>CM035167.1:50740766-51340766 GCA_020205615.1 Panax quinquefolius | reverse complement strand
TGTGTCGAACTTTGTTCGATGAGCCTAGACTTCGGTCTGGTGCGTTTACTCACTTTTATATATATATATATATATATATATATATATATACGTCCTGCCTAGAGTTTTCTTCGTGGCAGTTGATCGCTTTACATCTTTATTTACGTTTTGTCCCGCCTGGAGTTTCCTCCGTGGCGGTTGATAGCTTTTAACAGCTTTATTTACATTTTTGATCCCCCATGGAGGTGCTTCGTGGTTGGTGATCATGTCTGTATATATATATATTTACCGCTTTTATATATATACCGCCATCGCTTTCATACAAATTGCAACATTCTTCGGCGCTTAGGAATCATGTGATCACTGATTCATCCCATTGGATCTAGATTCGGTTCCGTGATGGACATTTTCATTGTATGGCGACTTGTAAATTATTCGTGATATCCGAATTTTCTCGGATGGTTGCCATACCCACGAGGAAATCGGCATTATTTTTGTATATTATTTTTCATATGGATGCCTCTCGATCCGTCAAATAAAATCAATCCAAACGATCACTTAATAAAATGAGAGTGTAAAAGGTCTCAATTCCTATTGAGCATCGTGGTTTGAAAAACCTCTTTTATAAAACATCACCGCCATATCTTTGCTAAAACCGAATTTTTACATAAATTCAAATCCTGTGTATATAGGTTCGAACGAGGCCTCGCACAGCTTTCATATAATAACACATTGACCCACACACACACACACACACACACTCAGATAATAGTTTCTTGAAAAGAGGCGATCACCATGGTAACACGGATGTCGAGGGGTGCCTAACACCTTCCCCCCGCATAACCAAGTCCTCGGACCCTAAACGAATCTCGGTTTCGCCGACCCATATATCAGTGTCACATCACTGGATCAATGTGCAAACCTTTTCTCGGTTGTGTTGGTACAACCATTTAAAAAACCAACTTGCGACTCTTAACAGTCCCATTGTCGACATTATACATGTCGGACCTTTTTCATTTGTTTTTTCAAACAAATCTCACTAAAAATGAGAACACCAAAGAACAAGTAACAGAAAGGGACACCCAAAAATCCCGACGTCGACAGGTGGCGACTCATTGGGACTCCAAAGAAGAGGACTTAAGCCACTACTACAATCTTTTCAAAACTATTATATGCTTGTGTGTGGATGTTGCATTTACATTGGATGAATGTGTACAAATGCATGTCCTGATTGAACTTAGTGCTTTGCATCATATCTGCGTGTGATGTTAGTGCTTCGCACTATAAACTGCTTATGATATTAGTGTTTCGCACATGTCATCATTTCATACGGTGAGACGCGATGTATGTGAATGTATGTTATGTGGTCCCTCCACCAGGAGGCTATCCCGTCGGTGTTTGATTACTGGACTCGTGAGAAGACTAATTCTCCGAGGCTTAGGAAAGGCACCACCCAAATTCGCTCCAGTTGAAAGACCGGATTAACTTCCCGTCTAGTAGATTGCGATGATTTGGGAACCTTCATGCCAAAAAGCCGCGAGAGTAACCTAAGATAGGTCAGCCTCTGATAAACCCAAAACGGAGGAAAGTCTCTTCATGCTCTCATTTCAATTACTTTTAAACACAATTACTTGTAATTTCATTCCATATCTATCTCCATGTAATGAGAAATATGAAGCAATGTGTCCACATACATGCTATAAACAGCTGACACCCGTTTTGCAGGATAAAATTCCTAAAATTGACACATTACATAGCATGTTATTATACACCTTCCCTAAGGACTAAACTATGCCAGTCATTCGCAGGGAATCAATCGGACCTACTACCCGGTCAAAGTCCAAAAAGGCAACTGGCCTACAGTCAATCATGTCGTCGGCCGACCAAACTGAACTTAATCCAGTTTCTCGCAAAGAATTCGACGGATTAAGCAAACAAATCACAGATTTGGTTGTTCTACTCAAAGAATTACACCAGTCTACACAGGGTCAGAAAATACCCGTACATGATGAATCCTCCATGCAAGGGGGAACCCAGGACATTACAATGCCTGAACTACAGTTGGATACAACCAACAAAATTCATGATGCTGCCCATCCCACTGGAGATCCAGACACTGGAGACATCAAAAAGAAAGTCCTCCAAATGGAAGAGACCCTTCGCGCTATCAAAGGAATTGGAACACACGAGAGTGTTTCATATGCTGATCTATGTATTTTTCCTGGGGTTCACTATCCAGAAAAATTTAAAACTCCTGACTTTGAAATATATGATGGGTTAGGGGATCCTTACACAAATCTAAAAATATTTATTGGAGAACTTGGATCCTATGCAGAGGATGAAAAACTAAGAATGCAATTGTTCCAAAAAAAGTCTAACTGGAGAAGCCCGTTCGTGGTACACAAGATTAGACAACTCCAAAATTCACAGCTGGGAAGAGCTAGCACATGCCTTCCTCACTCAATACAGTTTTCAAACTCAGATGGCTCCCGATCGGTATCAAATTACCAAGATCAAAAAATAGTCTAATGAGTCCTTCAGAGAGTATGCCCAGAGGTGGAGACGCCTGGCTGCCCAAGTTAGTCCTGCCATGACAGAATCAGAAATGGTCATGACATTCATAGACATACAAGAAGCTCCCTTCTATGAGAGAGTTTTAGCCGGCATCGGCAAACCGTTTTCTGAAATGGTTAATCATGGGGAGATGGCTGAAATGGGGTCGAAATCAGAAAAGATTCAAGACCTAGCCGCACTCAAAGCTGTTGCTGATCACATCCAATCTGGAAATTATGGGAACAACCCCCGGAGGGTCCATAAAAAGAAAGAGGAAGATGTTTCCCTGATACTACAGGGGCAAAAAGGTAATCAAAACATACCCATTCAAAGGAGAAACTACACTCCCTTTTCAGCACAGTTTGCAAACCCTCCAGTACCAAAAGGTGGAGAAGTCAAACGCCATCAAGTTTTTACACCCTTAGGGGATACCCTCGAGAACATTCTTAATCTTCTGACAACACAGAAGAAAATTACTCATCTTCTTCCACCAGCCAGCCCTAATGGACGGGGTTTCAATGCTGCTAGGAAATGTGCTTATCATGTCGGGGCACCTGGACATGATACTCAAGATTGTTGGGCCCTAAAACACAAGATCCAGGACCTAATAGACGACGGGGAGATCGTAGTCACCAAACCCGATCAGCCTCATGTACAAGACAACCCTCTTCCTCAACACAAAGAAGAAGAGGTAAATATGATTAATTGGAGCAGTGGACAGAGTTCAGACTTCAGCTGTGATTCTTCCCAAACCATCAAAGACAGTGATGACAGATGGGATTATGCTAAGTTCTAGTTCACAATGGAACGAAAGATGAAAGCTCTCTGCAAACAAATTGAACAGTTGGTGGAACTAGTAACTTATCAGCATCAAGTAACTCGCCAGTTAATCAGCCAGGAGCATGCCAGTCTCCTACCTATTGTCATGAATATTCCCTTGTCACTTTTAGAAAATGAAATGCTGGAAGACAAAGTGACGAAGAGAGCAAATGCCAAAGCCCGTCGGGATTTCGCCAACAAACAGGAATTCACCTATTTGGGCCAAACCATGGAGGAAATCCTTCACATGTTAATCAATAAAGGAAGGATCAGTTCCCTTCTACCTCCAATCAACCCCCGTTTGGGATGGTACAACTCTGAGGGAGTGTGCCAATACCACTCCCAGTCTCGTGGTCACAGCATAGAAGAATGTTGGGCGCTCCGCCACCTTATTCAAAATCTAATCGACAATGGTGTACTGCGCTTGGCAGATAACGACATTGTGTTACGTGCAAGTGAGAATGTAGGCCCTACTAAGTGGAAAAGTATGGTAGCAGTTATATCCACTGAAGCTGAAGGGATTAATGCTTTACTCACAACACCGATAATTCAGCTCAAATGAGGAAACAATCCTTTGAAAGTGGTCGCCCCCGAGCCAATCAACTTGCCATGCAGAGCATAATATCCTATTGTTAGCTTGCGCAAAGTTCTGTGGAATTATGGAGAAGGTGAAGGATCCACCTCACATACCACTGCTGCAGTGTCGAAGGAAAATCCACTGTATCTTCCCCATCGGGTGATGAACCCCACCACCAAATCAAAGGGAAAAATACCCATGGAAAAGGTTAAAAAATTCCTCCGCGCTGTGGGTCATGCGGTGGTTTTAAGCTTGAAAGAAGCTCCACAACAAATATCAATTTTGGACTTGGTTCTAACCTCTGAGAATCACCGGAAGGTCTTGCTAAAGGTTCTAGAAGAAGCCTATCTCCCGACATCAGTGGATACGGAAAAGTTTCAACATATGGTTGATCACATTTTCAACAACAATGTGATATCCTTCATCGATGATGACATACCATCCAAGGGGACCGGCCATTGCAAACCGTTACACATTGCGGTCTTATCCTCCGGATACATGGTAGCAGGAGTCCTAATAGATGGAGGTTCCTCTCTGAATATCTGCCCATATGCTACCTTGGTGAAGATGAACATCAATCTCAACCGAATTCGGAGCAGCCATACTATCAACAAAGCTTTTGATGGAGCCCACCGTAACTCGGTCGGAGTAATCGAGCTGCCAATCAAAATTGGTCCTCACACATTCTGCGTATCTTTCCATGTGCTCAAGATAGATTCGGGATACAACCTGCTCCTGGGACGACCATGGATTCATATGGCTGGGGCAGTCCCCTCCACTCTTCACCAACAGTTGAAATACATCATCAACAATAGCTTTGGGTCACAAATCAACGCTAAATCGAGATTCCTCGGCATGGGGACATCTGCTCATCAATGCCAATGAGGATGTGGAACCAGTCAGTTTTCATGCTTTGGAAATAAGCAACACCCAATACCATGCTATTGGAGCACCATTGCCAGAACCCAAAATTTCTGCCGAGGTAATGTCGGCTACTCAGGAAATGATGTCGTTAGGTCATAAACCGGGACAAGGGTTGGGTAAAGATGGCCATGGTATCAAGTACCCCATTCGATTAACCAAGCAAGTTAGAACAGCTGGACTAGGCTATTCTGCCAGCTCTAGTCACAGGAATCCTCATAAGCATCAGCAGATTCCTTCAGCTTCAACCATGTGGCGTTTATCTTCGCCTTCAAACTCTGAGTCCACACAACCTCCAGTAAAGGTTCCAGCCAATGTAATGGCTATGTTATTTCCCAAGACGGTAACGGTGAAAGGAAAAGAAGTCTTTGTTCCAAATCCCGCAGTGGAAGAAGAGGAATGAAGAATCAAACAAGACGTCATACGGATGATGTCCGGTATACGCATCATCGTTCATGATGAACATACTAACAGATACACCCCAGACAATGATTGCCCTGACGTAATGGCCATCATTTGGGACAAGGAGGATGATGATAATCCCTCCATCACTGCGGTCCACCCGGACTTTACCCTTGCCAATTGGGGACAAAGATTCCTCGCTTTGGTCGACGAGGTAAAGCGCGTAAACTCTTTCTCGCCTCAGATATAATAACTGCTTACTTTTTTGTACAGTATTAGCAGTTTATTTTGCCAGTATATGCTAACACTGTGTATGATCAACGCATTTCATATATACTAAGTGAAAGCATATTTTGTTTCAGGACTCTGAATTTAAATGTGTGCTTTACGACATTTCACGGTGCCTCTTCTACACAGGGATTGTACCTTTGATGTAGAGATGAATTCAGCCTTGATGGATATACAGGATGACATTGAGGTGCCTCCAGAAATTCAAGAATGGGTCAAAGACAAACCCAAACCTAACCTTGATCAAACCACTTCTTTTAATCTCGAAACCTTAGAAAGCCCTAAGTTAATCCAAATTGGTTCAGACCTTACCCCAAACCAACGGAATGATATGGTTATGCTATTAACCCAATTCCAGGATGTGTTTGCATGGTCTCATGAAGACATGGTGGGTTTGTCCACTGACATTGTCCTTCATCGCCTTCCCATTAAAGAGGGATTTAAGCCAGTCAAGCAGAAACTCAGGCGGTTGAAATCGGAGTTGAGTTTAAAGGTGAAAGAAGAAATTGTGAAACAATTTCAAGCTGGCATCATCATGGTGTCTACATATCTTGAGTGGATATCCAACATTGTGCTTGTACCTAAACATGGAGGGAAGGTGCGAGTTTGCGTGGATTACCAGGACTTGAATAAAGCTTGCTTAAAAGATAGCTTTACCGTGCCATTTATCCACATTCTCATTGACAATACTGCGCAATACGACATGTACTCCTTTGTTGATTACTTTGCGGGGTACCATCAGATCATGGTTTCCAAGGAAGATCGTGAGAAGACTGCTTTCATCACTCCTTGGGGAACTTTTTGCTATAGACGGTTGTCATTTGTCCTCATCAATGCCGGAGCTACCTATCAACAAGCTATGATGGCTCTTTTCCACGACTTAATGCATAAAGAGATTGAGATCTACGTGGATGACATCATTGTCAAGTCCCGGAAGGAGGATGACCATCTAGACCATCTCAAAAAGTTGTTCAACAGATTGCATAAGTACAACTTGAAGTTGAATCCAGCTAAGTGCGCCTTTAGCGTCAAATCAGGCAAGTTGCTAGGATTTCTAGTCAGCCACAAAGGGATTGAGCTGGATCCTGCTAAAATCCAAGCCATCACTGAAATGCCCATTCCTCAGACAGAGAAGGAAATATGGGGATTTTTGGGAAGAATCAACTTCATCAGCAGATTTATCTCCCAACTCACAGCAACCTATGAGCCAATCTTCAAGCTATTAAGGAAGAACTCCTCCATGAAATGGAATGATGAGTGCCAGAATGCCTTCCTTACAATCAAGAAACAGCTAGTCAAAGCTCCCGTCTTGGTACCACCCAAGGAGGATGTTCCCATGTTCATGTACCTGTCCGTAAGTGACAATGCCATGGGCTGTATGCTAGGACAGAAAGACGATAGAGGCCAAGAACGAGCTATTTATTATTACCTCAAAGAAAAGGTTCAAGAGAGCAGTGAACACAAGTACACTCGATCAAAAGACGTGTTGTGCTTTAGCATGGGCTTCCATAAGGTTACAGCATTACCTCCATGGTCACACAACCCATCTCATATCCCGCGTGGATCCTCTCAAGTACGTGTTCAACAAACCCATGTTGAATTGCTTACCGTCCGGATGGCGATGGATCCTACAACAATTTGACATCGATATGTGACTCAAAAGTCCATCAAAGGTCAAGGAATCGCGGATCAATCGGCCGCCGCACCTTCGTGGGATTTCAAACCTTGGAGACATATTTCCCCGATGAAGGAGTAATGACAGTACAACAATACCATCGAGACGATACGCTACGCCAATCATGGAAGATGTATTTTGATGGAGTCATTAATATGGAAGGTTCCGAGTGGAGCATTGCTAATATCTCGACTGGGAGAAGAGTATCCGTTGTTGCGTCAAATTACGCTTTGTCGACCAACAATACATTTGAGTACGACGGGCTAAAACTTGCCCGTTCAATGGGCATCAGGCGGTTAACTATCTTTGGAGATTCGGAGCTGATAATCAGACAATCCACCAGAATCTATCAAACCAAGGAACTACATTTGTTGCCTTACCATCGGCAGGTTTTGAAGATGACTTTAGAGTTCGAAGAAATCTCCTTTATACATGTTCCTCGTAATAGGAATGATTTCGCGGATGCGTTAACAACTCTGGCCTCCTTGATTCGCATATCAGACAAGGAACACTTGCCATGCGTCACAATTTCCCTGAACAAGGCCCCAGCCTATGGGAATTACATTGGAGAAGTATCGGATGAGCTACCTACCATCCAACCTCCTTGGTATCAGCATATAAAGGAATATCTGCGAGATGGATCTACACCCGCTGAGGCGAGCCTGACTGAGAAAAGGCGGATCAATCGACTTGCTATGAAGTTATAGCTGAGTGGAGATGCGCTCTACAAAAGAGATGCAGGACTAGGTCTCCTCAGGTGTCTAGACCAAGACCAAGCCCAAAGGCTTATGGATGAAATCCATGGTGGAGTCTGTGGCCCCCACATGAGTGGCCCCCTCCTTGTCAAGAAAGTCCTCAGGACAGGACATTATTGGCTATCTCTCAAACCTGATTGCAACGACCACGTCAAAAGATGCTATCAGTGCCAGATTCATGGGAATGCTATACACGCCCCTCCATGGGAGCTCCACAATATGAGTTCGCCTTGGCCCTTCTCAATGTGAGGAATGGATGTTATCGGGCCCATTGAGCCTAAAGCCAGTAATGGTCACCGATTTATCTTCACCATGATCGACTATTTCACTAAGTGGGTAGAAGCAGCTGTGACGACCCCAAAACAGGCCCATTCCATCCAACCCATTCTAAGTCCCCAAATACATGGTACAGAAAACAACTACAACTTTATTACAACAAATGTCGTGCAAAATACAACAACACATATGTTGTGAGTTTTGATACTAAAATATACCAACTGTGACTCTGGACACCAACTTGGATAGCACGTCACCATGACACCTTACATAAAGGTACAGTCAGAAACTGTTTTAGAAATTAAAATCTTTGGGAAGTGCTCAAGGAAACCTTTGTACATGGGAGGCCATGCGTCTAGGTTATGATAGATATCATATGCCCACAAAATTATCCTTGGATGACCCAATAGACCCCAAAGAAAAACGAGAAGATTACTATCATATTCTCCCTAATGGTGTGTCTTCTCTTGACATGTCATTATCTCCACCGTCTCTAATTGAGAATTATACTTCAACCAAACTCCAAGATTATATAGGTAGTGCTCGTATATATACTCAGCAAGTGGATGAGCATAACCCTGTCTTATGATGACACATGGTGGTATGTCATTAGACATCTTGTATGATAGTGGAAAAACACCCTTCCAACGTTGGGTTCGCCTCACCCTAGTTGATTCACCAAATATAACTACTAAATGATGACCACCGTTCTATTCCCCGTTATCCCCCACTCGACCCAAATTTAAACTCGTATTACTCAAAGGAAAGGAATTGTGAAAAAAGGGTGAGCACAACTAATTTCGAAGAAGAATATTATGACTAAAGATAAATAAATTATCAATAGCCTTTAACAGTAATAAATTAGAGATTTAGAACATATGGTAGATGATAAAACTTTTCAACCATAGTTGCAGCGGAACGAGCAATCCATTAGAAGAGTCAAATAGACCATAAAGTCTATTATCTTCTCCATGTTAACAGTCCACCAACAATGTTTTATCCCTGTAACATCAATCAACAATTCTTGTCCACAATTATATGAATAACTCATAATCATAATTGTGATTCTAAATTCCTCTTCGCACCTGTGATTTAAGATAATTTTCATCACATGTCTTTACCTCAAACAACAAAGATCATGGTTATACCAAATCACAGTTCCTGTTTATAATCAAACTAACAATTTCATCTTTGCACTACGGGCCAAAGATATTCAACAACAGGTCATCTTTGCACTACGGGCCAAAGATATTCATCAACAATTCATCTTTGCACTCACAAAGCTAAAGATGTTCCTCAACAGATTCATATTTGCACCTACAGCCAAATATATTCATCAACTGGTTCATATTTGCACTCTACAGCCAAATATATTAATATCTCAAAGAAATATATAATCATTTCGTAATTTATATAAACAATAATTATAACCATGTTGATCAATTCACCTTTGCACTTAAGCTAAAGATATTCAATTATAAATTCAATGGTCATAATCATACCAGTCACAATTCAACTTTTCACTACTGGCCAAAGAGAACCCTAGTCATGATCATACCAATAATCTACCCATCTTTACACTCCAAAGTGAAAGAGAATTTCAACATCGTGGTTATAAAATGTTATATATGATGATATAATCAATACATAGTTTTAATCTCCAGAGTAATATTCATAAATCAACTATAATTTGGTTAGAAAAAGAAACCAATTTTGTAGTGAATAGTACCCGTGAATAGTAACCCGTGAATAGTAACTCGTGAATAGTAACTCATGAATAGTAACTCGTGAATAGCAACTCATGAATAGTAACCCGTCGTGAATAGTAACTCATGAATAGTAAATCATGAATAGTAACTCATGAATAGTAACTCATGAATAGTAACCCCGACATGAAAAGTTCTAAATTTGATAAAAAGTTCAAACCAATATTTCAACATAATGATATTGAAGAAATAATATCACTTACGAAGAAAATAACATCCCTTACAATCCCTTAAAATCACTTACTATCCCTTACAATCCCTTACTATCCCTTACAATCCCTTACAATCCCTTACAATCCCTTACTATCCCTTACCTCAAAATAAGAAGATTTTCGACTAGAATAACATTTGAACTAACTCTTGCGTAGATAGCAACACTCAAGATATCAAAATACTCACAAGAATACACTCGATATTATAGAGAGAGAAATAGAGAGAAAACTTCAGTTTCTGGTGTGATTTCAAGTCTAACCTAAGCACCCTATTTATAGGAAATTGCTTAGAACACCAAAGCAGAAAATTGAATATAATAATATTATATTTATAAAATTTTATTATGCACACTTTTAACAACTGATTTTAGCTAATTTCAACCACCAGTGGGCCCCCCAAACATAACAAAAACGCTTTTGTTATTAAAATTAATTAAAACTTTCAAAAATCAATTATTTCGGAACCACGGAACTTCAATAATTCATAATAAATAGCCCTTTTATCAGAAAATTCAAATCTTGAGACTTTTTATAGGAAATTCAATTCTCTACAACTTTGCAGAAGAAAGTTGTTCCAAATTCCAAACAGAAATTGACCGAAATCCACATACGGACGATTTTACAGGCTATAATCAAATTTCGGCCAAGAAATGCTATTCAATCGACACACAAAACATGTGTTAATCATTTAATGCAACAAAAATACTCTTCCTCCTCATATACTCATATATCCCACATTCATTGTAAAAATATCACCATTATTATTATAATAAAATATTATTTTATCGTAAAAGATAAAATATCAATTTTTAACAATTGTCACTTTAAAAATTTTCTCCATCTATATCCACATAAAATCAATATTTTCCTCATCATATAAATCAATAATTAATTATTCACAAATAATATTACAGAATCACAATAATGACAAACTGATATAGCCCTAGGAAGAGGGGCTTTCAATAAGAATTTCTCCTTATTGGTAGCGCAATTAGGTGACCAAACCTCTCCTAGATGTAACTTTCTAGACATTGCCAATAATGTTATCTAATAATATTATTCAGATAATATGAGTTATTGCTTCGATAATGGAAAATACTGTGTAGTGACAATTATTAAAATAACAAGAATATAAAATATCAACGCAAAGAATTATTGAATCAATAAAATAAAATATTGAATAAGAATTCATCGTAATAATTATTGAGTAGTGCCTTCTTACATAAGAATCAATAATTGGTGCAATACTGGTGCTATCTTTGTGCAACAACGCAGCGTATTCTCGTGATTTTAACCAAGGGTATTCCAATAGTGTTAACGGTAACAACTACGCCGTTATTTATAAAAATTCCCTTTTGTTGTTTTCTTCATCCGACCGTTATTCTGTTATGGGGCCCACAAATGGTTGCGCCGTCGTATGAATATTCCCCGACAACAAGAATATTCCACGACCAAACGAATATTCCCCGATAAAAGAATATTTTATAACCACTTGCATATTTTGAAAAAATTTATATATCACCCTTAACTTTAAACTTTTATCAATTTAACCATTTACTGAATAGTAATTATAAGAAAAATTGAATACTTTTATTTCATAAAATTTGGGGTCTTACAGCAGCCTCCTTCCCCAGGGTCACTAAAGAAGTCATCATTGCCTTCATCAGAAACAATGTCATTTGTCGATATGGACAACCAGAGGTTATTGTGTCAGACAATGCCAAAAACCTCAACAACAAAATGGAGGAATTATGCAGTAAATTCCACATCAAACATCTTAACTCTGTCATCTATCGTCCAAAGATGAACGGTGCTGTTAAAGTGGCTAACAATAACATCAAGAAGAATATGCAAAAGATGTCCGCCAACCATAAAGATTGGCCTGACCTGTTGCCTCTTACTCTGTTAGCATACCGAACTTCAATGCGTACTTCAACTGGGGCAACCCCCTACGCGTTAACCTATGGGATGGAAGCAGTACTCCCCATAGAAGTTGAGATGGAATCTCTCAGAGTATTGATCGACGCTCAGCTGGATGAAGACCAATGGGTACAGGACAGGTATCACCAATTGTCTCTAATAGACGAAAGGCGAACCGCGGTTATCTTCCATGGTCAGTTATATCAGCAAAGGATCGCCAGATCCTACAACAAAAAAGTCCGGCTACGGCAGTTTAAATGACATGACTTGGTTTTGAAGAAGATTCTTAACAACCAAGATCAGGCTAAAGGAAAATTTGCTCCTAACTGGGAAGGCCCATTTATTGTCAAGGAAGTATTGACAGGAGGCGCTCTCAGATTGCAAGAAATGGACGGCGATGAATTTCCACAACTCATCAACTCAGACACCGTGAAATGGTATTATGTCTGAAGTAACCAGCAAACATCCTGGTGCATCATCATCAGGTCACCAGTCATTCCGATTATTTAACCCTTTACCACATACAACCTTTCTACACTTTGCCCCTCAGGGAAACGTACTCTTCAAGCCAGCAACCTGGCTTTATCCTTTGCACTCATACAACTTAGGTCATCCCACCGCAGATTGAACCTCTTGCGTTTGTAGTTTGGCTACCCATACATGGGATCAAACTTCACATACCTGCAGTTTATCCTCAACCTAGGATTAAACTTTCTCTCCCCGCACTCTGACCTGCGCATGGGATTACGCTGTTCTTCTTGCCCTGAGGGGCGAACTACGTCGACCTGATCTCCTCTTTAATAGGAGTACATAGGCAACCATTTCATATGGCCCGGTCGCAATAAAACAAAAACAACAAAAACATTTCTACCCTCTTCTCCTTACAAAAACAAAAACAACCAAAAACATTCCTACACCATATCGCCTATATCTGACGTTGAACCTCTTACACCAGGTTCGAACTACGTATACCTGATCTCCTCTTCAATAAGAGTACGTAGGCAGCCATTCATGGTGCGGTCTCACCCCCTACCAAAACACAAACCATTATCAATGGGTATTAGGATTCTCTTTTAATCTGTTACATTTCATTCGGATTCAGACCAAAGGGATGGAATTACCTGAACTCCTCCCAAATAGGAGATTCGGCGACCATCTAAGCTGCGGTCATACCTCGAAGAGCAACACTAAACCATAAGAGGTGGAATAAACTAGGCTTCTCCTAAATAGAAGTACTGGCGACCATCTGTGGTGCGGTCAATCTCAGAGAGGAAAGCCACACTCCTCTCTATATTTCCATTCAGAAATAAGTCCCAAGACACCAAAGATGGTAGGGATACATAGATCAATGATCCATTCTGAACTATCCAGAGACAACTCAATGTCCATCCACCCAGGAGGAATTCAGAATACATCAAGATCACAAGCCCTGAAATAGCAGGCAAAATATCAAGCAAATAGCCAGGCATATCTAAAAGGGAAGTGATCCAAAAAATATATTTCCCTGTCATATATAATGCTGTTTGATATATATACAATGTGAACTGTACATGACAAAATGGCTAAGCTAGTCTGTGCAGGTAAATACAAGCTCATCTACGGATCAGGGTATATGCGAGCTAGCAAGACCAACATGGCATCCCTCTCAGATGAAGGAGGTAAAGCTGCAGTCTCCTGGATAAGAATATCCAAACGACCCAATAGATCTGTAGCCATCTACATGATGACCATATGCTCATCGATATAAGCGTTCATCTCTGTGATCAAACCAGTGGTAAGGGACCTCGTTGCAGTACTATCTGTGACAGCCACATCCCGAGCAGATATAGCACTATCCCGCTCAACTATCACTGCGTCTCTGTCTGATCTAGCCTCATCACGTTCATCGACAGCGGCATCTCTACGAGCCAATGCCTCGTCTCTCTCTAATAGGGCAGCGTCCCTCACGTCAAGAGCAGTCAACATCATAGATCGAATCTGGTCTCTCTCAAAGGTCATCAGATGAAGACTCTGCTCTAAGTACTGTGCCGAGTGCTGAATCACAAAAGTACTGTACTAGGAGAATCCAGAAGAAATGTTGGCAACCCAGCAGCAGTATCCTCCTCGATGTAGGTATCAATGTCCTCTATAGGCTCTACATCGCCTAACTCGCTCTCCAGTACTGCAAATACTGCTGCAACCGATAAAACCTCCGTCTCCATCCATGCGGAGTACTCTGTGGAATAACCGGGACGACTGGCAGGAAAAGCAGCTAACTCACGCTGATCCCAGCAAGCGTATACACGAGATCGGTCCTCGGTTGAGAGGTATCGAGAAGCTGAACACTGACCTGCCGCCCCCTCGAAAGGATGAAAATCCTGGAACTGGTCGAACTGTGACATCATGGCCAATGGGTGATAAGTCGTCACGCCCCTCAAGCCAGCCAAAGGGAGGAAATCCATGCCCGGAGCATGAGTAATGAAGCTGTATGGTGAGCAAAGCCCCGAGCACAGCAATATGCTAAACGGATCTCTGATATCTGCCAAAAATGCGGACCAGGACTAAGCATCTGTACACTCCGATGGCTGAAAGGAGTATGACATAGCCACATCATGGGAAAAGCAATACCCATGTCGTCTAAGGGTACCAACCGGTCACAAGTGTGACATAAACCACACATACAGCATGACCAAACTCCCAGTAAACACGCTTGACGGGTAAGTACTGCAGTAGGATGCTGATCGCAAGGTCTCTGCCACGATCATAGGTACAATGGTACGACCCTCCCTGAGAGCTCTCACGGCCATGATAACGGCTATATCAATCTCATCCATATACCGCAGCATATACACGTATGACAGTACACATAGCATCAGTACATCAACTCTGGCCAAACGCCAATGATCCTCCGACACGATGAAATCCCCGGAATATCGTGAGTAGCTATCCTCCGCACCAAATCTGTCATACAGAAAACGCTGAGAGATCACATGACCAGATGTCAGCTCATCCTGCACCACTCTGCACCTCAATCCTATGAGAGTCATGAATCGTCTACTCATGTCTCCCAAAGCCATGTGCACGCGAGGTCGGGCCAAGGCGATCGTCAAACGGCATACTCCTCGCAGTAGTAGAGTCAACTCATGGGTGCAAAAACGGAATACCGCCTATCAAGTGACCAATGCTCTATCATCCCGTCCACGAATCCTGCGCAGAACACGAAATACCAAAAGGGTCATGGTATCTTGCGGAGCAACAGATCTACAAATACCCTATCTCGGTGGTAACATGCTATCGTATCACGATCGATACCCAATGCCACCACCGACGGTGGGGTATGATCTATACTGACTAATCGTCAAGAAGACATCTCATATGGGACCGTGTCATAAGACCATCCAGGTCAATGCCGAATATCTCTGGACATACATACATATGCATAACATGATACATGCATAATGAGATAATGGATGGCAATATGATATAGGGAATGAAAAACGGTGCAAACATTCCTAAATATATCATCATCTAATACATCACTCTATACATTACTACAAGTACATAAAAATGGGGCACGGATGCCCTACTACTAATGAGAGGCCTATCAAAAGATATAGTGAGAATGGGGAACAACGCACCCAATATCTAATGAGAGGCCTATCAAAAGATATAACGAGAATATACATCGAGAAGAAGACCAGGTCTTGATGTCCACATCCTCAATCCTGTCCACCTGATGTAACTCCTCCTGAGTCACTGGATCTCTATCAACAGGGATGTCAGGCCTATAAAGAGGAGGATCTGCACCGGCAAAACCAAATGGGTCATCTGAGGGGCCAAAGACTGAGCTAAAAGGAACAAATGACTCTCGCCTCTCTTTGGATCTCTCGCCCAAATACCGAATAAATATATGTGCTCGATCCAACCGCCGGGGTCAAGCTATCAACTGGGTCAGGATGAGTTTGAGCTCGGACACAAGCCACCCAATCCGTCATCATCAAAGATCACGGAACCATGTCCCCATATAAATTGTGTGGCATGGGGATTGGGCCCCAATAGTCTGCGAGGGAGCCATCACCGGAATGGAATATCTCCAGTACATGGACCCTGGATAAATCAAACCCATCAACTCCCAACAATGGAATATCAATGTATGGTGGATCGTGGATACAAGCCAATGACGCCTGACAGGAGGCAAGATCGGTACACGAATCTCCCCTGTGGTGCTCCTAATAGCACGCTCTCCTAAATAGAGCTCCCAGCCTCCATCCGTGAAGAGAGGAAATCTCCAGGTGGAAATCAAAAACTCTACTCCAATAGGGTGTCCATCCTCAAAATCGATGGTCAATTGATCCCCTGAGTATGGAAGCCATGTGATGGCGTCACCGTCAAGAACTCCCATTTGATACTGGCAAATGAGCGAAGCCCTCAAATCTGAGGGACCTCTCGGCAAAATAGAATGGTGTCATCGTCGTCCTCGTGGATAGGTATCTAAGCCTAACACACTCATAGGACGCAAACAGGGAAGCCTCTCATAGGCCCAAAACTTCCAACACAATGGCAAAACATCTGCTATCAGTAAACACTCTTAACCTGTGAATGGAAAAAGATAAGAGAAATACTCACCAACAGAAATGGGTAAAATCCTAGCCAAGCCTTGGTCAAACCCTGTGAGCGCAGACGCATGCCCCGAAGGAAATAGGCAAAAGTGTAAGAGCCCCAGTCATACTCTTTTATACGGTCCACATCGCGTGTGGCGCTGACCAAAGCGAAAGATACCGTGGAAGAGTTATCTGCTATGAAGCAGCCTCAAATGATCATTAGGAACAATCGACGCAGAACGCAATCCCTGATCTTGACATCATCAGGCATGGGCTCACTCAATAGCCCGCTCATAACATCTACGCTCAAAGGACTTGAAGCAGACGATCCACGCCTTTGGCGCCCACCACGAACTCCTAATAAGGATTCGGGCGGTAGGGTGATATTCGCCATGCAAGGCAATCGGCTCCCCTCCAAACTCCATATACCGTGATAAATCGCCAATCCATAGGCGTCATCATCACCTCGCAATCCAGCAAGTGGAGTGACTGAGTCTGATAAAACCATCGCTCAGACAATGCCCTGAGGTAACCTCAGGGACAACGACGGGGAAGGATGGAGAAAAATGCCCCAAATCCCCACTCATGCACTACTGCTCTATAATCAGGATGAAGCGACTGGTACATGGAGTGGATGCTAAACCAGTTCCCCCGAGGCTGTGTAAAACTTGGAACCTGCATGAAAAGCAGATCAACATCAGAACCCTTTAAATCCTCATCAATTGGAAAGAAGGAAGATAAAGTCTAACGTCATACCTCGTTAGCATCCAAGTACATCGTTGGGTGTCTACCCAAATCATCCAGTAACTCTGGGTTCACCACCTGGATGCTCGGAAGCTCCCTGCAAGGGATATGTGCTGCAGGAGCGGGATCCTCGATATCCACCTCCTCGCCCTCGACGCCCGGAACATCTACCCGACAGATTTAATCACGACCTCCACCAACCGACGAGGTACATCTCGAAAAACGGGACGAGGCACTTCAGAAGCCCTCCGCCGTACGCCAGAAGCGGTCCTATAGGAACTGCTCGGCTGATCCGGATCCATAATATCTGGACAACAAGTCTCCAAATCACCTCAGAAAGGGTGTGGTATTTCCTTACCTGGAGCTTTCTAAAATGCATTATATGACTATATGCATGCATGCATTTACTTTAACATATAATAGAGTTAGAATGCATGACTACCCAATGCCTACATTTGAAAATTTTTGCCATAGTCCCCTTTGAAAATAGGACTATCCACATGCACATTGAGCATGTCTAGGTGGCCATTCAAGAGTAGCACACCGTCCCAAAGTCATATACCTAATATATGCATTAAAATCAAAATCATCATGCATAAGGCCAACCTCAATGCTAGGAGTATTTTGCCTTTCTACCTTTTGCTCATTGGACCTCAAATAGACAAAAAATAGCAAAAAAAGTGCCAATTTGATTGTCTCGAAGTTAAATTTTTCACATCATTATGTTCAAAGATGGTTTAATACTAACATTTACTATGTTGAATATTTTTATCAAGTCATTTGTGCATACATAATCACTACTATGTGTTTAGATGCATTTAAGTGCAATATCTCACAATCTAACAGATGTAAACTAGAAAAAAATTCATGACATCGTTACTGAGGATAGTGTAGAACACTTGTATGGTGACGAATTTGCGAAAGCAATTTAACTCGCAGATCGAAGATGGCTCGCGGTTTTTCTAAAGTGAAACAAGTTGAAAGTGACTTGTAAAGTGAAGCCTGCTGGGATTTATCATCCACGCCTGGCCGCAGGCTCACCTGCGACTGTAGCAGGTGCACCTATGGCTCCTATATGTGGGTCCCACCCCTCC
Source organism: Panax quinquefolius (assembly GCA_020205615.1). Taxonomy (NCBI): domain Eukaryota; kingdom Viridiplantae; phylum Streptophyta; class Magnoliopsida; order Apiales; family Araliaceae; genus Panax; species Panax quinquefolius. The sequence goes on along the minus strand of CM035167.1, from coordinate 51,322,205 downwards.
GGCTCGGTCCAATTCCAGTTGAAACGGAGTTCTTACGGGCTAGAAAGGTCAAATCGAGAATAAAAATACCACGCGATTGAGCAAAATAGCATACAATCCTGGTCTTCTCAGATGAGACTTTAAATCTATACATCACTCATTGGTAGTCGCCTGAACACAAGGTATACTCTGCCGATGACCTCAGTTGTCACAAATCACATACGGCAATACCTTATACAGGTCCGATGCCTCCGACTCCAAGTCATTACAACATGAATCCCCGACGGGGGTTACAACGTGAATCCCCGACTAGATCCCCGACGGGGGTTACAACGTAGATCCTCGGTGGGGGTTACAACACGTTCATCTGTTGACAATTATATCAACGAAGGTCAAGCAGCCTTGACATTATTTCAGCTGATGGCAAGTAAACCCATCGAAGCGTTGAGAACTGTTCGGTAGTTGCGTACGTACTCATGCGTCCCCAGTAAATCCCCGACGGGGGTTACAACGTATATCTCCGGCAGGAGTAGCAACGCATGCTCAGCCATTGAATCGTATATCAATGAAGGTCAAGCAACCTTGACGTCATTTCAGCTGATAGCGTTTAAACCTGTCAGAGCTATAGAGCTATTTGAGGTTCTCATACCCAGCTGTTCATATTCCGCAGCGGATCCCCGGCGGGGGTCACAACGCAATGCTCCGTTGATCTACACGTCAGCGAAGGTCAAGAAACCTTGACGATCTCCACATAGAATCTCAGCCGTTGATTCACACGTCAGCGGAGGTCGAGCAACCTTGACAGTATATCCCACTGGATGTTTCAGCCGTTGATTCACATGTCAATGAAGGTCAGGCATCCCTGACAGCATTTTCTGTTGGCAGTAAATCCAACAGAATCGTGACATATTCTGGCGATACTAACCATGAAAGGTGAACATTATCAAAGAGGATAGATGATGGAATATGTTATACACATCCTCAAACAGATCAAGCTTTATCCCCACAGACCTCTTACACATAAGAGGTACCCCTTCAGGATCGAATCGTTATCAATAACACAGGAATTTGGTGATAACTCCAACACCAACATCCTAACAGATTCGGCTTGCACATCAGATCTGGTCAGTATTGCCAAACCCCAGTTGAAGCAACAGGGAGCCAGCAATCATCCCCAGCATGTTGGGCCACAACCTCGTACACATGCATCATACATTTGCATCATGTTGCTATCCTTAGCACCATGTTTATCTTGTTACGTTTCAAGTGTCTAGGATTCTTTATCCTACCCATGCATCGCCATGCATGAGTATGATAAAGAGGGGCATCTATAGACACTCGAAATTTTCTGTACTACTGTTACTAACATTGCAGGAGGACAGATTTGTCTTTTAAGAGAGAACCCTGAAAGACAATCCAAATCCATACCGAATACTATCGGAAGTGCAGCATCAACCCCGGATCGCAATCTGGGAGTAACGATTTCAACCTCGGATCTAACCCCGAGGCCTGCAGATACAATACCGGAACTCACACCGGAGAAGACTGAGTAATCTTGGAGATGACCTCGAGGTATCCAGTCTCAGTCCCAACCATGGGAATAGCCACCAACCTTGGTGATAACCCCAAGGAATGCAGTTTCGGAGATAACCCCGAAAATGCTTGTTTCAAATGCCATCAGCTTCAATCTCGGCACTCACAACAAGATACACTGTGCCAACCCGACAATAACATCGGGAAGAGAGGCACACCTCAAAGATGACAATGAGGACCTTCAACAAATGCAGCAGTCCAATCTCAGCGAAGTCTGGGCAACGCCTGCTTTATCGGCCCAATCCGGCGATAACACCGGTGAGGGGCAACATTGTCATCTCGTCCAAAAGGATGCCACGACTCGTCTCTACGCAATAATGTCCCACAAAGCTAACCAATCCCGAGTGACTATTGTGCGAGGCAACGGGTGAAAGTTGAAGCTTGAAGACCGGAGGGCATCGTCCCATCTTCAATGACTTCGTACAAACTCTAATCCCATGCCATCGTACAACTCTCGGCAACGGAGGTCCAAAATAGGTCCTGAATACCTCAAAACGGATGCCTGGATTGCACTTCTCACAATCCGAGTGGACATTACAGTGCCTGAGTGCACGTACTTCGAGACGACCCGACCCGACAAAACTGGGCCGACCCGACCCGACCCAACCCGACCCGACCCGCCTCTGGTACACCTGCGGCTCAACCGTAGGTACACCTGCGGCTCATATTGCCTATAAATAGAGGGCTTGGGGTGCTGATTTTTAAGAGAAAAAAGACGGGGAAACCCTGCACAATTTGCTCTGCACTCTCCATATAGTGTATTTTCCCATTTTCAAACACCTGTGAGCTCATATATAGCCTCTTTTGTACCCACAAAAGCCCAGTGTCTACCCACTCTAAAGATATAGAAGCCTTTTTTATCAGTCAGCTGTAAGCCTTCTCACAAACTTTAGAGTCTTTCTCTTCATCTTTGCACACACCCTTCTACACATTGAGAGTCGTGTTGCTTGCTTTTGCCCGGACTTCGGTCCGTGGTTTCATTTCAGTCTGTATGTATATATATATATATATTATATATATATTTACATATATATATATATTGACTAACACTATCGAGTTATGCCTCGATTGAGCCTAGACTTCGGTCTGGAGTGTTTACTGCTTTTCTATATATATATACTTATATATATCAACTGTGTGTCGGACTTTGTTCGATGAGCCTAGACTTCGGTCTGGTGCGTTTATTCGTTTTTATATATATATACTTTTATATATTAACTGTGTGTCGGACTTTGTTCGATGAGCCTAGACTTCGGTCTGGTGCATTTATTCGCTTTTATATTTATATACTTATATATATCAACTGTGTGTTTGGACTTTGTTCGATGAGCCTGAACTTATGCAGTGCGTTTACTACTCACTTTTTATATATATATATATATATATATATATATATATATATATATATATATATATATATATGAACTGTGGTCTAACTACGCTCGATGAGCCCGGATTTTACATCCGGTGCATTTATCGCTTTTATATATATATATATATATATATATATATATATTAATTCGCCTGAGTTTTCTTCGTGGCGGTTGATCGCTTCTGACTTTATTTACGTTTTGTCCCACTTTGGAGTTTCCTCCGTGGCGGTTGATAGCTTTTAACAGCTTTATTTACATTTCTGATCCCCCATGGAGGTGCTTCGTGGTTGGTGATCATGTCTGTATATATATATATTTACTGCTTTTATATATATACCTGTTTACTGCTTTCATACAAATTGCAACATTCTGTGCGCCTAGGAATCATGTGATCACAGATTCATCCCATTGAATCTAGATTCGGTTCCCGTGATGGACATTTTCAGCTGTAAGCAACTTGTAAATTATTCTACGATGTCTGAATTTCCTCAGATGGTTTCCATACCCACAAGGAAGTCGGCATTATTTTTGTATATTATTTTTCATACGGATGCCTCACATCCGTCAAATAAAATTAATCCAGCCGATCACTTAATAAAAATGGGAGTGTAAAAGGTCTCAATTCCTATTGAGTATTAGGGTTTGAAAAACCTCTTTTATAAAACATCGCCATATCTTGCTAAAAACTGAATTTTTACATAAATTCAAATCCTGTGTATATAGGTTCGAACGAGGCCTCGCACAGCTTTCATATAACAGCACATTGACCCACACACACACACACACACACACACACACACTCAAATAATAGTTTCTTGAAAAGAGGCGGTCACCGTGGTAACACGGATGTCGGGGGGTGCCTAACACCTTCCCCCCGCATAACCAAGTCCCCGGACCCTAAATGAATCTCGGTTTCGCCGACCCGTATATCAGTGTCACATCACTGGGTCAATGTGCAAACCTTTTCTCGGTTGTGTTGGTACAACCATTTAAAAAACCAACTGGCGATTCTTAACAGTCCCATCGTCGACATTATACATGTCAGACCTTTTTCACTTATTTTTTCAAACAAATCTCACTTAAAATGAGAACACCAAAAAACAAGTAACGGAAAGGGACACCCAAAAATCCCGACGTCGACATCAAGGATTGGAAAGCTAGAAGGTATAAACCAAAATTGATTTTTGATCTTTGTTGTTAAGAAATATTTTGTGTTTATGTGTTTAGATCTTTGCTAGAGGATATTTTATGTTGATCTATGATGATCAAACATATATCCATAGCATCAAAGTGGGTAAAAACTATGTTTTTCAAAATCTGTTCTTGAGCATTCTTAGTGGTCTGACAAGAAATGTCAGTGACCACAAATCCTTGCTCGTTTATGATATTTGTTGTTTTAAAGTTGTACGTTGTAGCCTGGTATGGGGTCTTTAATCTGAAAGTGGAATAAGGGTCATTTGATGTCTAGATTCTCAGTTATTAACGGTCAAACCCCATTGACCGGGCATGACTGGGCCAAATCTGGGTAACCCAGAAAGGCTAAATCAGTGTTTGACAACTATTTGAACGGTCCAGATCTGTCAGGTTATGTGTGTTTTGTTGATTGTATTGTAATAGATTTGTATCTTGTTATGTTTACTTGATATTGGTGTCTTTAGATCATTTAAACCTTCAACAGATTGAACAAGGCGGTGTGGTCAAACCAGTATTGATCGTATTTGGTATTTCGAAAACCCGAATCAAGATAAAGCAAGTTCTCTCGATGACGTTGGACGGGATAAATCATGAAGTCTGGCTATTGTTAAACTGCAAATTTGTAATGTAAATGTACCTTGTCATGACCACTATAGGTTTGAACCATTAGATCACATAAATCATAACCAGGCCTTAGAGATAATCGAGCTCGAATATGACTACTCGAAACTGCCTGGGTTTCTGGGTTACCCAGAAAACCCAGAACAGACCTGACAACGATTTCAAATGCTCTGATCTGGAATCTGAGTTATTGTATAACCAAGTTAGTAATTGATTATGGTAGTACTACATGCATACTACACGATTGAAGCCTAAGGTAGCCCAGATCATGCCTGATCTGACAATCATAGCTGGTCAAACGTGACCCCATGAACACGAGGTTGTCAGTGTTCTTGAGGCTCAAGAACACCAACAGCGACGCTTAGTGTCGCTATAGACAATTAGCGACGGTTTTGAATTATTTTATTTTCTGAATATTCCGGAAATTACTTAAAAATAGAAAATAAATTATAAAAATTACAAAAATGGTTTTAAAAATCATTTCAAATTCTAAAAAATAACTTTTAATTATTTGGGACATTTTTCATTTAATATTTATAATTATTTGAATATTAATGCTATTTAATTTATTTAATTAGTGTATTAAATAAATTAGAAAAAATGATTTTAATTATATAAAAATCATTTTAAATAAGAATAAAGTATTTAAAAATATTTTGAGTTATAAAAGGTGAATTTTAATATTTTTAGAGAATTTTCATTAATAAATTAATATTAATGATATTAGATTTATTTAATTATTAAATTAAATAAATAAGTTAAAATGATTTTATTGATTTAAAAATCATTTTAAATAAGAATAAAGTGTTAGAAAATATTTTGAATTATAAAATATAATTTTCAATATTTTGAGAGAATTCTCATTAATAAATTAATATTAATGATATTAGATTTATTTAAGAATTATATTAAATAAATGAATTAAAAATGATTTTATTGATTTAAAAATCATTTAAAAATGAAAAAATGTTTTAAAGATATTTTAAGTTATAATTAATGACTTTTAATATTTTGATAATAATTTTATTAATATTTAAATATTAATAGTGATGGTTTAAAATGATTTTAATTAATTTAAAATCACTTAAGTAGAATATTGACGATTTAAAAATATTTTAAGTTATTAATAATAACTTTAATATTTTGACAAGTATGTTATTAATATTTTATATTATTAAATATTAATGATAATAAGATTGTTTGATAATTAAATCATTTAAAAATGATTTAAGTGTTTGAAAAATTATTATAAATTATAATAATTGTTTGAAAATTATAAAAAGCTTCCGAAAAATATTATAAATGATATTTGACTTATCTAAAATAATATTGAATCTTAGAGACCGAGTTTAATTGACAATCAATGTGTTAATTGTCGGATAGGGTGACCAGAACACCGAGAATGGACTGAAGTCCAATCAAACCGAACTAGTTAGACTTGTTAAGTGTTTATATAGGGTTATAAACACTAATGTGGCTATGTGGTAATATGCCTATGAGAAGTTTGACCGTAGAATACAGTGTTACATGTTATGAATTATTGTGCTAATTGTGAGACCGATATTATTGGCTATAGGTCATATGAACGCAGATAAGTATTTTGTGTAGCAGTAATCAACGCAGAAGGCAAGTTTCCTAACTCAACCTTGAGTTATATTCATTCAATTATTATAATGGTTAATTATTGCTAAGTATACCATGTCCAGGGAATTTATTGTTGATTATTCGCAGTTAGTGCATGATTAATAATTCAAATTAAATTACTGATTCGAAAAATATACATTCGTAGAATAAATTTTGTTGGATATTCATATTCGTAGAAGCTAGTATTGACAGTACAGATAATTCATGTTTATTGTCAAATTATGTTGAGAAATGTCTTAGCTAATTGTTTTGGCTAGACAAACATTTGTAGAACTTGATAGGTTCAAGAAGAGAAGAAAAGAGAATTTAATTATTATTGATAAATCAATGCCAGTTGTTTCGGCTAGATCGAAAAAGAAAACTTGATATGTTTGAAAAGAGAAAAGAAGTGATTAGATAATGAAATCATTGCATTTCGTTGTTAAATCAAAATCTTGATTTTGAGACTGAGAAGAACAACCTTTTATATAAAGGGAACATTTTAGGTCGATATTCTACCATCACAAGACATTATTAAGTATTATGCATAATATAGGGTATAATAAAGCTGATCACTTGTTATACTTGCAGAGGGGTATGATTTAATCTTTATGGTTATCTGATACTCCTGCGTGTGTATCAAAGTAAATCTTTGATAGATACCCGAGAAGATAGAAGTTCTAGATCCAATGGATCGCTCAGCCTAAATCTGGAAAATATTCCACTTTGTTATTGCGTAGAATTGATTCTTATTTATTCAATAGAATATCGTAGAAACTTTGAAAGCGTTGTACTCTTTCATTATCAGATTATTACGTTGCCTAGAATACGAGAAGACTTGTTATTGATTAACAATTTGTTCAGCTATTTCAAAGTTCCCCGAACTTTGGTGTCATTCTATCAAAATAGATAGTCTATTATTCTGATACTTATACATTCATTGTATATCTTAACTTGCGGGGCAAATTTGTTACTCACCATTGCTAAATAAAACTTTTCAGCTAAGAACGAAGTGGTAGGAGGTGCTGTGAAGAACAAAGGCAAAGGCCTGTTGCTGGAATAGTTTAATGAACATTATTATTATTATGTTGTTTTGTGAACCCTTTTTGTTTATCTAAAGGGTATGTTTGTAATGTTAAGGTTAGAGAACCTGGGATTAATGTATTAACAATCTCTGTTAATGACTTATGTATTACTATTTCTATATGAATGGGTAGTTAGATGCTATTATATTGTGGATCGTGAACACCAAACTCGGGGGTCAGGTAACCCGGATTTGGGGGTGTCACAACACTTATGTGACAATGTGATTAGGTTATGTGCTGACTGCAATTAGCAGTACTATGTGATATGATATATTATTCTAATCGAACGAATGATCTTATTAATGATAGGTTTCGATATAAAAGATAAAACTAAGTTGCGTTATAGTATGCAGCAGCTCAGGCAAGTATCCTAATTTTGCATTTACTTTATGCAATGGACATGAGTAAGAAAGTTTCAGAATTATATTATCATTATGCCAGATTATTAACTATATTGTTATCGATTATGTATCCAATCTTTATATTCATACAAGTTCTTAAATTATTCGATCATTGTTTATCAACACAGTATTACTGTATAATTCAGATATTTATTCTGTTCGTTAATTTCTATATAGGGTTAGACAAGTGTCCTCACTTGGATAATCATTATTTTTAATCACATGTTGATACATACCCATTGGTTTCCAGTATGTATACGTTGACTTAAAAAGCCGTCTAAGCTATTTGATTCAGCTAGACATAAAAATATTGTTGAACAATATAGAACTTTATTGTTTCCAACCAGATTATTTTGGTTCGGATTCCAGACTAAGTATGAACATCCCGAACATGGGAAAACTTTTGTGCACCTAAGGTGGATAAGATGAACGATAAATGGACACATCCTGATACGCAATAATTGATTGATGTATCTGAAAGGAAAAATCATACCTTGTTGAACATGGTACGGTCCATAATGATTTTACCGACATTCCAGTATTCTTTAGGGTCATGTCCTAGAAATGGCTGCATATCTACGAAAATGGTAACCTCAAAATCCTGCCCCAAGACTCCATAAAAGTTATGGACAGGGAGGATTCCTAATCTTAAGTATGTTAAGATAAGGGGTTGTCCAACTTATGTGAAAAGGTTTCAAAGGATAAGCTTGGGACAAGATTTGACATGTACAGATTTGTGGGACATCCTAAAGTAAGTTTAGGGTATATGTTCTATAATTCTACTTAGCAAAAGGTGTTTGTTACGAAACACGCTGCCTTCTAAGATAAAGGTGTTTATCATTGAAGGGGCTAGTGGGAGGATAATAGATCTTGAAGAGTTCAAGAACCACAAAACACTATAAGTCAAATAAGAGGAAACTCGTAGATGTAGACCTATTGTACCACAACCAATCGTAAATCTGGAATAGTACCGAAGATACCTAGGAGGTATGGATTCATCATAGATGATGATGATGAGGTACACATCATAAAAGATGATGATCCAGTTACATACGATGAGGTAAGTGTTGTAGACACTCAGAGAAATGGATTGAAACAAGTTTCTCAAATATGGAACATTCGTTTTGATGAGGCAATCAAAAGAGTTTGATTTTATCAAAAATAAGAATGAACCTAGTGTGTACAAAAGGGTCAGTGGGAGCATCGTGACATTCCTAGTACTATATGTTGATATACTACGGATAAGGAATGATATACCAATGCTACAATCAGTAAAGATAAAGTTGTCTAAACATTCCTCCATGAATGGTTTGGGAAGAGTATCTTAATTGGGGATAAAATCTATATAGATAGATACAAGAGGATGCTCGACTTAACCCAAGGAACGTATATTCATTTGATGCTAAAGTCGCGTTTAGCATGGCAAACTCAAGAGATGTCTCATGTAGATGAGCTATGGAGTGTATCTCTCTTAATAGTCCCCACGGACTCTCAAAAGAGAGGTCACATAAGTAACTATCATGTATGCAATGAAATGTACGAGACCTGATGTTGATCAGTCATATTATGGAGAAGTTCACTATGAAGTCGGTGAAAAACATCTTAAAGTGCTTAACCCGGCACTAAGGATGTGATCATATTCATGGTGGGTCTTAATTAAAACTAGAGGGCTTAATGACTCAAGTTTTTTATGCACTCAAAGACTTACGAAAAATCCACTTTAAGGTAAAGGGTTACCTTGAAGCGGTGGTGCATTGAATTCGAAAGGTTCCAAACAAAGAAAGAGTTCTTTGGTTTAGTGATAAAGACAAAGTATATAGCTATAAATGAAGCGCAAGTTGATTGTTTGGATTAAAAGTTCATTCTGTAACTAGGAATAGTTCCTAAGTCTCATCTTGGATCTAAACATATGTTGTGGCACTTTTATTTGATTATTAGAATCATTGAAAGATGGGAAATCACTATAGAGATAGTGGACTCTCATGAACAACATTACATATCCATTAATTAAAGCTTATCCAACAGCAGGATAATCGTCACTTAGAGAAGAAGAGTATGAGATACCATGACGATTGGCTTTAGTGCAAGTGGGAGATTGAAAGTAGTATGCACATAAGCCAATCATGTTTGATGATAAAACATATACTTTGTAACAATCTTATTCATTTATTAATAAAAAGTATTAATTTATTAAAGGCTTTTAATTATCTACATGATCTTTGTTTTATAATATGTGATAAACCCATAGTTTTAAGCAATGCTTTTAGAATAATGATGATGATCATTCTAATGAGATCTAAATTCTTAGAAAGCTTAAAACTAAAATAGTTCCCAATCGTTGGATTACTAAATTGGGGATTAGTGAATCCGGATAGATTGAGTACATACGTTGCTTTGCTCATTGGATGAGGATGATTGATCTCATGATCATTTGTGTGGAGACACTAAAGCAAGTATGTAGGTGCTTATTAGAGAATAAGTTCACCGAACGTGGCTCGCTAAGGAATACCTAATGGAGTTTTATTTGTGCGTCAATAGGAATTCTGTAGTGATAGTAAGTACAAGTAATCCTTGGACTTGAGATCATCATAGTATCTTGTGTATGATGAGTTATACTTTGACTTATTCCTTAAGACCCTTAGGGTATATCAAAGGGTATGCTTGGGTATAATAAGTTGTACATGGAGATAATGTATGATCAATAAAGAATCTACCACTTCTAATAAAGAAGAGAAATGTCCTATGTGATTCGATAAATGACAACCAAAGAGTCCTTGGTTAAGCGCGTAATGAAATTAGAAAGGAGTTTCTAATTTGCATTATTTGGAGTTGTGCATTTAAGGATCGAAATACATATAATTAAATAAAATAAGACTTGTGAAGAATTCCATGCCTTATATTTAATTGGGACATTGTATGGTGGAATGATTGAATTGCACAGTAACTATTTACTCAAAGGTTCTTTAATGATTAATGTTGAAATCTATATTATCCGGAAAGTCGTTGATCGCTAGGGAGGCTTATCCTATTATCAGAATAAATATTATTTATTTAAATAAATTAATTGTTTAATTTATTTATTTAAATAAGATTAGAATTGTTCTAATTGATTTATTCACAACCTAGGTTTAATATGGAGAACCTAAAGGGTCACACCATAAAAGGAAGAATAATTATTTAAGAAGTTAATGGCATAATCGTAATAATATGTTAAGTATATTTAATTTAATCTATGGTGATAGAATAAATTAAAAAGCTTAATATTTATTATTTAATATTTTAGAAATATTAAATATAAATTAATAAGAGGAGTCTTATTAATATTATTACAATTATTATTATTTTAATTTCTAAAAGAGTTTAGGAATTAATTTAATATAAGTACTCTCATTTATTCCTAATAGGATTAGGAGGAAAATTAGTTAAAGGAGTTTAATTAATTATCCCTAATAAGATTAGGAGCCCATTTAATTAAAAGAGTTTAATTAAATAATACCTTATTTTTATTAAATAAGGTTACCTGATATCTTTATAAGAGGAGTCTTATATCAGATATCGGATGTACGACATAATTCCAATTTATTGGAGAGTACGCCCTTTCTATAGAGATAGAAAACTAGGATTGAGCCAATATCCCTTCTTCTTGAATCATTATTATTCCTTGGTGGATCACCTCTAGAGGCCAAACATATGGGTGGCTAACGTTGATCAAAGGAAGGAACAAAACCCCGGTGGATTCAAGTTGAACGCGAAAGGATTTGGAGGTGAACTTGTACCTGAGGAAGCTCGATCTTCAAGGGTATGATTTTATTCTTTATCTTTTTGTTTAATTAATAATTGTGCATAAAGGGTGATCCGGGTATATGGTTTGTAAATTTTTTAAACTCTGATTTTACACGTTTCCGCATTTTTATGCAATTTGATTGCGTTCATGAATATTACAAACCTAACAAATACGACAAAACATAACTGTGAGTTTGAATACAATTATTGTCAACTAGAGATTATACAAACTCAAAAGGAGTCCTCATTACAATTATTAACACACTATTTCACAGAATAGTGAGGACTACTAATGCTATCCTCTTGACCGTCACTCCATTCCCCGACTAGTCCCTGCTATGTTCTCATTTCTTGAAGAGAACAGTGAAAGAAAGGGTGAGCTCAACTAACCTAGTAAGAAATATTATGACTAAGATAATACAGAATAAATTATCGTTAGCCTTCAACAGTGTTAAACTGATAAAATATAACAACATCAAGTTTAACTGCAGCGGAACAAGCAATCCATTAAAAGAGCCAAGTTTAGAATAAAATCTACTATCTTTTATGATTTAAAAGGTTTTTCATGACTTTTATCGTCGGGACTCAGCTTAATAAATAATCCACATCATCGAATCACCCCTGCACTACGGCCAAGGATATTCTTTAGTATCATGACCACAAATTATCCATGCACTACAGCCAAGGACATTCGTGTATTCATTAATGGTCATGATCATGCCAACAACTGTCTATCAATGCACTACGGGCCAATGATAACTTTTATCACATCATTTGTAACATTACGGTCATGATTACACCGAATAATCCCTGGTCATAATCATACCAAGTCCATCTATGTACTACAAGCCACAGATGACTTTCAACATAATATAAACACGAGGATGATGACAATGATATAAGAATTCAATAAAACAAGTTCAAGAATTAATTTATCCAGGAACTAATAATGTCCAAATTGTCAACATGATACTGCATTGTAGAATAAAATTCAAGAATGATCAGAAGAATATTTCCACGAAAAGATACTGGATGAAGCGCAAATATCAAGAATATTCTACTAATTTCATGGAGTATAGAAGTTAAAACTTTAACCAACCGAGTATAATAAAGAATGGAATAACAAAAGAAATCACCATGCATGCGGTGCCCAGACAGAAAGCAAGTTGTAAGACCCCAACTTATTATTAATGAAATTTAATTTTCTATTTATTATTTTGAAATAGTAAGGGTTGATTTGATTAATGTGGATAGTTATGGGTAAAATACATAAATATTTCAAAATAAGCAAGTGGTTATAAAATATTCATTGTTGTTTGGGAATATTCGTTTGGTCGTGGAATATTTAAATCTTGTAGGGGAATATTCGCAGACGACGGTAGTAAACCATGTGTGGGCCCCATAACTGAAAAGCGATTGGATGAAGAAAATGACAAATATAAGTTGTTTAAAAATAACTTGGCGTAGTTGTTACCATTAATACTATTAAAATACCTTGGTGAGTTAACACACAAGAAGACACAGTATTGCACCAATTATTGATTCTTACGTACGTGAAGGCACTACTCAATAATGGTTACGAGAATTACTAATCAGTATTTTATTTTATTGAATTAATAATTGTTACGTTGATATTTTATATTGCTGTTGTTTCAATAATTGTCATTACACAAGTATTTTTCATTATCGAAGCAATAATTCATATTATCCGAATAATATTATTAGATAACATTATTGGCAATGTCTAGAAAGTTCGCATCTAAGGAGAGGTTTGGTCACCTAATTACGCCGCCAGAGAAGGAGAAATTCTTATTGGAAAGCCCCTTCTCTGAACCCGCCTGGTTGTCAATATTGTGATTCTGTAATATTATTTGTGAATAATTAATTATTGATTCATATGATGAGAAAAATATTGATTTTATGTGGATATAGATGGAGAAAATTTTAATGTGACAATTGTCGAAAATTGAAATTTTATCTTTTTCTGATAAAATAATTCATTTAAATATATTATTATATTTTAATAATATAATAATAGTGATATTTTTACAACGAATGTGGGATATATGAGTATACGAGGAGGAAGAGTATTTTTGTTGTAATATATGTTTAAAACATGTTAAACATGTCCGCGGACCCCATTTATTGACTAAAATTTGATTATAGCCTGTAAAATCATCCGTTTATGGATTTCGGTCAATTCCTATTTGGAATTTGGAAAAACTTTCTTCTGCAAAGTTGTAGAGAATTGAATTTCCTATTAAAAGTCACGTGATTTGAATTTTCTGACAAAAGGGCTATTTATTGTGAATTATTGAAGTTCCAAAGCTCCGAAATAATTGATTTTTGGAAGTTTAAATTATTTTAAATTAGAAAACGTTTTTTCTTACTTTTTCTAGAAGGTGGCATGTGCTTATTGAAATGAAATCGATTTCAAGAGTGGCGAGGAATTTTGATATATATAATAATATTAAATTAAATTTTACGCTTTGGTGTTCTAAGCAATTTCCTATAAATAGGTGCTTAGGTTAGAATTGAAAATTACACCGTAAATCGAAGTTTTTCTCTCTATATTATCGAAAGCGTATTCTTGTGAGTATTTTGAGTATACTTTGAGTATTGCTATATCGATTGCAAGTTCAAGTCATAGCCTTTATATCCCAGGTTTCAACTAGAAATCATCTTTGTGAGGTAAGGGATATTTTTTTTTTCAGTAATGATATTATTTCTTCAATATCATTATGTTGAAATATTGATCTGAAGTTTTTTTTATCAAATTTGGAACTTTTGGTGTCTGAGTTACTTATTCACGATATCAAGACTATTCACGATATCTGAGATTATTCACGAATAATAAGACTATTCATCTAAAAATGAAAAATTTTCTTTTCGTCCAAAATATCTATTCTCGGATACTAGCTTTGATTGTATCCATGTTTTGATCATTCTTGAATTTTACACCACTATAATTATTTTTGAGGTATTTTGGACATGGATAAAACAAAGTACGAATCCTTAATCCTTAATCCTTGTCATTTTGTTTCTTTGGATTCGTTTCTTTAAAAATATTTTTCATCATCCTCGGCCTTAAATGATGATATTATTGAATATCTTTGGCTTTCGTAGTGCAAAGATGAATGATTTTGAAGAATATCTTTCGCCCGTAGTAAAAGATGAATAGGTGTTTAGATGAACATGACTAACTGATGAATATCTTTGGCTGTAGTGAAAAGATGAATATTTGATTCTAGATATATATTGATTGATGTTACAGGATAAAAGATAGAGCGATGAACTTTTAAATTCATACATAGAAGATAGTAGTTTGCATTCTCTACTTAACTCTTCTAATGAATTATTATTTCCATGCGAATATTGATTTAAAATTTGTTGTCTATTGTATTCTATTAGATTTTTCCTGTTGAAGACTAACGATAATTTGTTGTATATTATCTTAGTCATAATATTCTTTCTTTGGGCTAGTTGAGCTCACCCTTTTTCCTTTTTGTTCCATTTTCTTCTCGGGAGGCGAGAATATAGCGAAATGCAAGTGGGGTATGGAATGAAAATAGAAGAAAGCGAGTGGGAGGAGATTTTAAAAGAGGAGATTTAACAACGACCATGTGAAGACTACGAAAGGCTTAGCAAAGAACTAGTTCTAAGGGAGGAGAAACGACCACCCATCATATGCTATAAATGCGGAAAGAGGGACATATTAGTCTAAACTGGCCCACAGCAGTTCAAGGTATGCTATAATTGTGGAAAGGAAGGACATATCGCCGAGATCAGACAGTAGCGAAACCTAGTTCAATGGGGACGGTGACTCAAAAAGATCGTCCAGAAAAAGTCAAAGTCAATCGGCCCGGAAGAGCGTTTGTTGTGGTGGTCAAAATGCAAGGAACCCAAACGAGGTGATCACGGGTAAGCTATTTATAAATTCTTGCGAAGTTTATACCTTACTTGATCAATCTGGGTGCATACCCATTCATTTATCTCTCCGCCTTGTGCTCAACGCTTAAACTTGACTCACGGAGAAATTAGACTTTGACCTATCTATGGAAACTCTCGTTAGAGAAACTTTCATCACATCCACTGTTTATAAATCTTGTTTGATTCAAGTTGGCACCATTACCTTACCTGTTGACCTTATCTCTTTAAAGATACTTGCTTTTGATGTTATTTTAGGGATTGATTGGTTAACTACTCATCATGCCAAAATTGATTGTTTTCGTAAGGTTGTTAGTTTTCATATTCCTAACCAACCTTCGTTGTATTTAATTCAAGCAACTAAACCATTAAAATCAATCACTGTCATATCTAATCATAAAGCTATTCGTTTATTGAAAAACGGATGTCAAGCTTTCTTAGCCCATGTTATGGATTTGAATAAAGACACGTCAAATTTGAATAATATTCATGTTGTTATTGACTTTCCTGACGTATTTCCTGAAGAACTTCCCGGTCTACCCACAGAACGTGAAGTTGATGTGAGACCCCAGATTTTATCAATAAAGATTTAAATTTTGTCGAAATAATTTTTAATATTATAGTGTGAATTTGAGATAATATTATAGTTGTGGGTAGTATTTATAAATTTTGCAAAGTATGCAAGTGGTTATATTATATTCGATTGGTGGGGAATATTCGGTTTAGCGGGGAATATTCGTATAACGACTCAATCATTGGTGGACCCCTAATGTAATTATCATTCGGATTGAGAAAACGACAAAAAATATTTTATTGAAATAACAAATGGAAGTTTTACCGTTGACATTGTTGAACTACTCGGTAGTAAAAGTACAAGAATACGTGTGGTTGCATAGTAGCATACCAGTATTGATTATTGATGCTTATGTGAGAAGTCACTCGGTTTGATTCCATTATGTCGATTAATAATATGAATTATTATAGCGATAATGACGTTTTGTTTTATTCAGTATTATTAACGTAATAAAATAGAAACATCTCTTTATATAAAATGTAATACTTTATTAAAGTTATTCTATAAATAGAATATATTATATTTTTTATGCATATAGTGTTGCATAGTGTTTTACATAGTGTTGCATAGTGTTTGCATAGTAAAATGTTTTATATAAATAGAATATATGATATTTTATTTAAAAGATTTTGCTTTAAATATGGACCGTCGATTAAAGTAAATCAACTCGGACCGTTCATGAATTAATTACTATGCATTCTATTTTCCTATAAATAGAAGCTCATTCCTTCATTATTTTCTTATTTAATTCACTTTGAAACTCAGAGAGAAATTATAGAGAGAAGTTTATAGAGAGAAAATCTATAGAGAGAAAGAAGAAGAGTATTCTGGTACTTCACTACTTTGATATCCAGTGTCTTTTACGAAGTAAGGGTATTATTTGTTGTACCCGTAAGGGATATTATTCGTTTGTATTCATGAAGAGAACTTCAGTTATTCCATTCTTTATTATTCTGTTGGAATAACCTGTATACGCGGCATACCCTATACTTGGTGAAATCCCTCTGTTATTCCATTCATTATTATTCTGTTGGAATAACCTGTAAAAGTGGTATACCCTATACATAACCTGTATATGCGGCATACCCTATACTTGGTGAAATCCTTATGTTATTCCATCCTTATTTATTCTGTTGGAATAACCTGTATACGCGGAATCCCCTATACTTGGTGATCTTCTTCTGTTATTCCATTCTTTATTATTCTGTTGGAATATCACGCTCGTGTGTTTTACAAGGACCGGTTCCATTGTTTATTATTCGCATTTATTATTACGTTGGAATATCGCTCGTGTGTTTTACACGGACCTGGTTCCATTTTTTATTATTCAGCATTTATTATTCTGTTGGATCATCGCTCGATTGTGAATTTCACGACGACCGGTTCCGTTATTATTATTACATTGGAATAACTGCCTAATACAAGCAACCGTATGCATGGTGATTTCTTTTGTTATTCCATTCTTTATTATACCCGGTTGGTTAAAACTTTGACTTCTATACTCCATGAAATTAGTAGAATATCCTTGATATTTGCGTTTCATCCAAAGATCTTTTCATGGATATATTCTTCCGATCATTCTTGAATTTTACTCTACAAAACAAAGATCTTGTTGACAATTTGGACGTTACTAATTCTCGGATAAAATAATTCTTGAACTTGTTTTATTGAATTATTATGTCATTGTCATCATCCTCATGATATATTATGTTATCTTTGGCTTACGTGCATAGATGAACTTAGTATGATTATGACCGAGGATCATTCGGTATAATCATGGCTTGTTATAAATGATGTGATAAAAGTCCTCAATTGGTCTGTAATGCGTTGATGGATAGTTTTTGGTATGATTATGACTGGGGTGATTTAAGATATAGTCATGACCATTGATAATTTGATGAAAATCCTTGACCGTGGTACGTGGATGATTAGATGTGATGGTTTATTTATTGTCGAGTCTCGGCGATAAAAATTGATGAAAACCTTTTAAAACCTAAAAGATAGTAGATTTTATTCTCTACTTGACTCTTTTAATGGATTGCATATTCGCCGCAGATTAAACTGGTTGTCTATTGTATTTTATCGTTTAACATCTTTGTTGAAGGCTAATGATAATTTATTACGCATTATCTTAGTCATAATATTTCTTCATCGGGCTAGTTGAGCTCACCTTTCTTTCTTCGTTTGTTCTTCGTGAAATGAGAACATAGCCGGGACGACGAGTCTGGAAGCGGAGTAATGGTCCAGAGGATAGCATTAGTAGTCCTCACTATTATATGAAATAGTGTGATAATAGTTGTAATGAGGACTCCTTTTGAGTTTGTATAATATCTAGTAGACAATATTTGTATTCAAACTCACAGTTTATGTCGTATTGTACATGACAGTTATATTAGTAAGTTGTATTTGAATTTATGTACCATGTAAGTGGCGACCCAAGATGGGTGACGATACCTAATTTTGGGGGCGCCACAGGTTGGTATCGAGCTTAGGATATGATCCCGGCTAAGATGTGAGACTAGAACTAGGAGGGAGAGATAGGGAATTCCTTCGCTAGTATGACCTACCCAAATTTATTTGGTATTTAATTGGTCGGTCAGAGTATAGGGATAAAATGTGATATATTAATTAACCCTTGTTTTGTGACAGTGTTTGAGAATGACATCTGAAAATGCTGAGATAAGAAATGAAGCACATGAGAGTGTTGATTCAGCTCAAACAAAAGATAACGACCAACAACACGATAATAATCATACTGGTGGCAACGGCTATCAGAATAATGATAACCATCGTGGGGGAAATTATCATGCTAAGAATGGTAACCACTTCGGTGGTAATCATGGAAAAGATAATAGAAGTGGAAATTGCAAGAAGAGAAGGTCATTTAGCCCAATTTTGTTGCGCACCAAAGTCAAGTCTAGCTAGGACGGTGGCACCAAAGGTGGATATGGACAAAACAAAGTCGTTGGTTTTAGGAAGTGCATTTTTCATGACTTCTCAAAAAGCGAGTAAACCGAACGAAGTTAGCACGGGTTAGTTAATTATAAATTGCGAAGTCTATACCTTATAAGATACCGGTTCTACCCATTATTTTATCTCTTGCTTGCGCTCAACGTTTAAATTTGACTCAGGAGAAGTTAGACTTTGACTTATTGGTTGAAACTTCGTTAGTAGGAGCCTTCGTTACCGCTTACTATTTTTAAATCTTGTTTGATTCAAATAAACACTTTCACGTTACCTTTCGATCTTATCTTTTGAAAATACTTGCCTTTGATGTGATTTTAGGAATCAATTGGTTAACTACTCATCATGCTTTTAAGAAGGTTGTTAGCTTTTATATTCATAACCAACCTATTGTGCGAATTCAAGTAACCAAACTACTAAAGTCAATTATTGTCATATCAAGCCATAAGTAAAGAGCCCCGAACCTTTCGTTGTTGACTTCCTTGTGTGGAGTGCAAAGCCGATTTCTCAGAGAGGCGACATCGTGAATGAAGATGGCAAGTTTATAGGTATCATTGTGAGGTGCTATCTAGGTTAAGGGATAGAAGTCACAGTTGGTATCAATGTGACGTATTATCCAAGTCTTGGATGAGAGTCACAGTTTTGAATGATATTTCTATTATTAATAAATTTCTTGGCGTATTCTTGAAGATTTCCTAGCCTACCCTAGAGCGTGAAATCGAATTTTGTATTGACCCCAGTACAAAACCCATTTCTTAAACCCTCAAATATTTCTTCAACTAAAATGAACAGTTTACGTGGTTTATGATGAAAGTCATAATAAAAGTATTGGACTAATGAAAATCATGGGTATACGTGGTATTAGTAAGTGTTATAATGAGTTATGTTGGTTATTATGAGAAAACATGAAAGTTTCTTAGAAATCACAAAGAGTTGAAAATCAGATTTTGGTGAAAAACGTAACATGAAATTCAATTGACCATATCTCCTATTATATTTTGAATTTTTTAGTGTGGTCAAGTCCTAGAGTTAGATCTATGAGTTACCTAACTAATCCAAGTGGAATCACTGGAAAAGGTGTTGTAGATTTTTGTGTGGATTGATTTTAGCAAAGGAGTGCAAAGCTGCAAAAACCGAAAAAGCGCTGCGCCATGATTTTAGAGGGCTGTTTCGGCCACTTAAATTATGAGAAAAATTCTGGCCTTTTGGGACATGAAGGTATATGGTATAAAGTACCTCCTGTCCAAAAATGAGCTCATTCTCGACTTAAAATGAGCAAGTTATGACTATTTCAATATTTAGGTTTTTCCGATTTAAAAACGCTATAACCTGAGTTCTATAACTCATGACCATGAAATTTAAATTGGAAGCTCACATTAACATGTGTAAGGTCCTACCAAGATTTGGGAATTTTGGAGTTAAACTTGAGGTAGCTAATTTCTTAAGGAATTAATTAGAAATTGATTTTTGAAAAATAGTAAATGAATTTTAAAAATTCGAGAAAAATATATTTTCATTATGGGAGTATATTATGCTAAATCCCAAAAAGAAATATTTTTGGGACTGATTTAGTATTTTCATGAAAATAGTTTAGTTACGAACATATGAGTTAAATATGTTATGTGAAGTAACAAAATTGGAAAATAGGATTTTATGGCTAGAGAATCCTATATGTAGTATATGCATATTTTTTTATGAGGATTTGATCATTGGTGATGATATCTTATGAGTATGGCATTTTGAATGATTAAATGCATTATATGGTAAAGCGTAAACAATTGAAATAAATTGTTTATAAATTTAAGAAGTGGTTAAAATATTGTTATAATATTAATGATATTAGATTATGAGATTATTAAGTGATTGATAACATGGGGATATTCTTGAATCCTCGGATAAATTATATTATAAATGTTTAATATTTATCCTTTATCTCATTTGATTGATTCTTTATATCATTATCCTCATGTTTATATTATGTTGAAAGTCGTCTCGTGGGCTGTAGTGAAGGGTATAGATGGACTTGGTATGATTATGATAGGGGATTGTTCGGTATAATCATAACCGTAATTGAATACACAATTATCTTTCGTCGTAGTGCATGGATAATTTGTGGTCGTGATACTAATGAATACACGATTATCTTTGGTAGTAGTGCATGGATAATTTGTGGTCGTGATACTAATGAATACACGATTATCTTTGGTAGTAGTGCATGGATAATTTGTGGTCGTGATACTAATGAATACACGATTATCTTTGGTAGTAGTGCATGGATAATTTGTGGTCGTGATACTAATGAATACACGATTATCTTTTAGCCGTAGTGCATGGATAATTTGTGATCGTGATACTAATGAATACACGATTATCTTTGGTAGTAGTGCATGGATAATTTGTGGTCGTGATACTAATGAATACACGATTATCTTCGTCAGTAGTGCATGGATAATTCGTGGTCGTGATACTAATGAATATCCTTGGCCCGTAGTGCGGGGATGATTCGATGATATGGATTAATTATTGAATGAGTCTCAAAGAATGAAATATTAATTCATGGGTGTGGTAAAAGTCATCTTTCGTCAGTAGTGCATTGATAGACTTGGTATGATTATGACCAAGGATTATTCGGTATAATCATGACCGTAATTAAAAACACGAATATCCTTGGCCAGTGGTGCATAGATAATTCGTGGTCGTGATACTATTAAGCTGCGTCTCAACATTATTGGTTTTACAGTTGTATATCTTTGGCCTGTAGTGCAAAGATGAGTTGTTAATAAATATCTTTGGCCGGATTGCGAAGATGAATTTAATATTTTTTTTACGATAAAGGTATTCAAGGTATCATCACCTCTTTATTATACCAGGTACGTACCCTAATTTCGAGGGCAAAATTCCATAAGGAGGGGGAGATTGTGAGACCCAGGATTTTATCAATAAAGATTTAAATTTTGTCGAAATAATTTTTAATATTATAGTGTGAATTTGAGATAATATTATAGTTGTGGGTAGTATTTATAAATTTTGCAAAGTATGCAAGTGGTTATATTATATTCGATTGGTGGGGAATATTCGGTTTAGCGAGGGAATATTCGCACAACGACTCAATCATTGGTGGACCCTACAATGTAATTATTATTCGGATTGAGAAAACGACAAAAATATTTTATTGAAATAACAACGGAAGTTTTACTGTTGACATTGTTGAACTACTTTCGGTAGAGTAAAAGTACGAGAATACGTGTGGTTGCATATAGTAGACACGCAGTATTGATTATTGATGCTTATGTGAGAAGTCACTCGGTTTGATTCCATTATTGCCGATTAATAATATGAATTATATATAGCGATAATGACGTTTTGTTTTATTCATTATTATTAACGTAATAAAATGTAAACATCTTTTATATAAAAATGTAATACTTTATTAAAGTTATTCTATAAATAGAATATATTATATTTTATTATGCATAGTGTTTGCATAGTAAAATGTTTTTATATAAATAGAATATATGATATTTTATTTAAAAGATTTTGCTTTAAATATGGACCGTCGATTAAAGTAAATCAATCTGACCGTTCATGAATTAATTACTATGCATTCTATTTTCCTATAAATAGAAGCTCATTCCTTCATTATTTTCTTACTTAATTCTTTGAAACTCTAGAGAGAGAAATTATAGAGAGAAGCTATATAGAGAAAATCTATAGAGAGAAAGAAGAGTATACGGTACTTCACTACTTTGATATCCAAAGGTCTTTTACGGTAAGGGGTATTATTTGTTGTATTCGTAAGGGATATTATTCGTTTGTATTCATGAAGAGAACTTCATTATTCCATTCTTTATTATTACATTGGAATAACTCAGATACGTGCATACCCTATACTTGGTGAAATCCTCTCGTTATTCCATTCATTATTATTCATTGGAATACTTTTGTAAAAGTGGTATACCCTATACATAACTCAGATATATGCATGCCCTATACTTGGTGAAATCCTTATGTTATTCCATCCTTATTTATTTCATTGGAATAACTCAGATACGCGGAATCCCCTATACTTGGTGATCTTCTTACGTTATTCCATTCTTTATTATTACGTTGGAATATCCATGTCGTGTGTTTTACAGGACTGGTTCCATTGTTTATTATTCGCATTTATTATTACATTGGAATATCCATCTTCGTGTGTTTTACAGGACCGACCGGGTTCCATTGTTTATTATTCAAAGATTTATTATTACATTTGGATCATCTTGTCGGTGAATTTCACGACATTCCGTTAAGATTATTATTATTACGTTGGAATAACTTCGTCTTCATGCGAAGAACCGCATGCATGGTGATTTCTTTTGTTATTCCATTCTTTATTATACCCGGTTGGTTAAAACTTTGACTTCTATACTCCATGAAATTAGTAGAATATCCTTGATATTTGCGTTTCATCCAAAGATCTCTTTTCATGGAAATATTCTTCCGATCATTCTTGAATTTTACTCTACAAAACAAAGATCTTGTTGACAATTTGGACGTTATTAATTCACGGATAAAATAATTCTTGAACTTGTTTTATTGAATTATTATGTCATTGTCATCATCCTCATGATATATTATGTTATTTTGGCTTACGTGCATAGATGAACTTAGTATGATTATGACCGAGGATCATTCGGTATAATCATGGCTTGTTATAAATGATGTGATAAAAGTCCTCGGTGGCACTGTAATGCGTTGATGGATAGTTTTGGTATGATTATGACCGGGGGTGATTCGGTATAGTCATGACCATTGATAATTTGATGAAAATCCTTGACCGTGGTAATGCGTGGATGATTAGATGTGATGGTTTATTTATTGTCGAGTCTCGTGATAAAAATTGATGAAAACCTTTTAAAACCTAAAAGATAGTAGATTTTATTCTCTACTTGACTCTTTTAATGGATTGCATATTCACCGCAGATTAAACCGGTTGTCTATTGTATTTTATCGGTTTAACATCATCTTGTTGAAGGCTAATGATAATTTATTCGCATTATCTTAGTCATAATATTTCTTCTTGGGCTAGTTGAGCTCACCCTTTCTTTTCACCGTTCTTTTCGTGAAATGAGAACATAGTTTGGGACGAGTCTGGGAGCGGAGTAATGGTCGAGAGGATAGCATTAGTAGTCCTCACTATTACGTGAAATAATGTGATAATAGTTGTAATGAGGACTCCTTTTGAGTTTGTATAATATCTAGTAGACAATATTTGTATTCAAACTCACGGTTTATGTCAGATTGTATTAATTTACGCTTATATTAGTAAGTTGTATTTGAATTTATGTACCATGTAAGTGGCGACCCAAGATGGGTGGTGACGATACCTAATTTTGGGGCGTCATAGTTAAATTCTTTATTGATCTTGAACCGGTTCAAAGCCCATTTCTAAAACCCCATATCGAATGTCTCCTATTGAACTTCAGGAGTTAAAGGTCCAACTACGAGAATTGTTGGACATCGGTTTCATTTCGCCCTAGTACATCTCCTTGGGGTGCCCTGTTTTATTCAGTAAAGAAGAAAGAGGCGGGGAGTCGCGACTTTGTATTGACTATCGGGAATTGAACCATGTCACCATCAAGAATAGGTATCCTCTACCTCGTATTGATGACTTGTTTGACCAGATTGCAAGGCACAATTCTTTTCAAAAATCGATCTTCATTCGGATATCATCAAATTGAAGATTAGAATTGAGGATATTCCAAAGACCGCCTTGTAACTCGGTATGGGCATTATGAATTCTTAGTCATGTCTTTCGGATCGACTAATGCTCTCTATGGCTTTCATGGATATGATGAACCAAGTATTCATGGAATATTTGGATCAGTTTGTTGTTGTCTTTATTGATGACATCCTCATATATTCTAAAAGTCGTGAAGATCATGAGCACCATTTGAAGCTGGTACTCCAAAGGCTTCGTGAAAACAAACTATATGCCAAATTGTAGAAATGCGAGTTCTGGCTTGAGGAAGTAGCATTTCTTGGGCACGTGGTGTCAAAACATGGAGTATCCATGGACCCGGCGAAGATTGAAGCAATACAAAGTTGGGAGCAACCGAAGTCGGTGACCGAAGTACGTAGCTTTCTGGGTCTAGCTGGTTATTATCGGAGATTCGTGGAAGGGTTTTCTCGAATCACTACTTCATTAACTCAGCTAACTCGGAAGGATACAAAATTCGTTTGGAGCGCAGAATGCAAGAAGAGTTTCCAAGAGATTAAGAGGAGACTTATTTTGGCACCTGTTCTAACAATACCATCTGGTTCGGATGGATTTGTTATCTCTGACGATGCTTCGGGTAAAGGGTTAGGATGTGTTCTCATGCAACGTGGAAAAGTCATAGCCTATGCCATGACAACTTAAAGAATATGAGAGGAATTATCCTACTCATGATCT
Organism: Panax quinquefolius; assembly: GCA_020205615.1. Classification (NCBI taxonomy): domain Eukaryota; kingdom Viridiplantae; phylum Streptophyta; class Magnoliopsida; order Apiales; family Araliaceae; genus Panax; species Panax quinquefolius. The sequence goes on along the minus strand of CM035167.1, from coordinate 51,296,652 downwards.
AGAGTTAGCGTGATCGTTTTCACGCTTAAAGATATGGAGGCACTATCTATATGGGGAGAAAGTGGAGATATATTCGCACCATAAAAGCCTTAAATATTTCTTCACTCAAAAGAACTCAACATGGGCAAATGACGTTGGCTCGAGTTATTGAAAGACTACGACCACACTATTCAATACCATCCCGAAAAGCGAGCGTGGTAAATGACGCGTTGAGTAGAAGATCATATGCGAGGAATGAGTGCGATGATGTCAAGTATACGATAGAGCCAACTTTAATAGAAAAGTTAAGGTTGCTCAAGCCACCACTCTGGAAATGATGCGTATGAAGAAGAAATTACAAGAAGGAGCTATTCCGGAAGCGAAAATTGATGAAGAAGGAATACTTCGAGTCAACTCCAGACTTTGTGTCCCTAATGACTCTGATTTGAAGTACAAGATTATGATGGAGGCACACAATACACCATTTGCAATCCATCTTGGAAGTACTAAAATGTATCGTGATCTTCGACATACATTTTGGTGGAACAATATGAAGAGAGAGATTGCAAAGTTTATCTCAATGTGTTTAACTTGTCAACGTGTAAAGGCGGAGCATCTAGTACCTAAGGGTCCATTGGAACCACTTGAGATTCCGAAATGGAAGTGGGAACACATTACCATGGATTTCGTTACGGGTCTTCCTACGGTTTCTCAAGGCATCAATGCTATTTGGGTTATTGTTGATAGATTAACCAAGTCTGCTCATTTCTTGCCGATACGGGAGACTTATTCCCTTGAACGTCTTGCTAGTATATATGTAAATGAGATTGTGAGGTTACATGGCATGCCAGTATCCATAGTTTCGGATCGTGATCCAAGATTCACTTCAAGATTTTGGGTTAGCTTGCAAAAAGCTATGGGCACGGATTTACGATTCAGTTCGGCATACCATCATCAAACGGACGGACAATCAGAGAGGACTATTCAAACTCTTGAAGATCTATTAAGACTCTATGTCCTAGACTTCAAGGGCAGTTGGGATAAGTATTTACCATTGGTGGAATTCTCCTACAACAACAGTTATCAGGCAAGTATAGGTGTGGCTCCATTTGAAGCATTATATGGACGAAAGTGTCGCTCTCCAAACGGCACAAGATCGACAAAAGAGTTATGCGGATCTTCATCGAAAGGACGTGGAATTTAGTATAGGGGATCATGTATTGTTGCGAGTTGCTCCATGGAAGGGAGTTACAAGATTTGGGAAGAGAGGAAAGCTCAATCCACGATTTATTGGTCCATTTCAAATTCTTGACCAAGTAGGAAATGTAGCCTATAGACTTGCGTTACCTTCGAGTATGTCTCGTGTTCATATTGTGTTTCACATATCTGTACTTCATAAATATGTGAAAGACCCGAACCACGTTATAGAGCTAGAACCGGACGAAATAGCCGAAGACTTAACGTATGAGGAGATACCTGTCATGATCTTGGATAGGAAGGAGCATGTCCTACGCGCAAAGGTCATACCACAAGTTAAATTTTTGTGGAGGAATCATGCTATAGAGGAAATGACCTGGGAATTGGAAACGGAAATGAAAGCGAGGTATCCTCACCTTTTCGAAACACCAGGTACGTACGTTAATTTCGAGGACGAAATTTCATAAGGAGGGGAGGTTGTAAGACCCCAACATATTATTAATGAAATTTAATTTTCTCTATTTATTATTTTGAAATAGTAAGGGTTGATTTGATTAATGTGGATAGTTATGGGTAAAATACGCAAATATTTAAAAATAAGCAAGTGGTTATAAAATATTCATTGTTGTCGGGGAATATTCGTTTGGTCGTGAAATATTCAGATCTGCTCGGGGAATATTCACGATTTAGCGCAGTAGCCATGTGTGGGCCCCATAACTAAAAAGCGATTGGATGAAGAAAACGACAAATATAAGTTGTTTAAAATAACAGGTAGTTGTTATTCAAGATTAATACTATTAAAATAATCGGTGGTAAACACACGAGTAGATACACAGTATTACACCAATTATTGATTCTTACGTAAGAAGGCACTACTCAATAATGGTTATAGTAATTCTTGATCAAGATTTTATTTTATTGATTTAATAATTCTTTGCGTTGATATTTTATATTGTTGTTGTTTCAATAATTGTCATTACACAAGATTTTTCATTATCGAAACAATAATTCATATTATCTGAATAATATTATTAGATAACATTATTGGCAATGTCTAGAAAGTTCGCATCTAAGGAGAGGTTTGGTCACCTAATCATGCGCCAAGAAGGAGAAATTCTTATTGGAAAGCCCCCTCTTTCCTAGGAACTGCTTGGTTGTCAATATTGTGATTCTGTAATATTATTTGTGAATTGTTAATTATTGATTCATATGGTGAGAAAAATATTGATTTTATGTGGATATAGATGGAGAAAATTTTTAATGTGACAATTATTGAAAATTGAAATTTTATCTTTTTCTGATAAAATAATTCATTTAAATATATTATTATATTTTAATAATATAATAATGGTGATATTTTTACAACGAATGTGGGATATATGAGTATACGAGGAGGAAGAGTATTTTTGTTGCAATAAATTTTTAAAACATGTTAAACATGTCGGTGGACCCCATTTATTGACTGAAATTTGATTTTAGCCTGTAAAATCGTTCGTTTGTGGATTTCGGTCAATTCCTATTTGGAATTTGGAAAAACTTTCTTCTGCAAAGTTGTAGAGAATTGAATTTCCTATAAAAGGTCGCGAGATTCGAATTTTCTGACAAAAGGGCTATTTATTGTGAATTATTGAAGTTCCGAAGCTCCGAAATTATTGATTTTTGGAAGTTTAAATTATTTTAAATTAGAAAAACGTTTTTTCTTACTTTTTCTAGAAGGTGGCATGTGCTTATTGAGCTGAAATCAGATTTCAAGAGTGGCGAGAATTTTGATATATATAATAATATTAAATTAAATTTTTCGCTTTGGTGTTCTAAGCAATTTCCTATATATAGGGTGCTTAGGTTAGAATTAAAATTACACGTAAACCCAAGTTTTCTCTCTCTATATTATCTAGCGTATTCTTGTGAGTATTTTGAGTATACTTTGAGTATTGCTATACTCTGATTGCAAGTTCAAGTCATAGCTTTATATCAGGTGTTTCAACTAGAAAGATTGTCTTTGTGAGGTAAGGGATATTATTTTTTTGTATTGATATTATTTCTTCAATATCATTATTTTGAAATAATGATGAAGTTTTTATCAAATTTGGAACTTTTGGTGTCTGAGTTACTTATTCAATGATACTGACTATTCACGATACAAGATTATTCACGAATACGGACTATTCATTGAAAAATGAAAATTTTCTTTTCATTCAAAATATCTATTCGGATACTAGCTTTGATTGTATCCATGTTTTGATCATTCTTGAATTTTACACCACTATAATTATTTTTGAGGTATTTTTGGACATGGATAAAACAAAGTACTTAATCCTTAATCCTTAATCCTTATCATTTTGTTTCCTTTGGATTCGTTTCTTTAAAATATTTTTCATCATCCTCGGTCTTAAATGATGATATTATTGAATATCTTTGGCTCAGTAGTGCAAAGATGAATGATTTTGAAGAATATCTTTGCCCAGTAGTGCAAAGATGAGCAGTGTTTAGATGAACATGACTTAATTAATCGATGAATATCTTTGGCACTGTAGTGCAAAAGATGAATATTTGATTCCAGATATATATTGATTGATGTTACAGGGGATAAAAGATAGATGATGAACTTTTAAATTCATACATAGAAGATAATAGTTTGCATTCTCTACTTAACTCTTCTAATGAATTATTTTTTCTGCTGCGAATATTAATTTAAAATTTGTTGTCTATTGTATTCTATTAGATTTTTCCCTGTTGAAGACTAACGATAATTTGTTGTATATTATCTTAGTCATAATATTCTTTACTGGGCTAGTTGAGCTCACCCTTTTCCTTTTTGTTCCATTTTTCTTCTCAGGAGGCGAGAATATAACGAGTACGAGTCAGGGTATGGAATGAAAGTTCTAGAGAGAGTTGTTTAGTAGTCCTCACCATTTTTGTAAAATAATGTATCAATAAATGTGATGAGGATTTATCTGAGTTTTATTGTCTAGAAGATAATATTTGTATACAAACTCACAGTTTTATTGTTGTAATAATAAAGTTGTAGTTGTTTCTGTACCATATATTGACAACTCAGAATGGGTGATGTATACCTATTTTGGGGGCGTCACACAGGTTATTCCAACAGAATAATTATAACGGAACCATGTCAGGCAAAATTTTGCCGCATACATGATATTCCAACAGAATAATAAAGAGCGGAACCAGTTAGGTGTAAAACACATGCATGAGGATGTTCCAACGAGTAATAATAATAAAGACGGAAACCAGTGGGTGTAAAACACACAGATGGGATGTTCCAATGTAATAATAATAAAAGGCGGAACCAGTGGGTGTAAAACACATGATGAGGATGTTTCAATGTAATAATAGAAGAATGTCACCAAGTATAGGGTAAATCACAGATACAAAAGTTATTCCAGCAGAATAATAAGCAATGGAATAACAACAGTTCTCTTCATGAATAAGAAAGAATAACACCCTTACATTAGTAGATTGAATATCGCAGTAGTGTAGTAATGAATACTCTTCTTCTTTCTCTTATTCTCTCTATACTTTCTCTCTCTATAGCTTGAATGAATTCGTGAAAAATAATGAAGCACTAGGCCTCTATTTATAGAAGATTTCTATCTTAGCACTTGAAATGTGAAAAGGCAAGTGGCTTGACGACTGATGATGTGAAAAGGAAAGTGGTTTGACGCCTGTAATGTGAAACGACAATTGGTTCGACGCCTGTAATATGAAACGGCAAGTGGTTTGACGTCTAGTAAAGGTAGTTACTATTGACGAAGGTAATTACTATTAACGAAGGTAATTACTATTGACGAAGAGACTCTTAGATGATGACATCTGGGTCCCCCATAAAATAACCAAACTTACCACAAACGTCTCATAATAGACTCTTTATATACATCAAGGATTGAATAAATATTACCACAAATCATTTTATTTTTAATCAACACATATTTAATCTTTCAACAATTATTAATCATTTATAACTTGTCGTCTCAATTATTGATTTAATAATATAACATATTATATGAGATGATATTGTGACAATAATTGAATCAATAATATAAGAGATATGATGATGCAAAGAATTATCGTAGCAATAATTGAGTATATTTGAGTGACTTCTCACGTAAGCATCAATAATCAATACTGCAGTGCTACTATGCAACCACACGTACATCGTACTTTTTTACTAGGGTAGTTCAACAGTTTTAACGGTAACACCTCCGCCATTATTTTCATAAAGTATTTTTGTCGTTTTCTCAATCCGACAATAATTCCTTTGTGGGGTCCACCAATGATTGTGCCATCGTACGAATATTCCCCGACAAAAAGAATATTCTCCGACCAAACGAATATTTTATAACAACTTGCTTACTTTGCAAAATTTATAAATATTACCCACAACTATAACATTATATCAAATTTACTCCATAATATTCAAAAATAATATTTATAGAAAATTCATTATTATTTATAAAAGTTGGGGTCTTCTAACAATGATCAATAATTCTAAAATAAAATTATTTTAAATTATTCATGTAATAGATAAATTTTATTTATCACATATATACTTACACATTATCTGGCACATAATCCCACCTATATATAATAAAATTTATATGCAAAATTTCTTATTTATTTATATAGAAAATATCGGGTTATTACAATAAAACTGTTGATAAACTTTTTAAATCATAGAAGATAGTAAATATCATGCTTTACTTGACTCTTCAAATGGATTGCTTGTTCTGCTGCAGTTAAACTTGATGTCTATTGTATTTTATCAGTTTAACATTGTTGAAAGCTAACGATAATTTATTCCGCATTATCTTAGTCATAATATTTCTTACTGGGCTAGTTGAGCTCACCCTTTGCTTTCATTGTTCTCTTCAGGAAATGAGAACATAGTTGGGACTAGTCAGGGAACGGAGTGATGGTCCGAGTTGGTGCATTAGTAGTCCTCACTATTCTGTGAAATAGTGTGTTAATAATTGTAATAATATTGAATTTGAGTTTGGATATTGTCTAGAAGACAATATTTGTATTAAAACTCGCAGCTTATGTTTTGTTGTACTTTACACGACAGTTGTATAATTAAGTTGTATTTGAATTCTGTACCATATATTTTGCGACCCAAGATGGGTGATGTATACCTATTTTGGGGGCGTCATAGTTGGTATCAAAGCTTAGAAATATGATCCATGGCTGAGATGTGAGACAAGACCTAGGAGGGGAGAGACGGGGAATTCCTTCGCTAGTATGACCTACCTAATTTATTTGGTATTTAATTGGTCGGTCAGAGTATAGGGATAATATGTGATATGTCAATTAACCCTTGTTTTGTGGCAGTATTTGATAATGACATCCGAGAATGTTGAGAATATCAATGGAGCACATGAGACCATTGAATCACTAACGATCAATAACCAGGAAAATGAGCATGAGGAAGGCAACAATCCTCATGCAAACAACAACACCGACCAAATGGCGAACGACGGAATGTTTAGGAGCTTTCTGCAATTCGTGCAACATCAGGGAAGAGAAACTCCTGTTCAAAATGCAGGCGGAAACACTGATAACTCTCGGACGGTCATCGCTAAGCAATTCAATGAGGTGGGACCACCAAAGTTTTTGGGAGAGCCAAAACCACTTAAGGCAGAGGCGTGGATAAAGCAGATCACCAAGATATTTGATGTATTGGGATGCTCTGAGGAGCAAAAGGTTCCTTTTGCCACCTTCATGTTGCGAGGAGAGGCATATTACTGGTGAAAATCTATAAAGCGTACTCAGCCTGCCACACTGAAGATGTCTTGGGAGAAGTTCCAAGAACTGTTCAACGATAAGTACTTTCCCAAAAGTATTTGTCACATGAAGGAGGTAGAGTTCATCAAGCTGGAGCAGAACAATATGACCGTGTCGTAATACGAAGCTAAGTTTGCTGAGTTGTCTCGGTTTGCGTTCCACTTGGTTGATAATGAGGAGAGAATGACGCGGATGTTTCTAAGAGGTTTGAAACCCGAGATACGTCAATACCTAATTTCTCACAAACTGTGTTTGTATTCAAATGTTGTAAATAGGGCTCAGTTATTGGAGTGCGATAACGAGTCAACCCAATCAAGAGAAAGCAGCTGACAAAATGATAATACTAGTGGTAGCAGTCATCGAAGCGGTGATAACAAACGTGGAGGGAATCAACATGCCAAAAATGATAACCACTTCAGTGGTAATCATGGCCAACACAGTAAAAGTGGACATTTCAAGAAGAGGATATTCAACAATGATGGAAAGACGTCAGCACCAACACCCGTTGTTAAAGAAGGAGAATGACCACCTTTCGTTTGTTTCAAATGCGGAGGGGAGGGGCACACTAGTCCAAACTGTGCGCAGCAGTCCAAAACGTGTTACAATTGTGGAAGAGAAGGTCACCTAGCTCAATTTTGTCGTGCAGGGAACCCAAGTCAAGCTGGGATGGAGGCACCAAAGGTCGTCCTAGAAAAGTCAAAACCAGTAGTTCAAGGGAGAGCGTTTGTCGTGACCTCCCAGAAAGCAAGGAACCCGTACGAAGTCATCACGAGTAAGCTAATCATAAACTCTAGCGAAATTCTATACCTTATTTGATACCAGTTCTACCCATTTTTTATTTCTCCTACTTGTGCTCAATGTTTAAATTTGACTCCGGAGAAATTAGACTTTGACTTATCTGTTGAAACTCTGTTGGGAGAAACCTTCATTACATCTACTATTTATAAGTCTTGTTTGGTTCAAATCGGTACCTTCACATTACCTGTCAATCTTATTTCATTGAAAATACTTGCATTTGACGTAATTCTAGGGATTGATTAGTTAACTACTCACCATGCAAAAATTGATTATTTTCGTAAGGTTGTTAGCTTTCATGTTTCTAAACAACCTATTATGCGAATTCAAGCAACCAAACCATTAAAATCAATCACTATCATCTCAAGCCATAAAGCTATTCGTTTATTAAAAAATGGATGTCAAGCTTTCTTAGCCCATGTCACAGATTTTAACAAAAATACTTCAAATTTGAATGATATTTCTATTGTTAATAAATTTCCCGATGTATTCCCTGAAGAACTTTCTGGCCTACCCCCAGAGCGTGAAATTGAATTTTGTATCGACCTTGAACCCGATACAAAACTCATTTCCAAAGCCCCATATTGAATGGCTCCTATTGAACTTCAGGAGTTAAAGAACCAACTACAGGAGTTGTTAGACATCAGTTTCATTCGTCCTAGTACGTCTCCTTGGGGTGCTCTTTTTCTATTCGTAAAGAAGAATGATGAGACTATGCGACTTTATATTGTTTATCGGGAGTTGAATCATGTCACCATAAAAAATAGGTACCCGTTGCCTCGTATTGATGACCTATTTGACCAGTTGCAAGGTGCCAAATTCTTTTTAAAGATTGATCTTCGTTCCGGTTGTCACCAATTGAAGATTAAAACTGATGATATTCCAAAGACTACTTTCAGAACTCGGTACGGGCATTATGAATTCCTAGTTATGTCTTTTGGATTGACTAATGCTCCTGCTGCCTTCATGGATATGATGAACCGAGTTCAAGGAATATTTGGATCATTTTGTGGTCGTCTTTATTGATGACATCCTCATTTACTCCAAAAGCCGTGAAGATCATGAGCAACACTTGAGGCTAATACTCCAAAAGCTTCGTGAAAACAAGTTGTATGCCAAGTTAAAGAAATGTGAGTTCTGGCTTGAAGAAGTAGCATTCCTTGGGCACGTGATATCAAATCACGGAATATCTATTTACCAGGCAAAGATTGAAGCAATTCAAAGCTGGGAGCAACCTAAATCAGTGACCAAAGTACGTAGCTTTCTCGGCTTAGTTGGTTATTATCATAGATTCGTAGACGGGTTTTCTTGAATTGCTACTCCATTAACTCAGCTGACTCGAAAAGATACAAAATTCGGTTGGAGCGAGGAATATGAGAAGAGTTTTCAAGAACTCAAGAGGAGACTCATTTCAGCAATTGTTCTGACAATACCATCGGTTCGGAGCGATTTGTCATCTACAGTGATGCTTCAGGTAAAGGGTTAGGATGTGTTCTCATGCAACATGGGAAAGTCATAGCCTATGCCTCTTGACAATTCAAAGAATATGAGAGGAATTATCCTACTCATGATCTAGAGTTAGCAGCTGTTGTCTTCGCACTTAAAATTTGGAGCCATTATTTGTATGGGGAGAAAGTGGAGATCTATACGGATTATAAAAGCCTCAAATATTTCTTCACCCAAAAAGAACTTAACATGCGGCAACGACGTTGGCTTGAACTGTTAAAAGATTATGATCATACCATTCAATAGCACCCTAGAAAAGCGAACGTGGTAGCTGACACATTAAGTAGAAGATCATATTCAGGTACGAGTGCGTTATTGTCAACGTAAAGGCCCATTTTGTATGACTTGCAAATGATGGAGATAGAGTTAAAGACTCCAGGGACCCACGTGATGATGGCAAACATACAAGTAGAACCGACTTTAATTGATAAAATTAACAGCTCAAGTTAAAGACTTGGAGCTAATGCGTATGAGAAAGAAAGTACAAGAAGGTGCTATCCCGGAAGCAAGAATCAATGAAGAAGGAATACTACGAGTCAACTCTAGACTTTGTGTTCCTAACGACCCTGATTTAAAGTATAAAATCATGATGGTGGCGCACAACACACCGTTTGCAATCTATCTTGGGAGTACCAAAATGTATCATGATCTTAGACATACATTTTGGTGGAGAAATATGAAGAGAGAGATAACGGAGTTTATCTCAAGGTGTTTAACTAGTCAACGAGTCAAGGCAGAGCATCAAGTGCCAAAAAGGTCCATTGTAACCCCTTGAAATTCCAGAATGGAAGTGGGAGCACATTACCATGGATTTCGATACTGGTCTTCCGAAGGTTTCTCAAGACATAGATGCAATTTGGGTCATTGTTGATAGATTGATCAAGTCTGCTCATTTCTTACCTATACGAGAAACTTATTCACTTGAACGTCTTGCTCATATGTACATAAACGAGATTGTAAGACTGCATGGTATGCTAGTATCCTTAGTTTCTGATCGAGACCCAAGATTCACTTCACGATTTTGGGTTAGTTTGTAAAAAGCAATGGGCATAGATTTACGATTTAGTTCAGCATATCATCCTCAAACGGACGGGCAGTTAGAGAGGACTATTCAAACTCTTGAAGATCTATTAAGACTTTGTGTCCTTGACTTCAAAAGAATTTGGGATAAGTTCTTGCCATTAGTGGAATTCTCCTACAACAACAGTTATTAAGCAAGTATCAGCATGGCTCCATTCGAGGCGTTGTATGGAAGCAAGTGTCGTTCTCCAGTATGCTGAGAGAAGATGGGTGAAGCAACGTTGTTGGGACCGGAGTTGGTACGTATAACTATAGAAAAGATTCAAATGATCCGACAAAGTATAAGAACCTCGCAAGATCGACGAAAGAGTTATGCTAATCTTCATCGAAAAGACATGGAATTCAATGTTGGAGAGCATGTGTTGTTACATGTTGCTCCATGGAAAGGAGTTACGAGATTTGGAAAGAGAGGAAAGCTCAATCCTCGATTCATTGGCCCATTCAAAATCCTTGATAGAGTAGAAATTGTGGCTTATAGACTTGCCTTACCGCTATGTATGTCTCGTGTTCATAACGTTTTTCATATATCCATGTTACGTAAATATGTAGAAGACTTGAACCACATTATTGTGTTAGAACCCGATGAAATAGCGGAAGATTTAACGTATGAAGAGGTTCCTGTTAAAATCTTGGATAAAAAGGAACATATTCTACGCTCCAAGGTTATACCTCAAGTCAAAGCTTTGTGGAGAAACCACGATGTTGAGGAAATGACTTGGGAGTTAGAATCTAAAATGAAATCAAGGTATCCTCACCTCTTCGACATACCAGGTACGTACCCTAATTTCGAGGGCGAAATTTTATATGAAGGGGAGGTTGTAAGACCCCAACTTTTATGAATAAAGATGATTTTTTTCTCGAAATATATTTTTGATTATCATGGTGTGGATTTGATATAATGTTATAGTTGTGGATAATATTTATAAATTTTACGAAGTACGCAAGTTGTTATATTATATTTGATTGGTCGAAGAATATTTATTTTAACAGGGAATATTCGTACGATGTCATAATCATTGGTGGACCCCACAACGGAATTATTGTCAGAATGAGAAAATGACAAAAATATCTTTTTATGAAAATAACGGCAAAAGTTTTACCGTTAACTATTGAAATACCCGGTGATAAAAGTACAGTAATACGTGTGGTTGCATAGTAGCACACGATATTTATTATTGATGCTTACGTTAGAAGTCACTCAGTTTTGTTCGATTATTGCTATAGTAATTGCTGCATAGTATTTCACGTTATTTGTTTCAATTATTGTCGATATTTTATATATTATTAAATCAATAATTGAGATGATACAGTTATTCATATTATTATTTGCAATATTGACGATGTCTGGAAAGTTCTGTCGAGGAGAGGTTTGGTCACCTAATTGCGCGCCAATAGGGAGAAATCCTTATTGGAAAGCCCCTCTTTCCTGGGAATGATCTGGTTGTTAAATATTGCGAATAATAATAATGATGAATAAATATTGTTAAAAATATTAAGGGGATTTTTATGAAGTATTTATCGTAAATTTTGCTTATTATATGGACCCTCATTTACCAATTTTTCAAAATAATCAGTAGAAAGTTATTCATTATAAGAGGTGGAGCCCACATGTGATAATGACTTGAGGTGGGGCCCACATGAAGAAAATGAAATTACGGGGGAGGATTCACAGGTGATTTTTGGTGATAACGATGTTTTGTTTTATTAGTTTTGTTTTTTTTTATAAAAAATAGAATATATTATAATTTATTATGCATAGTGTTGGCATAGTGCCTGCATAGTGTTTACATAGTAAAATTATACAAAATCAAAAAATTTTCGTGAGTTACAACTGTTCGTCCGTGATTCTAAAAATTCAAATAGTATCCTTTCCATTCTCCTATAAATAGGATGCTTAGTTAGAATTAAAAATCACACCAGAGTCAAAGAATTTTTCTTCTATAATATTGAGCGTATTTCTTTAGAGTTTTAAGAAGTTTTGAGCGTAGAAAATAGTGAAAGTTTTCTTCAAGAATATCCCCGCTATAACATTTGTAATACTATTCTTTTTAAGGTAAGGGATATTATTTTGTTCAATATTCGTAAGAAATAATATTTTCTTCCATACTCTGTAGTATATAAGTAATATTATTTCGTTTCAAATTCCGAATTCTATACTCATTTTGTTAAAGTTCTAGCTTCTATACTCCATGAAATTATTAGAATATCTTTGATATTTGCGCTTCATCCAGGATCTTTTCATGGAAATATTATTCTGAGTATTATTGATAAGTTTTAACTTTTTCATGCCAGAGTACTATTCACGGGGTTACTATTCCCAAAGTTACTATTCATGGGGTACTATTCACCCAATTACTATTCACCCGGGGTACTATTCATGATAAAAATCATTTTTGGTACAATATTATTCTTGAATTTTACTCCACAAAGCAGTATGATGTTGACAATTTGGACATTATTGAATTCTAGATAAATTAAATTATAAATCTTTAAAAATTTATCCTTTGCTTTCTTTTAATTGAATTCTTATATCATTGTCATCATCCTCATGCTTATATTATAATGAAAGTCATCTGTGGCCGTAGTGCATAGATGGACTTGGTATGATTATGACTAGGGATTATTCGGTATAATCATGACCGTAATGTTATAAATGATGTGGTAAAAGTCCTCATTGGCCCGTAGTACATTGATGGACAGTTGTTGGCATGATCGTGACCATTGATGAAAACACGAATATACTTGGCCCGTAGTGCATGGATAATTTGTGGTCGTGACAATAATGAATATCCTTGGCCGTAGTACAGGGGTGATTCGATGATGTGGATTATTTATTAAGCTGAGTCTCAGCGATAAAACTGTTGATAAACTTTTTAAATCATAGAAGATAGTAGATATCATGCTCTACTTGACTTTTTTAATGGATTGCTTATTTCGCTGCAGTTAAACTTGATGTCTATTGTATTTTATCAATTTAACATTGTTGAAGGCTAACAATAATTTATTCTGCATTATCTTAGTCATAATATTTCTTACTGGGCTAGTTGAGCTCACCCTTTGCGTTCATTCTTCTCTTTAGGAAATGAGAACATAGCTGGGACTAGTCGGGAAACGGAGTTATGGTCTGAGTTGGTGCATTAGTAGTTCTCACTATTCTGTAAAATAGTGTGTTAATAATTATAATAATATTAAATTTGAGTTTGGATATTGTCTAAAAGACAATATTTGTATTAAAAATCACAACTTATATTTTTTTGTACTTTACACGACAGTTGTATAATTAAGTTGTATTTAAATTATGTACCATGTATTTGGCGACCCAAGACGGGTGATGTATACCTATTTTGGGGGCGCCATAATAGTGACGGTGAAAACCGTCGCTATAAGATCTATAACGACACTTTTATTGTGGAAATAACATTTTATATTGTGGATTTAACAGTTTTCTCAAAAAAAGTATCAATCGTAACAAAAGCTAATGAACACCAAATATGCTTCTGAAAAATTGATGATCGAGTTGAAAACCTACGAATTGGGTATTATTTTACTTGAATTATTGTGTGTTTTTGTTAATTTTCTTTGTGTTTTGTGACACTTTGCAGGAAAGGAGCATGAATGGGCTTAATAGATGAAAAGGAGAAGAATTGAACAAATTGGGCAAATCGATGAGAGTAGCGGGCAGCGTTACGTTTAATCTTGGTATTGCCGTGAAATTGCCTTGAGATTTTTGAGGATTTTGCATATGTAGCGTGGGGATTGCCGCTCATTGAAGGTAACTAGCGCGGGGCGCGCCAGTCTCACGGATTTGGCAGATTTTTTTTCTTTTTTGTTTAAAAGTTGATTCAAATAAAGACATTGATTTACCTAATGTACTAGGATTTTGTTATGAGTTATAAATACTATATTTTAGCTTAGTTTAAGGAGACTTTTGACTACAATTCATTGAGAGTCACTTCTATTGGAGACTAAGAGATTGTATTGGAGAAAATTGAAGGCAAAGATTGAAGCTTAGAGATTGTTGATTCCTCAATAGAGTTTTTCTTCTTCTCTTAATTTCATTATCTGTACTTATGATGCTATTTAATTTTGATTTTCTTATTTTTATTATGATGATGAACTAATTTCCCAATTAGGGGTACAATGGAACCTTTTGCAATTCAATAATTCAATTATCATTGTTTTCACTTGTTGATCATATTGAGTTGATTATTATATTTTGTGATTGATCTATTATTTGTCTAACTAGGAGTTAATCTGATATCTTTGATGAAATTGAAAGAGCAAATCTTAGATTAGATCTGAATATAATAACGCATGAACTTGTTGATTCTAGTTCGGATAACATAACAGTGTATGAGACGAAAGTACTTGTATGACATGTGTAACTCTGTTAGGAGTTTGTGCTTAATGAATCAGTTTTAAGTGTTTTGCACGAAAGTAGCAAAATAACTAAAATATGTCTTTTTATTAATTATTGACAAATGTTAATAAATTGATAGGCAATCCTAGTTAGCAACTCGTTGGATTAATTAAGTGGAAAATAAGGTAAGAAATTTATTGCAAAGCAATTGGGAAAATTGTACTCCTATGTTTTAATCATCTGGTGATCAATATTTGTTAGTTTATTTTGTTTTATTTCTTATTTAAAACAATTTTCACAAATCAACTAGAGTGATTGTTTAAGTGAATTTGAATTGATAAAAACCTGGTAATTGTTAGTAACTTGGATTTAAATATCGATGTGTTGTGAGATGAGTAATTCAATTAATTTAAATTGAATTTATATGAGGATTGAGAATTTTGGAATGCCTTGTGTGGTATGAGAATGGAAGTTAAGTGAGTTAATTTAATTAAGAGATGAATAAATTAAAGTGAAGAGAATAATTAGTTAATATTATATTAATTAATTGTTATTGTGAGTAATAGAATATTATTGAATGAAGTAAATTACATAATTGAGTGTATAGTATGGCAAAATGATAGAATGGATATACTAATAATTAAATGGAGAGAGAAATTGCTGAGTCTGAGAAATTCCCAGAGTGGCGCAACTGTGCCACTCTTGTATTGTAAACCAGCGCAGCTGCGCCTGTAGCAAGACTTGAAAAAATATTTTCATGGAGTACATGAATAATGGGTAAAATAGTGGAACAATTACCATTATTATTATGTGAACATTATTATTAAATATTATTTCATGCCACTATGTGTAATGTGGGTAGTAGTATCATATAATTATTTACTGCACAAGATTAAATGAGGTGTGACATTTAATTAGGATTAATGCTATAGAAAAAAAATTAAATAGTAAAAGTAATTAAATCATAAAGTTGATTTAAATAAGTTTTGTTACCTCATCATGTGTGATGAGACAATTATATGTATACTTTAAAAATATGGGAGTAAATAAATATGTGTTATTAAAATATTTATTTCAATACCGATGTGTAAGTAAATAGTAAATGAGATATTAAATTATTAGTGATTAATTAAATTAAGTCCACACATGTTATAAATATTAAATTATGTGGACTAATGTACATGAATTATATGACGTGAGTACATAAATAATCCCTAACTATACTTGGTGTAGTAGTATTAACACATTAAAAATTACATTTTGGGAATCAAAGTAACTAAATTGAGCAATTTTAATCACGTTGCTGAGAATTAAAACTCATCAGTTGCTCTAACAGTGGACAACAGTAACCTATAACCTCTTTACGTAACTTCCAAGCTGAGATCAGTAGCTAAGAATAGGTGATCATTGCTAAGTTAATGGCTAGGAAGATGGCTGATAAGGGTGGTTGATTAACTTTCTTGTATTCTTTGTTTTCTCCTTCTACCTTATGGATTCAACCTTTAGTGTAAGCCTTTAACTAGACCACAACTCCTCTATAAAATGGCAGCTATGTGACTGAATTCACGTTGTTGTATTTTGTCTGTTGAAATTATGAGAATTTGAGTTTGAGTTGCTAGTTGTTTAAGGTGGACTTTGGCAATTGCAGAAGGTAGAAACTAGGCATACTAAGCTTCAAAAGGTATAAGTTCTATTTTTGTGTTCTTGAATTGGGTCTTGAAATCTCTTGAAATTCTCTGTCAATTAGTATGATATAACATGCTATCAAATGTTTATGAAGTTTGTATGCATGAATAGAGTCTCTAAGAATGAATTAAGTGTGATTGATTGAAAGGAATTTGAAGTAGGATGATACTCGCAGCGTAGTATCTCACTTCTTCTTTTGGTCAGGAAGGTAGCGATTATGCTTGATTTATACTAAAGTCTGCTAGTAGTCTGCCTTATCCCCGTAACCGTAATCTGGTTTCATTGGGGTATGTTGTTTCTAACTTGATATTAACACCCAAACATGCGTGATAAGAAGTATAACATGTTGTTTAAAGCTTTCTTAAGAGATAATAATTGTTTAACATGATTTAGTAGGAGATTTATAATAAAAAAAACTTTATGTTTTGAAAATAAACTTTAATGGAACTCATGTTCTACAAATTCTGAGCTTGATGGTATATACACATGACTAATTTCGAACATAAATGAGCATGATTTAGGAGTTAGAGTTCCTTTGTTCATGACCAACTTGTTAGGCTTGGTGTTAGAGAAATTTTTCAAAGAAAAGCTTGACATATCAAAGTAAATATCTATGAACACTACAAGATGTATATTTTGATCTTGTGATATGTTAACGTGACTTAACTATATATGTTAAGAGCTTTAAAGATGTTTTGTATGCGTTGAATTGCATCGTTCAAGTTTAAAATGATTTCAAAGGCAAACTTGAATATATTTTTAAACTAAGTGTATTAAGTATGAGTAGTTAGATTCTGAAGATTTAAGATGAAATGTTTATGATCATTATATCTCTAAACATGATTCTTATATGTTAAACATAATAGTAGTAAACCAAGCATAAGTTTAAATCATGTTTTAAGGTACTAAGCGATGCTAGCTATGAATAAATGATATGAACACTTATGAACATGTGTATTGTTAATCGATTTCATAATCAAAACATACGTGCAAGTATACACGGTCAACAAGTAATAAAGTGTGTTAGTTCCCAGTAGGCACACAATAGATCTAGAACGGGGGGGGGGGGGGTTGAATAGATCATTTCTAAATTTAAATACTTTTCTCGTTTACTTTTTATTGCTAATGAATTGGCATATGACAAACATAAGAATCTTTTCAAGCACAGCAGAATAAGTAAAAGATCCCCTTCAATGATATATTCATAATCATTCATACATTGTTCTTAGAGTTAGTTCAGTTGTAAGCAGTTAAAACACACATAACAGTTATAGCAGTTAAGTACATAATGTAAATGACATAAAGTAAAAGATACAAGGGATTTTAAGTTGTTCAGAGACTCAAGCTTCTAATCCATTCTTCTGCTTTCAACTAGCAGGATTTCCACTAAGGAAGGGCAGCACCCTAAATCACTAAGATTCCTTCAAGGCCAACAACCTTAGGACTTAAGTTCACTAAGAACTCTTCAAGGCCAACAGCCTTGGAACTTCTCTAGTTCCCTAGGAACTCTTCAAGCCCAGCAGGCTTGGAACTTCATTTAGTCCCTCAAGACAAGGACCCCTCAAGCCCTGGCTTCTTGTTGTTGATGTTGTTTATTTGTTGGAGGTGCCACTAAGATGTTCTTTAAGCTCTTCATCTCTGAATGCTTAGCAGCTTGACGTGATCATCCTTGATGTGCGGTTGAGTGTTGCATGATGCTCAGTTTCTTCAGTTACTCAACCACTTCTGATGATCCCTTTTTGAACTGCATTGAAGATCATTCTTCTTGATACTTGATGGCTGCACATGATGAGTTTCTAAGATGACTGTAAGCTCTTCTGT
Organism: Panax quinquefolius; assembly: GCA_020205615.1. Classification (NCBI taxonomy): domain Eukaryota; kingdom Viridiplantae; phylum Streptophyta; class Magnoliopsida; order Apiales; family Araliaceae; genus Panax; species Panax quinquefolius. Next base: position 51,278,429 of record CM035167.1, on the reverse strand, counting down.
TAGGTACTTAGAAACTTTCTCATGCTCGATACCATGATGACGTTGGTGATCTTCTTCCTTGATACTTGATGCCTTCTCATGATGGACTTGCTAAGATGACTGTAAGCTCTTCTCTTTGGTACTTAGAGTCTTCCCATGATAGACATCAAGATGACCTTGAGGCTTTTCTTTCTCTTGATAGTTCAGAACACTCTTCTTGTAGTAGAATTCTCACTTCTATCTTGTAGAACTCTCACTTCTACTTTTTTCTTTTTTTTTCTCCAAGTGTTCTTGGTGGATCGTAGAGTGAGCCTTCGGACCTTCATTGGTCACTCACTAATTTATGTTATTTAGTTCAATCCGCCATTCCTCCAAACTCAGCAACTCTAGCACCCCTTGATCTTTGAAGCTCTTTCTGATTTATACTCATTCATAATCTTCCCATTGGAATGTAGCCGTTAGGAGCTATTTGAATTGCTTCGCAGATCTCGAGTTGTTTGGTGCAGACTGCAGATGTGACATGACATGACTTTCTGACACTACAGTCTACTGTTTCTCCTACCCCGTCAGAGATGTCACTCTGATGTCTCGGGCAGGTAGTCAACTTTATTTCCTCCTTCTAATTTCTTGATCAGAGGTTGTCTTTTTGCATCGATGCTCTCAATAAGCTCTTATCCGAATATCAACCTTCAGATTGAACCGTTGCCAATGCTTCAATCTTCGGATGACCGAATTCTATGATTCTGAAGCATGCTTTCTTAGACTTGATCGTAGTGTCTAGTTGACATGTAGAGTCAACACTACGATCTTGAAGAGTGTTGATTGGATCTTCAATTTAGAACACCTCTTTCATTTCTTGTGCAGTGCTTCAACACTTCTGTTTGCTTCGACTGCTCTCAGTTACTGATGGCTTGACTCTTTGTCCTGGCCCCATCTGAATAGCAAGACACTTCAGATTTGTGGTGTGTCCAGCTCGCTTTCTCCTTGTGATCTCCCGTTCACTTATCATCAATGGACTAACCCAATGCTTAATCACTTTAGCCTTGTTTCTTCTTTGTTTGGCAAACACTACGATCCTGGTTGCTTTCAAGATCATCGTCTTCTATTTACTTGACAACTACTGCACTTGCTGACTTTCCTTAGTCAGTTACTGAAGTCTTATTCTGAACAACTTGTGGAAGATAACATCTCGAATGGCTTCACAACTCAATTTAGATGTTGATTGAGTTGGTGCTTAGATCTTCTGTTAGCTTACATGTCATTCGTTGAGTGCTTTCTGGTTTCCTTTAGGTGGGATGTATCTTTGCAGTATCAAACAGAGGCACTAAGAGTTCAACAGATGTGCTCACAACTCTTAGTACTACACTCTACGATTCAGCTTTGGCTATGTAGACACTATGACTTCGAGATCAGACCTCGACACTCTATGATTTTTGACTTTGTGCTCAATGCCTTCATCTGATCTTGCTCGACTACGATCTCTACCTCTCATATGATCAGTAGACTCTATGACTCTAAGTGTAGTCTACGATTCTTGACTTGACTTTGGCAAATGCTCGGTCGGCTCGTAGGCAGGCTGTCTCTACGATTTTGAATATGACTTTCTCAACAGACTACGGCTCCGAGGAAGTTCTACTCGACACACTACGATCCTTCCTCGTCTCTCCTGGCAATCTACGAACTCTGAGATCTACTATCTTGCAGACTACGATTCTACCTCGATGGCTCTCGAGTTTTCCTTGACTCTCCTGGCAGACTACGATTTCTTATGCAGTGCTCGACGATCAAACAAGCCTATCAATTACATCATAAGATCAACCTCACATGCTTGATCTTTCTATATTTATAGTCCTTGTACATCATTTCTTTTTAAGGACTTTACAAAATTGTTTTACTTATGTAGGATTAACCTAACATATTTGATCAATTCATTCTAAGTCCTTGTACATATGTTTCTATTATCTATCAAAGGACTTTACTGCTTTTCTTAATGAAAGCATACTTGCATATTCATTCAAATATATCATAATCAAATCATATATAAATAGGAATATCATTCACATGCTTATTCCTGATAAAGTGAAAGTAAAGTATCGTTCCTACGATGAATTATTTAATAGAAATCACCAAGTACTAGTTCTTAACCAAACTAATTTTATTTAAACAATCTATTTAGGGTTGTGAATTAAAATATATAATTAACCTAATTCTAATTACCACTAATTGAAAATCAGGATATAGAGATTTAAGATCACAACTTCACTTATTACTTCACTTATATTAACACACTTCTTATTAATTATGCTCACTATTTTGGATTATTAATCAGGAACTTATTAGTATTTATAACCACCTTCTGATGCATCACAAACATATTAATCCAAATCCACAGTTGATAGAATTGAATCAAACCTAATTAACTAATTCACTATATTCCTATGTGAATTACAATTAAAAAGGATTTAAAGAACATGTTCCCTTATTAGATTACACGTGACGTAAAAGTATATCCCTATCCTAAACACAAATCATGAATTCCAACACCATGCAGAAAACACAATCACATGCTAATATGATTAGATCTAAATCTATATTTCATCTCCCAAATCTATATAGATTATCATGGTAATTGTTAGCTAGACAATTAAACAACTATGCACAAATCATAGATGACAATCCCTAGAATAGATCAAAATAAATAATAAAGAAGCATACTAAAATAAGTTATGTAGTAAGATCCATTGCAATCTTAAACAAGAAATTTAGTTCATTGTCATTGAATTAAAATCTAGAATCCACAACTGAATATACATTAAAAGACAAGAATAGAAGTAGAGTAGAGAATAAAATATGTTGTTTGCAAATCTGATGCTCCCCTCTTGCTCCTGCTCTTGATCTTCAATTATCTCTAAGTTGCTTTAATATCCAACAATCCAATATAAACTAGGGTTTATGCTCTAATATAATGGAGTGTTTAATCTAATATAATCTATCTAATCTCCCTTATTCTATGCCTCTTATCATGTATTTATAGGTTACAAGTCCAATTTTTAGCTTCGGAGCAAACCTAATCTAATTTGGAGTAAAAAAAAGTGTCAAGATTTGCCCCAAAATGCGTCCAAGCTTGACTAGGCCCTACACCAGCGCCACACATAATGCTCTCACTCACGATTGGGATTCTCGCCTAAGCGCCCGATGCTAGAAATAGTAAGTAATAATGCCTCGCCCTGGGCTTTTCTTGGAATTTTCTGCTCTGACGTCCTTTGGAAAAATGGTCATAACGTCTTCGTCCAAACTTCGATTTCGATGATTCAAGATGTTCAGGAAAGAGGAGACGTAGATCTATAACTTTTAGTCTTTAAGTGTTTCGAAATAAGGTCCGGAGCAATGTTGAAATTGTCCCTGAAGTGGTTGCTGTGTAAATGGCAAGCCAAAAATGCGAATCTAGCAACCCCAAACGTCGATCCAAGTAACTTTTGTCCCAATTCCAACAAAACAACATAACACATACATGAATAGACATAAACACTTAAAAACATCCAAAAGATTAAGCTCAAACACACTCAATTCATGGGTATAAAACTCACTCATCAAACCCCCAAACTTAAACATTTGCTTGTCCTCAAGCAAGCAATGATCGACCCAAACAATGAATCAATATGAATTCACACAATGGCCTCAAAGGTTACAACAAATGATAACCCGCAGAAAATTTCAAAACAATGTCATGCCTAAAATTTTAACAACTTTCATTAGCTTCACATCTACTCAAGATCCTTTAAGTGCGTGTGTGCATCCATATGTTCAAACTAGGCATGATTTAGCTAAGATCAACCAACACTCATAAAAGATTTTCAAAACATCTCTTAAAACTTCTTATCACATCAATCACCGCAAAAATAGACAAAGCACAATTTTGTTTTTCTTGAGGATCAACCGGATATTCAAACTTTTAAGCATATATGAACCCTTCCCAAGTATTTCAAACATACATATTTTCTTTCTCTATTTAGTGAGTGCGTTTTACGCTCCATCTCACTTTCCATTTTTCATTGAACGAGTGCGTTTTACGCTCCATCTCGTTTTCCACTTTTCATTGAACCAGTGCATTTTACGCTCCATCTCATGCCTGTGTTTATGGGGAGTGCATTTTACGCTCCATCTCGACCAACCACATGCTTCAATTATTCAACTCGGGAAGGTTCCAATATTTTCTTTTCAAAAATAAGCCAAGATTTCCCTGAAACTTATGTGAGTGCCTAATTTTCACTTCGAATGATGCTCAAATAAGATTTCTCAAGTTGCAATGGTATCTTTTATAAGCATTTAGCCAAAAAATGTCAATCCCAACTGGCTAAACAAATGGACTTATAAAATTTTTCAAAAATTTTGCAAGTATTGTGAAAACCAACTAATGAGTTAAAATATAGACTAAGCATGCTCATCAATTCTCTAAGAGTTAACAATATCAACCACCCACTTATCATTGGCCAAAATCAAATTCCATTAAAACAGTGCCCAAGTAAATACTAAACATGATAAATACCCCCAAACTTAAAACAAACATTGTCCTCAATGGCTAAGATATGAAAAATTAAAAGAGAGGACTTCCTTGACATATAGCAATTTATCTCCTTGTTTGCGAAGTCTGAAGAATAGGTTAGGAACATTGGAATGAATCAGGCACCACACTTGAGTTGGACTTAACTAACATTTGAACACAAAAGAAGCAAGCTTATTAAATCCTAAAAAAATGAAAAAAATCTATCAACTAATATGAAACCTAATAAAAACAAAAAATAAAAATTAAACTTGGGTTGCCTCCCAATAAGCGCTTGTTTTATAGTCTTAGCCTGACTTCTTCAATTCTCTATCCATTAGAAGCAATGTCTCTTTTGGGAGGTTCCCATTAGTAATGGTCATTAAATCAAAGTCACCTAGCATGATCTTTTCAGATACGATCCCTATTAAGTATGACAAACCACTAGGTGCTTTCCTTATTATGTTTGTGATCAAATTGTAGCATGGAAGCTTGTCAAACACAACAGGGTCTTCTTCTATCTTCCCTTTCTCATCCCACAATGGCTCTAAAGTTGTCCTAGCTCTCATATCACATATAGCCTTGCCTATGACATGACTACCAATTGGACACGGTCTTGAAAAACTGCCCGAATCCTTGAACTTTGGTGGAGAAGGTACATGGGACACCATCAAAATTGACTCATCTTCATTGGTATTCAAAGTTTGATCTTCACCGATTTCTTTTTCTTGGTCCCCAAGTGTCTCCTCTCTTTCAACATCTATATCATTTGGCATATCCGATTGCAGATTTGGTTCGGGCTCATCATCAGTCTCAGAATCCATGTCATAGGGCCAAGTGTATTGAGGACAAATGTTCGAGGCATTGAATAGGTGTTCTGCAAAATTTTGACTCGATATTTCTTGACTAATCCTCCTCTCCTCACTTGAAGCTATGAACTTGGACAAAATTTCCTTCAAATTTAGATTTTCTTCCTGTTGTAGTGGAGGTGACCACAAGAACTCTAGTGAGAATGTTGAATTTGGAACATAAAATTGATCTTGATACGTATGGCTCCATGAAATATTCGGGTGATACCCCCAATCTTGATAATAGTTGTTGGGATAGACGTAATTGTTGGGGTAGTCACCACCATATGGTACCGACTCGAAATTGGTGGTGCATTGATGACTCAGATGATTTCCAGCACCATAATCACAAGTAACCGCCACACTTTGACAACGTTGTGCTGCAAAAGTGTCCAACCTCCTCGAAAGTGTCTCAATCTGTGCTGACAATGCAGAAAGTATTGCGAGTCCATCAATCTCCGCTCCCCTTGGCTGAGTCATTGTCGTATACGGCCATTGATAATTAAATTCCGCCATGGTACCTGAAAAGAAAAAAAAAGAAAGAAAATTTAATAAAATAAAAAATAAAAATAAAAATAAAAATAAGGAACGTTTAAATTAAAACTAATTTGATTAAAATTAATATTGGCAAAATTATTAAACTAATTCCCCGGCAACGGCGCCAAAATTGTTAATCTATTTCACAATTAAAACATATGTGCAAGTATACACGGTCAACAAGTAATAAAGTAAAAGTAAAGCACCGTTCCCATGATGAATTATTTAGGGTTAAGTTCAGATGACCACCTAGGGTTTGGACGGTTTTTCACTTAACCACCTGTAGTCAGTAAAGCTCTATTTAAACTCCCAACTTTTTGAGTTGAAATGAAAACGTCACCTTTTCCATCCAACTTAACCGTGCGTGTAATTCAAATGCCAAAAGCACGTGAGAAAGGACTATAACAGTCAAAAAAGACAGATAAATGTCCGAAATACCCTTCATCTTCCTCAAACCACATTCATCTCTCTCATTTCTCACTCCATGCGTCCTCTTTCTCAAAACTGACGAGAACGATGACAACTTCTCAAACGCCGCTGATTCACCACCGCTGCACCTCCAACTGACCCCTCAAGACGCTCGTTAAATACTCGAGCCCTTCACTAAAGAACAACTCCTGGAAATCGTCGAATCTGCCATTGCCTACGACCGGGTCACCCTCGTCTCCGTTCGCTCCATCGCCGATTCTGATCCAGCTCAATGCAAACTCTTTATCCGCGGTCTCGGCTTGGAAACCACCACCGAGAAACTTCAATCCATCTTCTCCTCCTTCGGCGGAGAGGTTGTTGGGTCATTTCTCTGCTTACGGAGAAATTGAGGAAGGTCCGTTAGGGTTTGATAAGCAGATAGGGAAAGTCTAATCTAAACCCTAATCCTAGGCATAAATCTCGAAGTTTTTTGCCGCTGCCGCTCTCCTCCGTATCCGGCGGCGAGGCCACCACTTACACTCGCCTACCTCCCAAAGATGACTTTTTTTATCACTCCGGTCGAGTCTTCGTCCCAATCAGCTACAGAGGTCAAGCTTTCCGATTACTCACATGTTTTCAGATACTATACTTTCCAATTCACTAATGTTTGTGTACTGTAAATGTGAGAGTTTTGTTGATTCTCGTATGTTGTTTGATGAAATGCCGCAAAGAAATGTTTCTTCTTGGAATGTTATGATAGGGGGAGTTACTGTTTTGGGGAATTCTAGTATTAATGATGAAATTTGGGACTTTGTTAAGTATATGAAAATGGAAGGGATGGAATTTGATGGGTTTACAGTATCAAGTCTTCTTCTTTTATGTGGGAGCAAATTTGGGAATTGTGATTATGGAAGGGAGCTACATTGTTATATAGTGAAGAATGAAATGGAAATGGGTATGGGGTCTGATGTTCATTTAGGATGTTGTTTGACAGATACGTATTCAAAAAGTAATTGAATTAATGTGGGTCGACGTGGGTTTTAATCGAATGAAGTGTAGAAATGTGTTTGCACGGACAACAATGATGAATGGTTATGTATGAGAATGGAGCTTTTGATGAAGCTATGTTTAAATTTTGTGAAATACAGAGGGGAGGTGGAATAGAACCCAATATGGTTTCCCTTGTGACTATTCTTCCTGCTTGTAGCTCACTTGCTAGTCTTTTGGGTAGGAAACAAGTTCATGGATTTGCTGTTAGAAAGGAATTGAATCATGAAGTTTCTTTATGCAATACTCTAATTGATATGTATTCCAAATGTGGGAGCTTGAACTATGCAAGATGAGTCTTTGATTTCCATTGTCTTTGTAAAGATGCAATCTCTTGGAGTTCGATGATTTTTGGGTATGGATTAAATAGAAAGGGTCAGGAATCCATTATATTGTATGAGAAGATGCTTCAAAGTGGGATCAAACCGAACTTGATTACAGTTGTTGGGGTTCTTTCTGCTTGTGCTAGGTCAGAAATGGTGAAAGAAGGCCTTAATATTTATTATTGTTAATTAATGATTATGGAGTTAAACCAACGTTGGAGATCTATGCATGCATGGTTGATATGCTTGGTCGATCGGGCCAACTTGACAAAGCATTGGATTTTATCAAGACCATGCCTGTAGAACCTGGTCCTAGTATTTGGGGGGCACTTGTTAGTGCTTCTGTACTTCATGACAATTCTTACATGCGAGATTTGGCTTATAAGTTCCTTATTCAGATAGAACGCAAACCCCTCAAACTATGTCTCACTTTCGAATTTGTATGCTTCTTCACGAGGTGGGGACATTCATTGTGAAGTGAGAACAATGATGAGGGAAAATTGCTGAGAGAGTAACATGAAATTACTCGCATGTTCTCTCATCTGTCGTTTATATATAAGGAGGGTAATTAAGTCTTTATCCAACTTAAGTAACAGAGTTATGACAGAAAGCAGTTATTCACTTTAACTCAAAAAGTCAGGAGTTTAAATGTAGCTTTACTGACTACAGGTGGTTAAGTGGGAAACCGCCCAAACCCTAGGTGGTCATCTGAACTTAACCCAATTATTTAATGGAAATAACCAAGTACTAGTTCTTAACCAAACTAATTTTATTTAAACAATCGATTTAGGGTTTTGAATTAAAATATATAATTAACCTAATTCTAATTACCACTAATTGAAAATCAGGTTATAGAGATTTAAGATCACAACTTCACTTATTACTTCAATTATATTAACACACTTCTTATTAATTATGCTCACTATTCTGGATTATTAATCAGGAACTTATTAATATTTATAACCACCTTCCGATGCATCACAAACATATTAATCCAAATCCACACTTAATAGAATTGAATCAAACACCTTAATTAACTAATTCACTATATTCCTATGTGAATTACAATTAAAAAGGATTTAAAGCACATGCTCCCTTATTAGATTACACGTGGCGTAAAGGTATATCTGTTACCTCTTTTTTAGTTCTAACAAAAGAGCTCTAACTCATGCAAGCATACATGTGTCAACAAGCAATACAGAGTAGGTCGAGTATCTATCCACAGAGAAAGTTTTCTAAATTAAACTATTATGCATCAACTAAATCATTATTTTTATATGCTTAAACGAATGTTTATAATTGTGAATTACTCTAAATGCAAATAATAACTAAATTAAGAATAGTAATGTAATAAATCAAATCTGGAGATAATGGGATCTTAACTTCATTTAACAGTTCATCTAATTACAACCGTCATGCAAGATTATTCACGTATCACAGAAAAGTAGCCAAGAGCACTAATGTAGACATAATCATTTTTCAATGTATCATGACCTACTTACATAACATCCACATGCAATAGACACTATGTAATCATCAATAAAACCAATCTCACTATATTTCTATGTGAGATTGCAGCAATATTGAATTTAAGCACAAGCCCTTATTTAACTCATACGGTGAAACAGTAAATGTATATCTGATTCACGAAATACAAAGCTAATCAAAATAGTCCCATATACGCATGCTATCATGATTACAACCATACTCGCATGTTATTTTTCAATTCCATACAAGCACATAAAATGAATGGTGATCAATCATTCATACATGCAAATCAACCATGATAGAAATTTCTTATAATATGCAAAACAGTCCAGCAATCAGGCCATAAGTTAAACTACGTATTAAACTCCGTTAGAATCCCATAATGGAGTTTAGTTCATGATTAAACTGAAAGCCATTATGGGATCAAAGCAATTCATGGAAAATAAACAAATACTTAAAAGAGAGAAGATAGAATTGATCAATCCCAATTGCTGATTAAAATCCAAACGTAACGTTCAAATCCTCACTAATATCCAGCAACATAAAAGTAAAGCATCCACAATGACTGAATTCCAAAGAAGAAGTAGAAAATAATGATGTTATGCTTGGTTCTCGAATAGAAATCTCTCAAAGTGTAAACCCTATTTCTCTTGTCAAAAACACGTAAAAACTAATGAATCCTCCGTCTGGTGCCAACCAGAATTGTTTTAACCAACTCCAACTCTTATAATTTAAAAATTAAAATAAAATTAATTAGTAGCCGCAGAGGTCGCGCACGGGCGCGTGAGTTCCCTTTGCATTCATCGCGTGGACGCGTGTGTGTAAACTCCGTTCAGTCTGGGTGATAGCGCGGGCACGCGTGTTTAAGCCTATGTAGCCGCGCAGCTTCTGCAGTTTGGATCCTCTACTCTGCTGCTGCTACTGATTCTTTGTCATGCTGCTAAGTCTTTGACATGCCACTCTTTCTTTATCCATCCTCAGTTGCTTATCTCCACTTGTTCCTTGCGTCATGCTTCCATTGACCTCATGCCATCTACCATTGCCAAGCTATGCCATTCCTGCACTTATACACCAAAGGAGTTCTCAGTACATGCAATGCAAAATTTTATGAAATGCAACTAAAAACACACTAAAATGTACTTGAGATGGGCATAGTTCTCGTGAATTGATATTCCATAAGTAGATATAAAACCCACTTATCAAATACCCCCAAACTTGAACTATTGCTTGCCCTCAAGCAATGCATACTAATAAACACTGAAAATGCAACTACATGCTATGCAACTAAATCATGATGCAAACTAGTCTCATATTATTCCAGCTCTAACAGAATTTCAGTCTAAAATGCCTCAGCGAATTATCCAGATTCAAGAATACAAATTCAAACCAAACTATAGGCATAATATCATACACTCAAATAATTCATATAAGCTATAAAGATGCTGTTTGTGTATTATGTTCACTAGAACTTGATTTAAGCAAATAACATACAAGATAAACTGCTCAAAATAGAAAATTACAGTCTAAATCAAGACTCATGTATACTTATGCAACAAAGACTGTTCCAACATATCAAAATAAACTAAGGTTCGACAATGGGCTTAACTGCTTTATTGCTACTCACGAGGGCAATTTTTGTTCTTTCCCGCGGTGTTTGTTGCTATTTTTTTTCACATGACTGTGCAATGCCTCATTCCATTAGGCAAATACTGCTACCCCTTAGCGAGCTTTCAACCAACGACTCCCAGACCATGAAAGACTTTAGGGCGCTAGGTGTTAAGACACCCCTACGGGCGTACTTACTCAAGTAGCCAGGGCCCCGAAATAAGACTAGCCATGTTACTGCTATTTGTTTTTTTTATATATAGCATACCCATGTGTCCCCAAAGTTTGAATGTCAATGTTTTATACAGTCTAAGTCCATTTTCCACATATTTCTCTTTTTAAAACCATATTTTCTATTAAGCAATGAAACACATCATTCTTATGCCTACAAGCAATTGTGAACACGACAGTGCAAACCGAAAGTATCTAAACAGCATCATGAATTACAACATGTAAAACATTATATCTAAGCTCAAGTTATCCAAAATATTCAACAATCCTTCAAAATTCACTTTCATCATAGGCTATACAAAAGTTTCGTAAAGCTAGAACTTGTGAGACATGCACTAAACATAAAATGCAACTAAACATATACTAACACAAGTAATAATGACTAAAAACCAAAAAACAAAAAAACCATAAACATGTAAAATATAACTAAATATGCACATACTATATAAAAATTTAAACTAAACATGCACATACTATATGCAACTACACTACTACCACAATACCCCCAAATTTTTAATATTCATTGTCCCAATGAATGAAGGTATAGGGTTAGAGAATACTCCCCTAGAGCTCAGCTACACCACCCTCGTCGGGTGGTGAATCCGGTGGTGGATATGGCACGGCTGTCCCAAACTGTGGCCACTCAAGCATGGTCCCTTGTTGTGCAAATGCCTCCGCCAATGACCTTGTGAGACCTGTAGAAAATGTTGCAAAGTTGTCATACATCACATCGACTTTTTGCTCCAACCTTCGGAGCTGCCGATTCCTAGTGGCAACAGGTGCTTGAGTTGATGGGCCCACTTCATCTGTCTGAGAGGGCTTCTGTGGTGGCTCTGAGAATGTGGGCTGGATGATAAAACCTTTTCCTCGCGGGTGCGGTTCACCTCCTGCCCAATCCTCGAATTTTGCAATGGTTGCATGTGTGATATCTTGACTCGGGTTATGTATTTTTTCATTATCCCATTGGACTCCTTGCTGGGTACACATGCTAGCTACAACAGATGCATGTGGGATACTCCCAGTCGTACTCCCCCGCATATACCGTAACACATTCTAATGGATCAGGTGGGCCACATCAATGTACTTGCCTGTGATTATTCCCCACATAATGATTTCCCTCTCCACTGTGATTTCATGCTGATGAGACGACGGAATGAGCTTAGCACATATAAAAAAATTCCAGGCCTTGGCATACCGATTCAAGGTTGAGGTTGGGAATATTCGAGGCTGATTCGTGCCGGCCTTATAAGTCCACTTCGTGCCTGGAATGCATAACTCGGTAATAACTGCTTCCAAATCTGTTTCTAAATGAGCCCCTTCTACCCAATTAGCAGACCCAGTCGGGGGTGTGTCAAGTAACCAGAAAACTGCCCTGATTGCGGGTGGTCTGAAATTCACTTGAACTCTGCGAACCACGGATAATCCACTCAGCATCTCTTTTGCATTCGAATTGAATTCTCTGACAATACCAATGGGGGCAGGAATGGGCATGGCAGTTAATCCAAACCATCCCCTCTCTTGAATAATAGTCCATATTTGACTATCATGTTACTCAGGCTTGAGTCCCCTCTCCTTCAGAAAAGTTTTTGCCACGATTCTGTAATACTCCATTTGGGCGTCTAGACTCAAAAATTTGGTATGATTCACAACATCTTCCCCCTGACTGCTAGAGGAAGACGATGATGAAGAAGAAGAAGAGCGAGCTCTTTTAGGACCCATTGGAAATTGATGGAGAAAGATGAGGAGTACTTGTCTGATAGAAATCGCTAACTGATGATTGATGACCCCCAAACTGACTTCTGCACAACCCAAACGGAAACCCTAGGTTTTATAATGTAGTAATCAATCGTGGGTCTGAGCTTTGAACGTGGAGAGAATCGTGGGAATAGAAACTAGGCGAAAATCACGTAATGGAGAGTTATATGGCTTCAAGTTGTAACTTATGAGAGATGAGGAGACGTACGGTTGTGGGAGAACATTTGAGCACGCCTTCTGTTATTTCAATTGAGAGACCAAATGAGCCATAACACATTTTTAAAACTTAAAAAAAAATTTCAATGTCCGGTGTGGAAAGCATGCCATGCGACTTTCAATGGGTTTTAGCGGTGGCATGGCAGTGAAAGTGGCATTTTGATCTAGCTTCCTTTGCTCGCGCATGGTAGCGTGTTCTTAGGCATGTCCATACGCGGTCGCGTGAGGTCAAGCTTTTCTGCACTTCCGGTTTTCATTTCTCTCACTCGCAAAGATGTAATGTCATTCACTCAAAGACACCTACATAAACACAAATCTCTCATGTCAAAGTGTGAACTACTGAATAAGTATAAATGACTAAATAAACGCTATACTAACATCAAACGCTGCCAAATGAAAATTCAGCTACACACTCACTTTTGCAAAACATAACAATCTATCACAAATGAAATGAATATGAACTAACTAAAGCAACCTAAACTGAATAAATAAAAAGAAAATAGAGATAGAATTAATGGGTTACCTCCCATCAAGCGCTAATTTATAGTCAATTAGTTTGACTGTCTCTGAATCTCATGTCGACGAAAGAAATGAGGTGACTTTCTGTCTATCCACCTTGCCACCAAAATAATGCTTCAATCGCTGCCCATTCACTTTAAAAGGCTGATCAGGGACTTTATCGAACACTTCTATCGCACCATGTGGAAAGGCAGTCTACACTGTAAATGGCCCTGGCCATCTTGATTTTAGCTTCCCGGGAAAAAGTTTAAGTCTGGAGTTAAAAAGCAAAACTGTTTGTCCCGGTTCAAATGTTCTCTCTATGATCTTGCGATCATGCCATTTCTTCACCTTCTCCTTGTACAACTTTGAATTCTCATAGGCTTGTAATCTGAATTCATCCAACTCATTGAGTTAGAGTAGGCGTTTCTCCCTTGTAGCTTTCAAATCAAAATTGAGCTTTTGAATTGCCCAATATGCCTTGTGCTCTAGCTCCATAGGAAGGTGACATGCTTTTCCATACACGAGCTGAAATGGTGACATGCCCAACGGGGTCTTGTATGCAGTCCTATATGCCCACACAACATCATCCAGCTTTAAAGACTAGTCCTTTCTCGTGGGATTCACAAGTTTTTCAAGGATTCTTTTGACTTCTCGATTTGACACTTCCGCTTGGCCATTTGTTTATGGGTGATAAGCTGTAGCAATACGATGGTTCATCCCATACTTGGCCAACAAAGCTGTGAACTGCCTATTGCAGAAATGATTGCCTTCATCACTAATGATGGCCCTAAGAGTCCCAAATCTCGTGAAGATACTTCTATGTAAAAACCTGAGGACTACCTTGGCATCATTTGTCGGAAGAGCTGCTGCTTCTAACCACTTCGACACATAATCCACTGTGAGAAAGATGTAGAGATTTCCGCAAGAAGAAACAAAAGGGCCCATGAAATCAATCCCCCACACATCAAAAATTTCTACTTCGAGGATCGTATTCAACATCATTTCATTTCTTTTTGAGATGTTCCCCACTCTCTGACATCTATTACACCGCTGGACAAAACTGTAGGCATCCTTGAAGATTGTCGGCCAATAGAATCCTACTTGAAACACTCTAACCGCTGTTCGCTCTCCACCATAGTGACCCCCATACACAAAAGAATTACAATCCTGCAAAATCCCCCCGGTCTCGCTATACGGGATATACCTTCTTATCATTTGATCAACACATTGTTTAAACAAGTATGGCTCATCCCATATAAACCATTTGACATCATGCAAAAAAAATTTCTTTTGATAACCCACCAAGTCAGAAGGTACCATCTTACTCACCAAATAGTTCGCGTAGTCTGCAAACCATGACACTTCCCCTTTCACCACAAATAACTGTTCATCTGAAAAGGATTCATTGATCACAACTTTTAAATTCGTCTGCCTCCCTTTCCGGATTCTCTAGTCGAGATAAGTGGTCCGCCACTTGGTTTTCAGTGCCCTTTCTGTCCTTGATCTCCAAATCAAATTCCTGCAACAATAAAATCCATCTGATCAACTGGGGCTTTACATCCTTCTTTGCTACTAAATGTCGAATTGCCGCGTGATCCGTGTACACTATAACCTTTGTACCAATCAGATATGCTCAAAATTTATCAAAGGCATACACCACTGCCAATAATTCTTTCTCTGTGGTGGTGTAGTTCAACTGTGCATCTGTAAGGGTCTTGTTAGCATAATAAATCACATGAAACATCTTCTCTTTCCTCTGCCCCAAAACAGCCCCTACGACGTAATCACTGGCATCACACATCAGCTCAAATGGCAAATCCCAATCTGGAGAAGTAATAACTGGTGCTGATGTTAATTTCCCCTTTAAGTGCTCAAATGCCGACACGCAAGCCTCATCAAAATTAAACTGTGCATCCTTCTCCAATAAACTGCATAGTGGTTTAGTTATCTAGGAGAAGTCCTTGATGAATCTGCGGTAGAAACCTGTATGTCCCAGAAAACTGCGAACACCTTTTACTGAAGTAGGTGGTGGCAACTTCTCAATAGTTTCCAGCTTAGCCCTATCCACCTCGAGTCCCTTCTTCGAAACCTTGTGTCCCAGTATGATTCCTTCTTGTACCATGAAGTGGCACTTTTCTCAATTCAGCACTAGATTCGTCTCAACGCACCTCTTCAAAACCATTACCAAATTTTCAAGGCATAAATTAAACGAGTCCCCGAAGACTGAGAAATCATCCATAAATACCTCTAGATTCTGTTCCACCATATCTGAAAATATAGCCATCATGCATCTCTAAAAGGTGGCTGGAGCATTGCATAACCTGAAAGACATCCTTCTGAAAACAAAAGTGATGTATTGACATGTGAAGGTGGTCTTTTCCTGGTCTTCTGGAGCTATTATAATCTAATTGTAGCCTGAATAACCGTCCAGAAGTCAATAATACTCATGACCTGCTAATCTGTCCAACATCTGATCAATGAATGGTAGTGGAAAATAATCTTTCCTTGTAGCTTTGTTGAGCCTACGGTAATCCATGCAGACTCTCCACCACGTCACTGTTCGTGTTGGAATTAATTCATTATTCTTATTAGTAACAACGGTTATACCACCCTTCTTCAGTACACACTGTATTGGGCTCACCCATGAGCTGTCTGAAATCGGATAGACTATGCCTACATCCAGCCATTTCAGTACCTCTTTCTTGGCTACTTCTTTCATTATCGGATTAAGTCTTCTTTGTTGCTCAACCGACGGCTTACTATCATCTTCTAACAGAATCTTATGCATGCAAAAAGTAGGGCTGATCCCTTTGATATCTGATATGGTCCATCCAATAGCTGATTTGAACTCTCTAAGCACTCGTAGCAGTTTTTCTTCCTGAAAAGATGTTAGTGCAGAAGAAATAATCACAGGTAGCTTTAAATCTTTATTTAAAAATGCGTACCTGAGATGATCTAGAAGTGGTTTTAATTCAAGTTCCGGAGGTGTCTCAAGAGATGGCTTTAATTTTATCGATGTCTCTTCAGTTTTCGTCAATAGCTCGACAGGTGTTCTGAATTTTCTGAATTGTGTAGTGGTATCCAGATATTGCACAAGTTAGGCGAATTCTTCATCCTCTAACTCTGAATTTTCAGCAATGACACTCCTCAATGGTTCATAATCCACTAGACTCTCAACTTCATCATTTAATACACGGTCCACCAAATCAACTCTGAAACATTCTTCTTCATCTGTTGGGAACTTCATTTCCTTGAAGACATTAAAGGTAACCTCCTGATCATGTACACGCATCATGGGTTCTCCTTTTTGCACGTCTATCAAAGTCCTTCCTGTGGCTAAGAATGGTCTCCCTAGTATGATTGGTATACTTTTATCTTCCTCGTAATCCAGAATGATGAAGTCAGCCGGAAAGATAAATTTGTCCACTTTCACCAGTACATCCTCAACTATTCCACGTGGATACGTGATGGATCTGTTAGCTAGGTGCAAAGAAATGTTTGTCGACCTTAGAGCCGGCAATCCCAACTGATTGAATACTGACAAGGGCATCAGATTGATACTTGCCCCAAGATGACACAGACATTTATCGAAGTTCATCTTTTCAATCGTTCATGGAATTGTGAAACTGCCCGGATCTTTCAGCTTTTGAGGTAGTTTACGCTGAAGCACTGCACTGCATTCCTCAGTCAAGGCCACTGTCTCAAACTCATCTAATCTTTTCTTCCTTGACAATATACCCTTCATTAACTTTGCATAACTTGGCATCTGTTCCAATGCCTCAGCAAAAGGTATGTTGATCTGCAGTTTTTTAAAGACCTCCAAGAACTTGCTAAACTGCTTATCTTCCCTCTGCTTATTCAATCTCTGCGGATACGGAACCGGAGGGTGAACTAGTGGTTCTGTACTCTTAGGCTTCTCTTCTGAACCTGCTTTATCCTTCTCTACTCGCTGCAATTCAGAATCTTCATGATTTTCTTTCTGCTCCATCAACTGCTCTGCATCACGCGGTCGCGTGGCCTCCCCTTGTAAACCAGGCGCGGCCGCGCCAGGTGAATTTTTGCATACTGCTTCCCAGACCTGAGTGTTATAGCCTGACACTATTCCTTCCCTTCTCTTCGTGGATTTACTTCTGTATTACTTGGCAATGAACCCTGGGGCCTGTTGTTAAACATGCTCGCCATTTGCCCCATCTGAGTTTCCAAATTCTTAATAGCCACTACTTGGCTCTTGATCATAACCTCCGTGTTTGCCATGTACTTCATGTAATGCCCCCAAATTCGGGTACTTGAAACCCAAACTCGGTGCTTTACGATACCATTTCTATGAGCGGAATAATACTAATAATAATAACAATAATATGAATTTCAAACTTAACTTACATTTATCAGAGTCTAATCCCAACTACGCAACCTTTGCTACAATATATTACATGATAGATAATAAATACCATGGTCTATATATTATCTAACCATTACAAAAGATACCATTAAACATATTCTGTTTGTTTTTCTTTTCACTTGTTCTTGGTTTGTATTTTTAGGTTGATCATGCTTAGCTGAAAATATTTAAATTTAAGCAAGGATGAGCATTTTGAGTGCCCAAAGAAGTAATAACAATTATAAGTATAATTAGCTGAAAGAAATAAATGTTTTCTTTGTATATCACTTCTACAACGAATTAATAGTTGTGAAGTAAACTGAACAAATCATAACCATCTATCAATTCTATACCAAAACTTTTGAAACTACGTATTGACTATATATATAGGATAGTCGACATATTATGAATATTGTTTTCTGTTTTCAAAATGGTTAGACAGAAATTCATCTGCAAATCGTCATAGCTTACGGGCACGAGGGTGTACATCCCATGGACCCTGTATTGATCAATACTATATACAAGAACGATGTTATCGTTCACTCTGTCTGCCTTGGGCGCATAAAAGTTTTCCCATATTCGGGATGTTCATACTTAGTCTTGAGTCCAAACCAAAGAAATTTGATTGGATACAAAAAGTTTTTATCATAATCAACGGTATTTCTGAATCCGTGTCTAGCTGATCAAATAGCTTAGATATATATATATATATATATATATATATATATATATATATATCAACATGTGATTAAATACAATGATTATCCAAGTGGGGACATAATAATAATATATAATCGAATTACCATAGTATAACAATGATAGAACATAATAATATAATAATATAAAAAACTTACTCATGTCCATTGCATAAAGGAAATGCAAAGGTAGGATACTACTTACTGTGTCTCACGCTTACAGTTATGCAATTTAGATTTATCTTTTATACCGAAACCTATCATTAATCAGATCATTCGTTCGATTAGAATCACATATCATAACACACAACATCACTTTATTATTGCGGTTAGCACATAACCTAATCACCGCCACATACATTTCACGATCATAGAATCACAAATAAACACATATCTTGACAACTGATATAAATATCAGATCAATTTCTGAAACCTTTCGGCGTACCAACGACTTTATCGGGTAATTATCGAGTCTAAGACTCTATCATATAGTTCAATATGCATATAGACTATTTAAATAACAGTCATATCGTTTTTAACTGTCTTACAATAATTTTAAAACAATTAAAATAATTTATCACAAATTTTCAAACACCGGAATTATTATAAAATGATTTAAATATCAAATAATTCTAATATTATTTAATTAATATTAACTATTAATGAAACCATTGCCAAAATATTAAAGTTATTTATAATAACTAAAAATATTTTAATTCATTTATATCCTTTTAAATGATTTTTAAATAAAGAAAACCATTTTAAACTATTTATTTAATATAATTATTAAATAAACTTAATATCATTTATATTAAATTAATATCATTAATATTAAATTATTAATATTTTTCATTGAAATATCAAAAGTTATATTTTATAACTTCAAATATTTTTTAATACATTAAATGATTTTTAAATCATTAATTCTATTTTTCATAATTTATTTAATATATTTATTAAATAACTTAAAAATCATTAATATTAATTAATTAATGAAATTTCATCACAAAATATTAAAACTCTTCATAAATAACTTAAAATATTTTCTAACACAATAATATAATTTTTCATTTTTTGAATTAAAACCATTTTTAAATAATTTATTTAATATTATAATTAAATAAATAAATACTTTATATATTCCAAAAATACAAAATATTTTTGAAATATACTCAAAATAATTAAAAACTATTTTTCAGACTTTAAAATAATTTTTCAGAATTTATTTTGCATTTTTAATAATTAAAAACCATTTTTTGCAATTTTTAAGTAATTTTCGGAAAATACAGAAATTAAAATTAATTAAGTCTGTCGCTAAAGCCTATGGCGACAGAAAAGCATCGCCTTAGGTGTTCTTGAGCTCAAGAACACTGACAGGCCAGTGTTCGAGGGTTTTGGTTTGACCAGCTGTAAATCGTAATCTAAAATGTTTCTGGATTTAATTTTCCACTAATATTGTAGTATTACTGACACACTACAACCTTAATCAACTTTCATGGCTAAAACATAATAATTCTATGAGATCTAAGCTAGCAAACATGCTGTCAGACAACATCTGGGTTTTCTGGGTAACCCAGAAACCTAGACAGTCGCGAGGTACCACTTTGTGGTTCGATTTTATCTTAGTTCTGACCATGCTTTATGACGTTTTATGGTTTAAACCTATAGTATACATGACATGGAACATTAACATAACAATAAAGCTATTCACCAACAACATATCCACAATCTATGACTCGGTCAAACCTTCTCAGGACGCCTGTTCTTATGATTTCTGGAATTTCCAGAAATTGCACTTTAATAAATCAGCTGTTACGTTTGACCACACACTACACTTAATCTACTTCTTTGTTTAAGAAATATAAAACCATGGATCGAGAGTTCACATAACCAGTTACACATTGAATACAACAACATCAACAAACATCAACAAACCTGACAGATCTATGACCTAGAACTTCTTGTCAGACTCTGTTTCAACATTGGGTCGCATTTGATTTCACTTTCTCGATCATGGGTCGGTCAACGACCTTTGACCGATTATAACTTCAAATCTATAATCATTATGACTCTGATTCCTTTTTGATATTAAAGATAACATGACAGGTTATAGCTTAAAACTTTAAAACAACAAAAACCAATAACATAAAAAGATTTAAAGCTCATGACATTAACTGTCAGACAACAGAAAATAATTTTCCCAGATTTTGAAAAACTTTGATTTCGAGCACTTTGATGTTATGAATCTAACATGTGCCAACCCAGATCACTTATAGACACTACATAGAACATATTACAACACATAATCACAATTTTTTAACAGAAGATCAAAGATCAAATTCTTAATTAGGGGTTTATACCTTTTATACATCGATTCTTGATTCTATGTTTCAGATTTGTTGTTGTTGATCGTGGGGCTTGTTTTGGGACTGATCTAGCAAGAGAATTTCAAAGGTTTGGTCTTGAGAGTATGGCTAAGTTTTTATTGCACAATTTTAGTCTAAATGTGCACTTTCTCTCTCTCTTAAATCTAGCAAATCATGTATGCAATAATTGTAATGGCTAATCATGTGCTGGTAATGCTATAATATCATAGGTAAATTCTAGATGGCTGGCTTTTGTGGAATAATTGGCTACAATAATACACTAAATGGGACAAAAAGGGTATTTTAGTAATTTCCACACCAATAATTGAATTCTACCTTTAATAATGCACAAGGGTATTTTAGACTTTTCACTTTTAACCTCAAGGGCATTTTAGTCATTGGTTACAACCCTTAGAGTTTAGGGTTTATCACTTTAGGGTTTAGGGTTTAACCCTAAAGATTTAACAAAATAAATACAATAATTTAAAATTAGGATTTTCAATAGAAATTAGGGTTTTTAAAATTAACAATTAGGGTTTCCTAATTATCTGTATATCTTACTAACACAGTAATTACGATTTCTAAATACAAAAATTCTAACACAGTAAAGTTCATATAACACAATTACTACCCAGTCTTATCTCATAACCGAGTTTAATAATTAGGGTTTAACAACACAATATTAGGTTATGACCTAATTTACCACAATTGACCAATCATTATCTCGTCACACATATATAAAGTATATATTTATACCTTTGAAAAATTAATATACATATAATATTATATCATTATCATCATTCCTTATTCCGAACTAGAATTAGGGTTTATCGGACTAGTATTAGGGTTTACTAGTAACATTTAAATAACATAACATACATCTATATATCTATAACAACGACAAATAATAATATAATATTATTATTCTCATTCCTTGATCAAAAATCAAAAATAAGGTTTGTATTCCATATCCGATTTATCTCATTATATATAACATTATTAATTAAGTTAAATAATTAACTTAATTAATTTAAAATAAATTCATATAATAAAATAATTATTATAATAATGATGTCATCATTTCATATATTATTTAATAATATCAAATCATGTTTTCATGGAAAATAATTAATAAAACATTTTCGCTTACAAAATTAATTTATGTAAAAAGATAATTTGTAATAATTAATAATTCTAAAATTATTTCTAAATTTTCAAGAAATAAATATATTTGAATTTATCATTCACATTACTTGACACATATTCTCATCATTAAATAAAAAAAAAATTATACATAAAATTTTCGATTTAATTTTATAGAAAATATCGGGATATTACATTCACCTCCCCTTATAAGGATTCGTCCCCAGAATCACCGTTTAAAACCTATACTTGCTGAGGTACATAACATACATAATCATTACAAGTAGATCTCGATCAAAATTGGTCGAACCGATCTTTAACTATTCACATAACGCTTGTCTATCTGCTTATACGAAAAATTAATTTCTAATAGAACTCAATTTCCTCCTTCAAAATAATTTATAAAATAATATACTATATATATAAGAAAATCATATATAAGAAAATAAAATTGGTTTGAGTAATACCTAGAGTTGCATCCCCGACTGCTACCGATTCCTGAACGATCATGTTAAAGACGCTCGCGGTTAATTTCGTTGGTGTGCTTGTTGAAGTTGATTCCATTATCGCCAATGTCCTGCTGTCATTTCTCGCATTCGCATTCCTTATCTCCCTTCTCCTTCTTGAATAATCTTTCACCTTATACTCCATTGATTCACAAATAAAACATCCACTATACATTCTTGGATTGGGACAGTTGTAAGAGATATGTCCATTCTGCCCACACACATAACACACAAACTTTTTCTTTATCTCATTTCCTTTTATCGTATAGGTGGTAAAAGTTGTCTTTTGCCCATTCTGTTATCCTAGCTATCATAAACGCTTCTACTGAGTCACTTAATCCTCTACATCCTAGCAATAGGACTGCCTTGAAGTCTTTGGCGTTCGACGTTCGATTATCTGGTTGATCTTCCGCAGCTGGTATTTCGTTCTGCATAGCTTGATCGTCCATATTCGCAAGATTCTGTATCGGATCTGGTTGTCCTCCAGCTTTGTTGACAAATTCTTCTGCCCTTTGGTTTTTCGTTTTTCGTCTAAATTGTCATAATCGTAAATTATTCTTTATTACCTTACATTCTAAGCCATATCGTATCCGTTTGACATATAACACAAAATTTTCTACTCAAATAATCATATATTCAAAACATTAGATTCTGAAAATTTGGTTTACTATATTAACCAATATTCAGATAAATATCTACTATCTTTATACCAACTTATTTCATTAATCCAACATAGACTCATATTCATAGCACTTGACATACCATAACACATATCGCTTTAAATATCTGCTATCCCTTTGTGACTCAAGAGTCAGGAATCGCTGACATAACTTATACAAAGTATTACATTACACCAACATACCTATCATATACACCACCTCAAATCATACATATTCAACTAATACTAATACCACTTATTTCTTACGCCATCACTAAGGATCAATTGCTTAGTATCTTATCTATTCCCATCATCCTCAATAATCTATTCACACTAAACTGTACCTAACTCATCCAACTTATAACACATTATGAGTTTAAGAACTCACCACAAACATTTGAGTTTAAGAACTCGACATTTACCACATATTCTTTAACTATATTTTACCTATCTGCTATACTTATCGTTTCTGGATCCTGTACTACACTTTTCCACAATATCCACCTCATTGAGGTAGCTTTTAATGTGAGCCTCTAGTTCAGCTATTGGCTTTGATATTGGCTCAGTTATGGAGATATGCTTGACTTATTCATTACGACTTGAGGGTATCCTAATCCTTTCTATCTGCATCTACACACAAACTATCTTAATTAGCACATAATATATACACACAACACATAATAGTTTTATATAAGTTATCTTTTATTTTATTTGACGATGAATTTATTCAATTCATCTCTTAATAAACTCTATATGAGTTAATTATATTTTTAATGTTTCCCTCTGTTCCAAGGTTATAGCCTAAGGTCTAACCCACCTAAGGTTTTTAACCCTAAAGCTCTGATACCAACCTGTAACGCCCCCAAATCCGGGTACTTGAAACCCAAACTTGGTGCTTTACGATACCATTTCTATGAGCGGAATAATACTAATACTAATAATAATAATATGAATTTCAAACTTAACTTACATTTATCAGAGTCTAATCCCAACTACGCAACCTTTGCTACAATATATTACATGATAGATAATAAATACCATGGTCTATATATTGTCTAACCATTACAAAAGATACCATTAAACATATTACATTTGTTTTCTTTTCACTTGTTCTTGGTTTGTACCTTAGGTTGATCATGCTTAATGAAAAACATTTAAATTTAAGCAAGGATGAGCATTTGAGTGCTCAAACAAGTAATAACAATTATAAGTATAATTAGTGAAAAAAGAAATAAATGTTTTCTTTGTATATCACTTCTACAACGAATTAATAGTTGTGAAGTAAACTGAACAAATCATAGCCATCTATCAATTCTATACTAAAACTTTTGAAACTACGTATTGACTATATATATAGGGTAGTCGACATATTATGAACAATGTTTTCTGTTTTCAAAATGGTTAGACAGAAATTCATCTGCAAACCGTCATAGCTTACGGGCACGAGGGTGTACATCCCATGGACCCTGTATTGATCAATACTACATATAAGAACGATGTTATCATTCACTCTGTCCGCCTTGGGCGCATAAAAGTTTTCCCATATTCGGGATGTTCATACTTAGTCTCGAGTCCAAACCAAAGAAATTTGATTGGATACAAAAGGTTTTATCATAATCAAGCGGTATTTACGAATACGTGTTTAAGTGATCAAATAGCTTAGATGAATAATATATATATATATATATATATATATATATATATATATATATATATATCAACATGTGATTAAATACAATGATTATCCAAGTAGAGACACTTGTAAAACCATGTTTAGAAATTAACGAACATAATATATATCTGAATTACCATATACTGACATGTTGATAAACAATGATCGGATATAGAGTATATCGCAATAGAGCATAATAATATAATTCTGAAACTTCTTACTCATGTCCATTGCATAAAGGAAATGCAAAGGTAGGATACTTGCCTGGTCTGCTGCTTACAGTTATGCAATTTAGATTTATCTTTTATACCGAAACCTATCATTAATCAGATCATTCGTTCGATTAGAATCACATATCATAACACACAACACTACTTATTGCAGTCAGCACATAACCTAATCACATTGCCACATACATTTCACAGTCATAGAATCACAAATAAACACATATCTGAGACCTGATATGCATATACAGATCAATTTCGAAACACGTCAACAGATCGACGACTTTATCGGGTAATTATCGAGTCTAAGACTATCATATAGTTCAATATCCATATAGACTATTTAAATAACAGTCATATCATTTTTAACTATCTTACAATAATTTTTAAACAATTAAAATAATTTATCACAAATTTTCAAACACCGGAATCATTATAAAATGATTTAAATATCAAATAATTCTAATATCATTTAATTAATATTAACTATTAATGAAACTATTGCCAAAATATTAAAGTTATTTATAATAATTGAAAATATTTTTAATTCATTTATATCTTTTTAAATGATTTTTCAATAAAGAAAACCATTTTTAAACTATTTATTTAATATAATTATTAAATAAACTTAATATCATTTATATTAAATTAATATCATTAATATTAAATTATTAATATTTTTCATGACAAAATATCAAAAGTTATATTTTATAACTTCAAATATTTTTATAATACATTAAATGATTTTTAAATCATTAATTCTATTTTCATAATTTATTTAATATATTTATTAAATAACTTAAAAAATCATAAATATTAATTAATTAATGAAATTTCATCATAAAATATTAAAATTCATCAAAAATAACTTAAAATATTTTCTAACACAATAATATAATTTTTTATGTTTTTTCATGAATTAAAACTATTTTTAAATAATTTATTTAATATTATTATTAAATAAATAAATACCTTTTATATTCCAAAAATACTAAATATTTTTGAAATATACTCAAAATAATTAAAACTATTTTTAGACTTTAAAATAATTTTTCGTAACTTATTTTGTATTTTTAATAATTAAAAACCATTTTTTTGCTATTTTTAAGTAATTTTCGGAAAATACAGAAATTAAAATTAATTAAGTCTGTCGCTAAAGCCTATGGTGACAGAGAAGCGTCGCCTTAGGTGTTCTTGAGCTCAAGAACACTGACAGGCCAGTGTTCGAGAGTCTCGGTTTGACCGGCTCTAAATCGCAATCTAAAATGTTTCTGGATTTAAATTTCCACTAATATTGTAGTATTGCTGACACACTACAATCTTAATACTCTTTCATGGCCAAAACATAATAATTCTATGAGATCTAAGCTAGCAAACATGCTGTCAGACAACATCTGGGTTTTCTGGGTAACCCAGAAACCTAGACAATCGCGAGGTACCACTTTGTGGTTTGATTTTATCTTAGTTCTGACCATGCTTTATGACGTTTTATGGTTTAAACCTATAGTATACATGACAAGGAACATTAGGATAACAATAAAGTTTTATGACAACAGAATTTCCATAAATGCACTTCTCAAGGCGCATCAATGATTTCGGAATGCACTTTGTCATCATCAATCGTTATTAATTGACTTACACTACACTTAATCTACTTACTGTTTAAGAAATATAAAACCATGGATCGCGAGTCCACATAACCAGCTACACATTGAATACAACAACAACAACAAACATCAACAAACTTGACAGATCTATGACCTAGAACTTCTTGTGGACTACTGTTTCAACATTCAGGTCGCCTTGATTTCCACTTTCGATCGTGGTTCATCAACGACCTTTGACCGATTATAACTTCAAATCTATAATCATTATGACTCTGATTCCTTTTTGATATTAAAGATAACATGACAGTTTATAGCTTAAAACTTTAAAACAACAAAAACCAATAACATAAAAAGATTTAAAGCTCGACATTAAGCTCGTCAGACAATGTAAAAACAGCTTTTCCCAGATTTTGAAAAACTTAGATTTCGAGCACTTTGATGTTATGAATCTAACATGTGCCAACCCAGATCACTTATAGACACTACAAAGAACATATTACAACACATAATCACAATTTTTTAACAGAAGATCAAAGATCAAATTCTTAATTAGGGTTTTATACCTTTTATACATCGATTCTTGATTCTATGTTTCTGATTCGTTGTTGTTGATCGTGGGGCTTGTTTTGGGACTGATCCAGTAAGAGAATTTTGGAGGTTTGGTCTTGAGAGTATGGCTAAGTTTTTGTTGCACAATTTTAGTCTAAATGTGCACTTTCTCTCTCTCTCTCTTAAATCTAGCAAATCATGTATGCAATAATTGTAATGGCTAATCATGTGTTGGTAATGCTATAGTATCATAGGTAAATTCTAGATGGCTGGCTTTTGTGGAATAATTGGCTACAATAATACACTAAATGGGACAAAAAGGGTATTTTAGTAATTTCCACACCAATAATTGAATTCTACCTTTAATAATGCACAAGGGTATTTTAGACTTTTCACTTTTAACCTCAAGGGCATTTTAGTCATTGGTTATAACCCTTAGAGTTTAGGGTTTATCACTTTAGGGTTTAGGGTTTAACCCTAAAGATTTAACAAAATAAATACAATAATTTAAAATTAGGATTTTCAATAGAAATTAGGGTTTTTAAAATTAACAATTAGGGTTTCCTAATTATCTGTATATCTTACTAACACAGTAATTACGATTTCTAAATATAGAAATTCTAACACAGTAAAGTTCATATAACACAATTACTACCCAGTCTTATCTCAGAACTGAGTTTAATAATTAGGGTTTAATAACACAATATTAGGTTAGGACCTAATTTACCACAATTGACCAATCATTATCTGTCCATACATATACACTACATATTTATAGCACTGAAAAATTAATATACATATAATATTATATCCTTATCATCATTCCTTATTCCAGAACCAGAATTAGGGTTTATCAGCTAGTATTAGGATTTACTAGTAACATTTAAACTGTATTTCACACATTAACATTACACACACATAACATACATATCTATAACAACGACAAATAATAATATAATATTATTATTCTCATT
Organism: Panax quinquefolius; assembly: GCA_020205615.1. Classification (NCBI taxonomy): domain Eukaryota; kingdom Viridiplantae; phylum Streptophyta; class Magnoliopsida; order Apiales; family Araliaceae; genus Panax; species Panax quinquefolius. The sequence goes on along the minus strand of CM035167.1, from coordinate 51,250,179 downwards.
CCTTGATCAAAAATCAAAAATTATGGTTTGTATTCCATATCGATTTATCTCATTATATATAACATTATTAATTAAGTTAAATAATTAACTTAATTAATCTGAAATAAATTCATATAATAAAATAATTATTGTAATAATGTCATCATCATTTCATATATTATTTAATAATATCAAATCATGTTTTCATGGAAAATAATTAATAAACATTTTGCTTACAAAATTAATTCTTTGTAAAAAGATAATTTATAATAATTAATAATTCTAAAATTATTTCTAATTTTTCAAGTAATAAATATATTTGCATTTATCATTCACATTACTTGACACATATTCTCATCATTAAATAAAAAAAATTTATACGCAAAATTTCTGATTTAATTTTATAGAAAATATCAGGATATTACACTTCATCATCATCTCCTTAATTTCTGATTTCTTTTCTTGCTGAGGTGCAGCTGGAGTGTGATGTTGTTGTTATTGAGAAAATCCCGGTGGAAAAGGTGGTCTTGGAGTAAAGTGTTGTTCTTGTTGGTCACGCGATCAAACCGATTATTAAATTTGGCCCGACGATGTTGCTAATTTCCTTGATTATTTGACCAACTGAAGTTAGGATGATTGCGGTTGTTGGAGTTGTACGTGTTTTGAAACTGTCCTTGGTCTTTCCTGTAATTGATCACATACTATACCGACTCCGAGCTAATAGCATATTGATCCGTTGAGTGTGACCCTGCACAAATTTCACACACAAAGGCAACTGTCTTCGCCTTGCACTCTGTCAATGTATCTATTTTCTTCGCCATGGCTGCCATATGTGCTAACAACTGTGTGATAGCATCCACTTCCAACAAACCTGTAACTTTGGGCTGTGGCATCCTAGATGTAGGGTTTTGAAAGTCATTCGCTGCCATTGTCTCTATAAGGTTATAGGCTTACTCATAACTCTTTTCCCATAATGCTCCTCCTGCAGCTGCATCTACAATCGGCCTATACTGCCATCCCAATCCATTGTAAAATGTGTTGATCACCATCCAATCTGGCATACCATGGTGTGGACACTTCCTTAACATTTCTTTGTATCTCTCCCAGGCCTCATATAAGGATTCACCCTGTTGTTGCTCGAACTGAGAGATTGTTGTCCTCATTTTCACAGTGTTAGCCATTGGGAAAAACTTGGCTAAGAACTTCTGTGCTAGGTCCTCCCATGTAGTAATAGATCCTGCAGGCAAAGAATGAAGCCAACTTCTCGCTTTATCCGTCAATGAGAACGAAAATAGCCTAAGTCTGATAGCATCCTCCGTCACCCCGTTGTATCTGAAAGTATCACATATCTCAATAAAGCTCAACAGGTGTTCATTCGGATCATTCGTAGCAGCACCCCCAAACTGTACCGAATTTTGCACCATCTGAATAGTGCCCATTTTTATCTCGAATGTATTAGCTGCTATCGCTGGTTTGACTATGCTAGACTGTAATCCATTAATATTAGGCATGGAATATTCTCTCAGAGCCCTATGCTCCTCTCTTTGCTCTTCTCCTTGTCCCTCGGTTGCCATATTAGATGTAGTTACCTCTAACTCTACTTGTAAATTTCTACGAACTCTCGCTTTCCAACCTCTCTCGTTTATGTTGTCCTGAGCAGGTGTTAATTCGGGATTGGATGACCGCGTACGCATAAAAATTTATCCAAATACCTGAAACAAAAACAAAATAAAAATAAAAATAGATATGAGATTAGATTAGATTTGTCTAAGTCATACAATATAGCTTAAAACTGATGATAATAATAAAAATTTAGATGCCTTTCCTCGGCAGCGACGCCAAAAACTTGTTGCCTCTTTTTTAGTTCTAACAAAAGAGCTCTAACTCATGCAAGCATACATGTGTCAACAAGAAATATAGAGTAAGTCGAGTATCGATCCACGGAGAAAGTTGTCTAAATTAAACTATTATGCATCAACTAAATCACTATTTTTTTATGCTTAAACGAATGTTTATAATTGTGAATTACTCTAAATGCAAATAATAACTAAAATAAGAATAGTAATGTAATAAATCAAATCTGGAGATAGTGGGATCCTAACTTCATATTACAGTTCATCTAATTACAACCGTCATGCAAGATTATTCACGTATCACAGAAAAGTAGCCAAGTGCAGTAATGTAGACATAACCATTTTTTAATGTATCATGACCTACTTACATATCATCCACATGAAATAGACACCATGCAATCATCAATAAAACCAATCTCACTATATTTCTATGTGAGATTGCAACAATATTGAATTTAAGCACAAGCCCTTATTTAACTCATACGGTGAAACAATATATGTCTATCTGATTCACGAAATACAAAGCTAAGCAAAACAGCCCCATATACGCATGCTATCATGATTACAACCATACTCGCATGTTATTTTTCAATTCCATACAAGCACATAAAACGAATGGTGGTCAATCATTCATACATGCAAATCAATCATGATAGAAATTTCTTATAATACGCAAAACAATCCAGCAATCAGGCCATAAGTTAAACTACGTATTAAACTCCGTTAGAATCCCATAATGGAGTTTAGTTCATGACTGAACCGAAAGCCATTATGGGATCAAACCAATACATGGAAAATAAACAAACACTTGAAAGAGAGAAGATAGAATTGATCAAACTCAATTGCTGATTATAATCCCAACGTAACGTTCAAATCCTCACTAATATCCAGCAACATAAAAGTAAAGCATCCACAATGACTGAATACCAAAGAAGAAGTAGAAAATAATGATGGTATGCTTGGTTCTCCAATAGAAATCTCTCAAAGTGTAAACCTAGTTCTCTTGTCAAAAACACGTAAAAACTAATGAATCCTCCGTCTGGTGCCAACCAGAATTGTTTTAACCAACTCCAACTCTTATAATTTAAAAATTAAAATAAAATTAATTAGTAGCCACAGAGGTCGCGCGCGGGCTCTAGTTCCCTTTGAGTTCATCGCGCGCATGCGTGTTTGTAAAATTCGTTCAGTCTAGGATCGCGCGAGCACGCGTGTTTAAGCCTATGTAGCCGCACGGCTTCTGCAATTTGGATCCTTTGCTTTGCTGTTGCTAGTGATTCTTTGTCATGCTGCTAAGTCTTTGACATGCCACTCTTCCTTCATCCATCCTCAGTTGTTTATCTCCACTTGTTCCTTGCGTCATGGTTCCATTGGCCTCATGCCATCTACCATTGCCAAGCTATGCCATTCCTGCACTTATACACCAAAGGAGTTCTCAGTACATGCAATGCGAAATTTTATGAAATGCAACTAAAAACACACTAAAATGTACTTGAGATGGGCATAGTTCTCGTGAATTGATATTCAATAAGTAGGTATAAAACCCACTTATCAATATCCCTATCCTAAACACAAATCTTGAATTCCAACACCATGCAGAAAACACAATCACATGCTAATATGATTAGATCGAAATCTATATTTCATCTCCCAAATCTGTATAGATTATCATGGTAATTGTTAGCTAGACAATTAAACAATTATGCACAAATCATAGTTCACAATCCGTATAATAGATCACAATAAATAATAAAGAAACATACTAAAATAAGTTATGCAGTAAGATCCATTGCAATCTTAAACAAGAAATTTAGTTCATTATCATTGAATTAAAATCTAGAATCCACAACTGAATAAACATTAAAAGACAAGAATAGAAGTAGAGTAGAGAATAAAATCTGTTGTTTGCAAATCTGATGCTCCCCTCTTACTCCTGCTCTTGATCTTCAATTATCTCCAAGTTGCTTCAATCTCCAATAATCCAATATAAACTAGGGTTTATGCTCTAATCTAATGGAGTGTTTAATCTAATCTCCCTTATTCTATGCCTCACATCTTGTATTTATAGGTTACAAGTCCAATTTTTAGTTTAGAAGCAAACCCAATCCTATTTGGAGTCAAAAAATGTCAAAATTCACCCCAAAACGCGTCCAAGCTTGTCGGGCCCTACACGGCGCCTTCAAATATTTGAGATTCTACCTTATAGCGTCAAAGACCGAAATAGGCAAGGAATGGGCGCCCCCGCACTGGGGCTTTTCTTTGAATTTTCTACTTTGACGTCCTTTGGGAAAATGGCCATAACGTCTTCGTCCAAACTCTATTTTCGATGATTCAAGATGTTCCGAAAAGAGGAGACGTAGATCTATAACTTTTAGTCTTTAAATTTTTCGAAATAAGGTCCGGAGCAATGTTGAAATTGGCCCTGAAATGGTTGCTATGTAAATGGCAAGCCGAAAATGCGAATCTAGTAACCCCAAATGTCGATCCAAATAACTTTTGTCCCAATTCCTACAATACAATGTAACACATGCATGAATAGATATAAACACTTAAAAACATCCAAAAGATTAAGCTCAAACGCACTCAATTCATGGGTATAAAACTCATTCATCATGTATTAACAGATTATATAATATCCTTATGTGAAAATAAGGCTAATTAGTACGCATGGTGATTACATGACCCTATTTGGCCTTAATTTCGTGAAAATCCTAAACTAAAGTCCCTAACATATAAGGTTGATCTTGAAGTGGTCATATGCTTATGTAAAGCCCTCTAGCATGTGTACATGATAGTTAATAATGACTTAGTATGTGAAGAAATTGACTGAAACCAGGAGAGCAGAAGCTCAACTTTGATCAGGCTAGAGGACAGCGCAGCTGCGCCATCCCTAAGCCTAACGGTAGTATGCTAAATTGCTACCGCCATCTGCGATCGATTTTGTATTCATTTGTGGTCCAAGTTCGAGGCATGCTTATATGCTTACTTTAACTTGTATTATATGACCAGTATACTATCCAATGTGTTAAGAAGCATTCTAGGTAATAGAACTGAATGTCTAGTAAGTGATTATGAACTTTCAAAGTGATAAGTCCAAAAGGTGTTTGCGAACTATAAAGCAATGATTAGAAATGATATTTTTTGACCTTGTGATGTCCTGTAATTTGATTTGTGCTATAAGTACGCAAAAGTATGTGATGAAGTATGTGTAGAGTATACGACTAAGTTAGACGTTTATGTGTGCGTTTAAATTTACATATCAAGTATGAGCATATGTAATTAATGAATATCCTATACGCGTAACTATATTATGTTAGGATTCGAAAGAGTATTTGTAACAACCCGATATATTCTATACAAATAAATTAGAAATTTTGCGTATAATTTTTTTTTTAAATATGGGGAATATGTGCTAAGATAATGTGTATATGTATTTATGTGATAAATAAAAATATGAATAGTTACAAATAATTTTATTTTAGAATTATTGATCATTATAAATTATATTCTTATCATAATTAATTTTATAGTAGAAATGTTTTATTAATTATTTTCCATGAAGATATAATCATATATTATTTATATAATATATGAAATGATTTATAGAATTATTATAATAATTATATTTCCATTTTTCAGTGCTATAAATATGTACTGTATATGTGGACCAATAAGTGTTAGGTTTTCGTGAAAATCAAAGTAGCAATCAAATTGCAAAACGTAGCGGAAGCGAGATAAAATCAGATTTTAAAATTTTTCACAAACCAATTACCCGGATCATCCTTTATGCATATTATTAATTAAAACGAAGAATAAGAAATTATGAAATCATACCCTTGTAGAAACGAGCTTCCTCAGTGCAGTTCACCTCCTACTTCTCGCGATCTCCTTGAATCTCCGGGTTGATTCCTTCCTTTTGATTAATGTAAGCCACCCAGTGTATGGCCTCTATAGGTGATCCACCAAGGAAGAGGAATTTTTCAAGAAGAAGGATTTGGCTCAAACCCTAGTTTTTTCCTATCCGAATAAGAAAAGGGGTGTACTCTCAACTCTTGGAATTACGTATCTTTCATATCTAATATAAGACTCCTCTTATAAAGATATTATATAACCTATTTTAATTAAAATAAGGTATTATTTATTTAATTAAACTCTTTTAATTAAATGGGTTCCCTAATCCTATTAGGGATAATTAGTTAAACTCCTTTAACTAATTTTCTTTCCTTATCAATTAGGAATAAATGAGAGTACTAATATTAAATTAATTCCTAAACCTTTTAGAAATTAAAATAATAATAATTATAATAATATTAATAAGACTCCTCTTATTAATTTATATTTAATATTTCTAAAATATTAAATAATAAATATTAAGCTATTTAATTTATTCTATCACCATAGATTAAATTAAATATACTTAACTATATATTATTATAATTATGCCATTAACTTCTTAAATAATTATTCTTCCTTTTATGGTGTGACCCTTTAGGTTCTCCATATTAAACCGGTTGTGAATAAATCAATTAGAAACAATTCCAATCTTATTTAAATAAATAAATTAAACAAATAATTTATTTAAATAAATAATATTTATTCTACAATAGGATAAGCCTCCCTAGCGATCAACGACTTTCCGGATAATATAGATTTCAACATTAATCATAAAAGAACCTTTGAGTAAATAGTTAAAATCAATTCAATCCTTCCACCATCTGATGTCCCGATTAAATATAAGACATGGAATTCTTGTCAAGTCTTATTTTATTTAATTATATGTATTTCGATTCCTAAATGAACAACTCCTAATGAATGTAAATTAGAAACTACTTTCTAATTTCATTCCACCTTAACAAGGATTCACGGGTTGTCATTTATCGAATCACATAGGACATCTCTCTTTTTACTAGAAGTGGTAGATTCTTTATTGATCATTCATTATCTTCATATATAACTTATTACACCCAAGCATACCCTTTGATATACTCTAAGAGTCTTAAGGAATAAGTCAAAGTGTAATTCATTATATATAAGATACTATGATGATCTCAAGTCTAAGGATCATTTGTACTACTATCACTCTGAGAATTCTTATTGGACGGTAAGTAAAACTCCATTAGGTATTCCTTAGCGAGTCACGCGTTCGATTGAACTTATTCTCTAATAAGCACCTACATACTTGCTTTAGTGTCTCCACACAAATGATCATGAGACCAATCATCCTCATCCAATGAGTGAAGCAACGCATGTACCAATCTATCCAGGATTCACTAATCCCCTATTTAGTAATCCAATGATTGGGAACTATTTTAGTTTTAAGCTTTCTAAGAATTTAGATCTCATTAGAATGATCATCATCATTATTCTAAAAGCGTTGCTTAAAACTATGGGTTTATCACATATTATTAAAACAAACACCATGTAGATAATAAATGCCTTTAATAAATAATTCTTTTATTAATAAATAAATAAGATTGATTACTCAATTATATGCTTTATCATCATACATGATTGGCTTGTATGCATAATACTTTCAATCTCCCACTTGAACTAAAGCCAATCGCCGTGGTATCTCATACCCATCTTCTCTAAGTGACGATCAAGCTATCTTTGTTGTGTTAACGCTTTAGTAAATGGATCCGCAATATTGTCTTGAGAGTCCACACGCCCGGTGACGTCTCCTCTTTCAATGATCTCTACGATCAAATGAAATCGCTTGAACACGTGTTTGGATTTCGATGAGACTGGGTTCCTTAGCTTTGCAATAATGCTCCAAAGTGTTGTCGCGAATAAAGGCACCTTTGGTCCTTTAATGCTAGAAACCACACCAAGTTCGGTAATGAACTTCTTCATCCAAACGACTTCCTTTGCGACTTCACTTGCGACTATGTACTACGCCTCACATCTTTGAATCATTGTTTGTCTTTGCTTGGAACTTTTCAACTCAACTGCGCCACCGTTTAAGGTAAACACATACCCCGAAACGGTTCTATTGTCATCTTGGTCTGTTTGAAAACATGAGTGCGTGAAGCCCTCTAGTTTTAATTGAGGACCACCAGAGACAAGAAATACATCCTTAGTTCTTCTTAAGTACTTTAGGATATTTTCACCGCCTTCCGGTGTTCTTCTCACGGGTTCGACGATATCTCGCTTGTTACACTAAGTGCATGAGCGACATCCGGTCTAGTACATATCATACCGTACATGATAGATCCTATTCTTTGAAGCATAAGGAATCTTACTCATGCGGTTTTCTCTCTCAGTGTCTTTGGGGCTTGTTTCTTGGAGAGATGTATTCCATGGCTCATCGGCATGAGACCTCTTTTGGAATCTTTCATGCTAAACCTTTTTAGCATCATGTCAATGTATCGTTCTTGGGATAAGCCAAGCATCCTATTAGATCTATCTCTATAGATCTTTATCCCCCAAAATATAGGATGCTTCTCCCAAGTCCTTCATGGAGAAGTGTTTAGATAACTAGATTTTAATTGTTTTAAACATAGGAATATCATTCCCTATCGGTAATATATCATCAACATATAATACAAGGAATGAAATAGCGCCCCACTAACCTTCTTGTACACACATGGTTCATCCTCATTTTGATAAAATCAAACTTTTGATTGTCTCATCAAAGCGGATGTTCCACCCACGAGAAGCTTGCTTTAATCTATAAATGGATCGTTGTAGCTTATGAGACTTGATTTGTTCCAACCTTTGAAACAAATCCTACGGTTGTGTCATATACACATCCTCCTCAAGTTTCCCATTGAGGAAGGCCGTTTTCACGTCCATCGCGCCAGATTTCGTAGTCATGGTAAGTTGCAATCGCAAGCAAAATCCGAATGGACTTGAGCATTACTCTTTGGTGAGAAGGTTTCGTCATAGTCAACTCCTTGTCTTTGTTTGAAACCTTTTGCAACCGATCGGGCCTTATAGGTCTCTACCTGCAAATGCTGCGCTCCATCTTTCTTTTAAAGACCCATTTACACAATGATAAGCTTAATGCTTCGGTGGTGAGACCAAAGTCCATACTTGGTTCTCATACATGGAGTCCATCTCGGATTTCATGGCTTCTTGCCACTTCTCCGAGTCTTTACTACTCATAGCCCTGCATTCGTAATTCAATGGATCATCATCATCTATGATCGTACCTCATTGTCATCTTCTATGACAAGTCCATACCTGTCTGGCATCTTTGGTACTCTTCCAGTTCTGAATAGGGTGTGATATGAAGGAATCTCTACTTGGTTAGGTACCTCACTTTGATCTCAGTAGTATTTTGTGGTTCTTGAACCTCTTCAAGATATATCTTACTCCCTTTGACCCTTCAAGGATAAACTCCTTTTCCAAGAAGGCGGCATGTTTATAACAAACACCTTTTGATCGGTTGGATGATAGAAATAATACCCCGATGTTTCTTTAGGGTATCCCACAAATCTACATTTGTCGGATCTATTCTGCGACTTATCGTTTTCAAACTTTTGACATAATTTGGACAACCCCAAGTCTTAACATGCTTAAGATTTGGTTTCCTCCCTATCCATAACTCATATGGGGTCTTGGGGACGGATTTTGTAGGTACCTTGTTAAGTAGGTATGCTACGATTCTAGGGCATATCCCCGAAGGAAGCGGAAGGTCAGGTAAAGCTCATCATAGATCGAACCATGTCCAACAATGTTCGATTTCTCCTTTCAGATACACCATTCATCTGTGGCGTCCCTGGTGGAGTCCATTGTGAGATTATACCATTTTCTTTGAGACAATTGAGAAACTCACCACTTAAGTATTCTCCTCCTTAATCAGATCAAAGAATCTTAATACTCTTACCAGTTTGCTTCTCAACTTCACTTCTGAACTCTTTGAACTTTTCAAATGATTCAGATTTGTATTTCATTAAATACACATATCCAAATCTTGAGTGGTCGTCAGTGAATGTAATAAAATAAGAATACCCTCCTCATGCGGTCGTTGTCATAGGTCCACATACATCTGTGTGTACCAACGCTAACAACTCTGTAACTCTTTCTCCTTTTCCACTAAAAGGAGATTTAGTCATTTTACCCATGAGACAAGATTCACAGGTTGGATATGATTCATAATCAGATAGCTCTAGGAGCCTATCTTTATGCAACTTGGATAATCTTGTTTCATTAATATGACCAGAGTCTCTGATTGCCACATGAAGGTATAATTAATATCATCTCTTTTCCTTTTATTAGTTTGTTCAATTTCAAATATATTTTCATGCAAGTCAAGTATATAAAGTCCATTTCGCAAATTACCAACACCATATAAAACATTATCATTATAAATGGAACAACTGTTGTTCTTTATTATAATATTAAAACCATCCATATCCAATACAGAGATAGAAATAATGTTTCTAATGATATTTGGAACAAAATAACAATTATTTAAATTAATGAACTTGCTCAGTGGCAATCTTTAAACAATAAGTCCCTACATGCCTAATGCAAAGAACCTTTGCTCCATTTCCCCACTGTAGGACGACCTCATCCTTGCTTTCGACTTTCTACTTGACGACGGTCCACGCATATTATTACATATGTGAGAACCACATCCGGTATCCAATACCCAAGTAGAAGATTGACTTTCGAGAAAAATTAATTTCAATCATAAACAAACCTTGATTAGGATTGAAGCTTCTCCAAGCTTCTTACGCTTTTGATTCTATGAGATAATCCTTGCAGTTCCTCTTCCGATGACGGCTTATTGCAATGGAAGCAAATTCCTTTGCTAATTGGATCGAGTTTTTTTGATCCTTCACTTTCGCCTTTCCCTTAGCCTTCTTGGATTTCTTCCTTTCGAGGAAGATACCTTGGGCCTCTTCCTTTTCTTAGAAGAATCATCCACCGATGAAGACATGGTTCTTCTTGGATGGGAAGTGACCTCAGCGATTTTCAACATGTTAAGTAATTTGAGCGGTGACATCCAACTTATTCATGTGAAAATTCATAACAAATTGTGAGAAGGTGTAAGGGGTGATTGCAAGACTAAATCTTGACTCAACTCCCCATCCATGACGAACCCAAGTCATCCAAGGCGTTCAATCAGATTGATCATCTTTAGGACATGAGTCTCAATTAAAGTGCCCTCGGTCATCCAAGAGATCGGAAGAGCTCCTTAGATATTTCATATCTAGCGGTCCTACTTTGCTCACCATACAACTCTCCAAGGTGCAAGTAGCATAGTAGGAGCATCCATGTTTTCATGCCGATTTGAAGCTCGTTACTCATGGATGCGAGCATGATGCATTGAGCCACGGATGCATCATCTTGCCCTTTATTTAAAAGTAGCAATCTCTTCCTCGAGTACATCTCTCGCAACTTTTGCAGTATGCAGGCGAATTTAGGACATAAGAAATCTTTTCAAATGGTGAGAACAATTCTCAGATTCCTTAACCGGATCAGGTGTAGTTCGATCCGGTCGGTTTGTTAGCATCAAGTATGCTTGCAGATGAAATTAGTGAATGTGACATTTTCAAAATTTCTGCATGTAAAAAGACAATATTTTAGCAAACATTCATTTATTAATTACCAAAATAAATTAGGTCTTATTTTATATTGGTATCTCTCACTATTTTCTTCAAACTATATTACCCTCATTTATATAGTTTAAGCAAAATCTAATTAAGTTTTTTTGCTAGTGAGAATAAGGATCCCATTTCAAATATATATAGCCTTGTGGTGACACAACAAACTATATATAAATAAATAGGTAGACAACTCCTTGTCAATTACATTAACATGTAACTCCTTATGTTTTGCCTCTTGGATTATTTTGATCAAGTGGTGGCACATCCAGAATCAAAATTATCTAAGTTAAGTCCAACCTAGCACTTCCGTATATTCAAAAAAGAAAAATATCGCCCTTGTGGTGACACAACAAAACAATATTGTTCAATTTTCTTTATAAGCATCAAATGTGATAAATTAACATCTTAAATACTTAATACTTTCCTTGTGGTGACACAACAAACTCATATTAAATATTTAATACTCTATTAATTTTATCATGCTAGAAAGCGGACGTTCGATATTCTAAACATCTTTGAGCGCTTAAGACTTAATAAAAAACTTTGAGGATTTGTTATTATTTGTCTCATCTTGTTTAGTAGCATGCAAAAATATATATATAAAATACGCGTCATATTATTAAACATGTGAAGCATGTTTGCATAATATATAATATATATAATACTAGCATGCACATATAGAATACTATATTCTACCCGGATTGATTATGGACTTTTATTCTAGTTTGGTTCACTAGAGCCACCAAGTGAACCAAAAGGTCAAACCCTAAGGTGCAAAGAATAAACATTTAAATATAACTATTACATTTAAACCGGGCTCCATTACAAACGGGTCTTCAAGCGCTCCTTGATCTTGGTCTTGGTTCTTCTAAAAATTCTAACTAATCCTATTACATTAAACTACTTAATTTAAATAGAAACATTGATCGTGATCGAGGGAAATACATAGGAGAGAGATAGAATTTACATCAAGAAGAAGAAAACGTAAAAAGACGAGGTAGTCTGCATGAGACCCCATTTAATAAAACCCATTCATTCAAACATCCAACTAAAATAAATCCAATCATATTGGTCAATTGTCCATAATCAATCCCATTTATTATCATACATATCATCATATGTATCAATAAATTAAATCATTCCATATATATATGAGTATCATTTAATGGGCAATTTTATGTTGCATGAAATCAATTTCAAGATTAAAATAAACTCTTTTATTTTAATTATAAAATTATTAAGATTAATATATATATATATATAACAATTATATATATATATATATTTTAATAAAAGTCCTACTACAATTTGGACCATGCTTTACTACTGACTTTGCAATATATATATATATATATATAAAATAATAGCCTTACGGGTCCCTTAAAAATATATATAGCAAATTAGCTTGCAAAAAAAAGAAAAAAAAAACCCGAACATAGCATCATTGCCACGTGGATCTCTTGATTCACTCCAAAAAAACTTTGTATCCTGTTGCTTTTTGTTCACAAATCAGCAGACTGCTCCCTTGAATTGTATCCTCATTAACGTGGTCAAAATAAAAGAAATATTCCATGATTTCCTTTTTATGTTCGGTATAGTTAGTTGCTGCTTTGCCACGAAATAAAACAACTGCCCGTCCAGGGTTTTTTTTTTTTCTTTTAAAACAATTTTTTCAGAGAAAAAAAAAAAATTCTTTCATAAAATAATAATTTTATACAACAAATTATGCCCAATAAATTATACAAAATACATACCCATACATATATGGAATCAAAATAATTAATAATTCGCATAAAGTTTGGCTCATGATACCCTTTGTTAGGTTTTCGTGAAAATCAAAGTAGCAATCAAATTCAAAAGCGTGGCGGAAGCGAGATAAAATCGATTTTAAAATTTTTCACAAACCAATTACGGATCATCCTTTATGCATATTATTAATTAAAACGAAGAATAAGAAATTATGAAATCATACCCTTGTAGAAACGAGCTTCCTCAGGTACGAGTTCACCTCCTACTTCTCCGCGATCTCCTTGAATCTCCGGGTTGATTCCTTCCTTTTGATTAATGTAAGCCACCCAAGTGTATGGCCTCTATAGGTGATCCACCAAGGAAGAGGAATTTTTCAAGAAGAAGGGATTTGGCTCAAACCCTAGTTTTTCCTATCTGAATAAGAAAAGGGGGTGTACTCTCCAACTCTTGGAATTACGTATCTTTCATATCTAATATAAGACTCCTCTTATAAAGATATTATATAACCCTATTTTAATTAAAATAAGGTATTATTTATTTAATTAAACTCTTTTAATTAAATGGGTTCCCTAATCCTATTAGGGATAATTAGTTAAACTCCTTTAACTAATTTTCTTTCCTAATCCAATTAGGAATAAATGAGAGTACTAATATTAAATTAATTCCTAAACCTTTTAGAAATTAAAATAATAATAATTATAATAATATTAATAAGACTCCTCTTATTAATTTATATTTAATATTTCTAAAATATTAAATAATAAATATTAAGCTATTTAATTTATTCTATCACCATAGATTAAATTAAATATACTTAACTATATTATTATAATTATGCCATTAACTTCTTAAATAATTATTCTTCCTTTTATGGTGTGACCCTTTAGGTTCTCCATATTAAACCTTAGGTTGTGAATAAATCAATAAGAACAATTTAATCTTATTTAAATAAATAAATTAAACAAATAATTTATTTAAATAAATAATATTTATTCTACAATAGGGATAAGCCTCCTAGCGATCAACGACTTTCCGGATAATATAGATTTCAACATTAATCATAAAAAGAACCTTTGAGTAAATAGTTCTTGCGTCTAATTCAATCCTTCCACCATACAATGTCCCAATTAAATATAAGACATGGAATTCTTTGTCAAGTCTTATTTTATTTAATTATATGTATTTCGATTCCTAAATGAACAACTCCTAATGAATGCAAATTAGAAACTACTTTCTAATTTCATTCCACCTTGGCCAAGGATTCCTGGGTTGTCATTTATCGAATCACATAGGACATCTCTCCTTTTTACTAGAAGTGGTAGATTCTTTATTGATCATTCATTATCTTCATATATAACTTATTACACCCAAGCATACCCTTTGATATACTCTAAGAGTCTTAAGGAATAAGTCAAAGTGTAATTCATTATATATAAGATACTATGATGATCTCAAGTCTAAGGATCATTTGTACTACTATCACTACAGGGAATTCCTATTGACAGTAAGTAAAACTCCATTAGGTATTCCTTAGCGAGTCACGTTCAGTGAACTTATTCTCTAATAAGCACCTACATACTTGCTTTAGTGTCTCCACACAAATGATCATGAGACCAATCATCCTCATCCAATGAGCAAGCAACGTATGTACTAATCTATCCGGATTCACTAATCCCCTATTTAGTAATCCAATGATTGGGAACTAATTTAGTTTTAAGCTTTCTAAGAATTTAGATCTCATTAGAATGATCATCATCATTATTCTAAAAGCGTTGCTTAAAACTATGGGTTTATCACATATTATTAAAACAGCACCATGTAGATAATAAATGCCTTTAATAAATAATTCTTTTATTAATAAATAAATAAGATTGATTACTCAGTATATGCTTTATCATCATACATGATTGCCTTGTATGCATAATACTTTCAATAAGGGTTGGTCAATTATGGTGTTATGTGATAAACCCTTGTATTACTGTGTGAAACCCTAATTACAAATTTTAGGAACTAATTTTATTTTATTTTAAACCCTAAATGAAAGCTTCGTAACCTAATTATACATTAGGTGAGATAATTAAATAACCTAAGGGGTATGGTAATAAGGAAGGGTTAGTATTTAATATGTATACTAACTTAAGTGGATAATCTTGTTATTTCAAGTGACTAATAATTTTAAAACTATTTCTAGTAAACCTAATTAGGTTATGAGCTAGAGTCACATGTATAAGAAATTAAATTCCATAAGATTGGGAATAGAAACCCTAAATAAACAATTAGGGTAATGTAAATTAAAATTGTTAAACTATGTTACTTACATAGCCCAACTAATTAAATTAGAAAGCCCAAAAGAAATAAAATGCAAGACCAAACCCTAGCCCACTTGATTAAGAATATTTTAGACATTTGATTATTCAAATTGGGGCATGAAAATAAATCAAAAATTGGAGGATAAGAGAGCAAGGGGGCCGGATTTTTGAGGGGCTTTTAAGGCATGAAAACTTGCTAATAACTTTTCCTTTTATAGCTAATCACCTTACTTTTCCTAATCTCTTACACAAAGGACATTGTTGTCTACTACTCATTGGTTAGGAAACTCATTAAGCATACTTAAAGATAAGATAAGGGGTATTGTCTAATGGGCAAAGAAAGTATAGGGGATAATAGGATTGCAAGCATCCCTTTAGTCCATTCCAATTCATTTCATTTCCTTCCATATTCATTTCTTCTTCTTTTCTCTCAAGCTAGCAAGTTGCAAAGTAAGAGAAAGAAGGGGGAGGTTCGGTTTTGAGAGAGTGAGAGAGGTGTGCTAGTTTATTTGATGCACCCTAAGTTTGTACTCTACTTTGGTAAATCAAGGAAGGTTACCACTAAATCAAGGTATAGCCTAATCTTCATCTTCTTCTTCTACTTTGTATTATAGCTTGAGTTTTGTTGGGGTTATGAACTAATACTCAAGATACCCTAGTTCTACATATCATCATGTATGGAACTAAGTATCTTGAGTGTTAGATCATAGGCTTAGAAGAAGAAAATGAGCATATGTGCTCCAAGGGGTGAAACCTTATTTTTCTTCTACTAAATCTTGTGTAACTCAAGTTTTACAACTTGGATTTGTGATCCGTCGAAGGGGGGGGGGGGGGTGCTAGATACATGAGTTATCTAGTAAACCCAAGTGATAGAACACAAATCTAGCAAGTATTGAAGCCTTGGGGGCTGTTTTCCCCAAAACAGTCCACATAGAAAGTTAATGTTTCAAAATCCTAAAATAACTACTGTTCCCGTTTTTCTTGAGGCTGTTTCGGTCAGTTACAAGTCTTTTAAAAATCTGGGAAAAATCACAGAGGTACCTTAAGAAGTTATCTACGTGTAGGAAAAAGAACGAACGAGTTTTGATTTATAGGTTGTGCGTAATGGCTATTTCCGTAAAGGACTCCTAAATATTAACACTCGAATTTCTCACTGTGTATACACTGGAAAATTCCAAAATTTTTACAGTAGGTTCATATATGTTAGGAGAGTATACTCTGAAATTTTTAGATTTGTCTGGGCAAAACTGGATTTATGAAAAATGAAGGAATATCCGAGTGTTTTGGGCACTTTAAAATTAGTAAATCATTTTATAAAATTCCAGAAACATTTGAGGATCATGGTTGGGTCATATACTGTCCAAATCCAGAAAATGAGAAATTTTAAAATTAGTTTGTTATTTTTCCTAAAAATGATAAAGTTATAAATAAAATGAAATAAATAGTTAAATGATGTCTTAAATAAGAAAAATATGATTTTAATGCTTGAATACTCCTAATATATAATATTATGACTATTTTAAGGCATTTTGGTAATTTATAATAAGAAATATTATTTATGACCTTTTATGGATATTAAATAAGTAGTTTTGTAAAGGGTAAACAATTAAAATAAATTATTTATTGATCAAATAAATTATTAAAATGTCATTATGATATTAATAATATTAAAATATGATATTGTTAAGTAAATAAAATATTAAGATTAAAACTTTATTAAAATATTATTAAATGGTTAATCATATTTGATTTAAAATATTAATAAATGATTAAAGTATTATTAAATGATTAATAATATTAGATTAAAATATTAATCTTAGATTAAAATATTATTAAAAGATTAATAATATTAAATTAAATTATTATTGGATGATTAAAATATTATTAAGTAAATAATAATATTAGGGATTAAATAAAATTTATAAAAGAATAAAATATTATTAAATGATTAATAATATTAGTAAATTAATAAAATATTAATACTATTGGTAAACAAATAAAAGTATTATAAGTAAGATATTATTAAAGTAATTATATTAATGCATGATTAAAATATTATTAAAAGGATTAATAATATTAGTAATGTATTAAAATATTATTAAGATGTTAATAATATTAGTAAGCGAATAAAAGTATTATTAGTGAACTAATAATATTAAGAGGTGAATTAAATATTATCAAGATTAATAATATTAAGTGAATTAAAAATATTTGAAGTTATACTTAATGACTTTTAATATTTTAAGAAGTTGTACATTAATATTTTAATATTAATGGTAATTATTTAAAATGATTTTAAATGTTTTAAAAATCATTTAAGGGTAATATAAATGTTTTAAAAATATTTTGAGTTATTATAAATAACTTTAATATTTTGACAATGGTTTCATTAATAGTTTAATAATAATCAAATGTTAAAGATAATAGAATTATTTGATATTTGAATCATTTAATAATGATTTTGGTGTTTGAAAATTCATGATAAATTAATAAATGTTTATTAAGTCATTTAAAATAATATGAATGATACTTACGGATATTGAACGTTGGAATAGAGTCTTAGACTCGATAATTACCCGGTAAAGCTATCGGTACACCGACATGTTTCAGAAATTGATCTGGACTTAGATATTTTGACTGTATTAATGTTTATTTGTGATGCAATGACTGTTGAACACGTGTGATAATGATTAGGTTATGTGCTGACTGCGAAATACAGTACTATATGTTATAGTATATTGTTCTAATCGAACGAATGATCTGATTAATGATAGGTCGTGATATAAAAGATAAACTAAGTTGTGTATTGTAAGCAGCACATCTGGCAAGTATCCTACCTTTGCATTTTTTTTATGCAATGGACATGAGTAAGAATGTTTTGTAATTATATTATTCTTTTGCATGATTATTAATCCTATATTATATATCATTCATTGATTGTCAACATGTTAGTATATGGTAATTCGGATATATATTACATTCGTTAATTTCTATAAATGATTATACAAGTGTCCCCACTTGGATAATCATTGCATTTAATCACATGTTTATTCACCTTTGTTAATTACCCGTATACATATATGTTGAATTATAGATTATTATTGAACAAGATTAAACCTTATTATTATCCAACCGAATTGCCTTGGTTTGGAACCCGAAACAAGTATGAACATCCCTTACGGAAAAAACTTTTATGCACCAAGGTGGGATGGGGTGAACGATAACATCGTTCTTGCACGTAGTATTGATCAATACAGGTACAATGGTGGTGATCACCCGGTGCTTGTAAGTTATGACGTTTCTGAGATGAAGTTATGTTTAACCTTTTGAAAATGAAAACAATGTTTATAATATGTCCCTTAAACCTATTTATAGTCGATGACGTAGTTCAAAAAATTTGAAAGAGGGTTGTTATGTTATTATTATCGGTTCAGATTACTTCACAACTATTGATTTGTTGTAGAAGGGTAGTGAAAGAAAACCTTTAAATTCTTTCAGCTTATATATATATATATAATTGTTATTACTTGTTGGGCACTCAAATACTCATCCTTGCTTAATTTAAATGTTTTCAGCTAAGTGTGAACAACCTGAAGGCTCTATTAAGAACAAGGGAAAAGGAAAGGTTGCTGAATGATTTCAATGTTATCTTATGTAATAGTTTAATATTATTAAGACAATGTATATATATATATATATATATATATATTATCATGTATTGTAAGGAATGATTAAAGGTTACGTACTTGGGGGCTAGACTTTGATAATTATGTAAAGCAAGTTTAATATTTATATTATTGTTATTATTATTAGTATTATTTTGCTCATAGAAATGATATCGTGAAGCACTAAATTCGAGTTTCAAGTACCAGGATTTGGGGGCTTTATAGGTTGGTATCAAAACTTAGGGTTAGAAACCTTAGGTGGGATAGACCTTAGGCTATAACCTTAGAACAGAGGGAAACGTTGAAAATATAAATAACTCATATAGAGGTTATAAAGAAATGAATTGACTAAATTCATCGTCAAACAAAATAAAAGATAACTTATATAAACCTATTATTTGTTGTGTGTATATACTACATGCTTATCAGGATAATTTATGTGTGTAGATGTCTGGTGAAAAAGGCTTGTTATATGCTTATAGCATGAAGAAGGATCAAATCCATACCCCCGAGCTAATATCAAAGCCAATAGCTGAAATAGAGGCTCACATTGAAAACAACTCAGACGAAGTGGTTATTGTAGAAAACGTAGTACCAGATCCGGAGATGGTGGAGCTGACAGATAGTGATTCGGACACTAAAGTTGAAGCTGAACAAGCATCAAAAGAGGTGCAGGATCTGAGGAACAAGGTTTCTTCTCTGGAAAAGCCGTGGGAAATAGAAAAGCTGTTAAATAGTCAACTGCGACAGGCGTTAATAGAAACAATGGAAGAACAAGATAAACTTAAAATCCAAATAGATCAGATGGGAGCCACAAGCAACAAATCGTGTGCAGCTCCGAGCAATAAGGGGAAAAGAAAGATGGAAGACCATGACTTAGGAAAATCCAAAAAGAAGAAAAAGAAAAGAATATGTTACCTTTGTGGCTATGAGGGACATACCACTTTGTATTGTCCTGACTATAAATCAAAAGCATGTTTTATCTGTGGGATAGAAGGTCATCAGGTGAGAGGTTGTCCAAGAAAAAGGCGTAGTGAATAGGTAGTATAGGTTCTGTTGTGTAGATCTGTTTAATGTTAAGTATGTTTGTGTAATGTAATGTTCCTAACTTTTGGTATTAGTCAAGGCTGTAAATCTCGACTTTTGTAGTCGCAAAGGGATGAATGATGTTGAAAGTAGTATGTGCTATGCTATGTAAAGTATTCGCTAAATGAATATGAATCTAAGTTTGAGTAATGAAATGAGTTAATATACTAAACTTATATGATAAGATTTAGAATGTAAAGAATAATATATGGTTTTACTTAACCAGATAATGCCTCCAAGATGTCAAACTCGAAACCAAAGGGCAGAAGAGTTTGTCAATAACGTTGAGGGACAACAACAAGTAGACCCAATGTAGCACTTTGCAAACATGGTAGCATAAGCTATGCAGCAAGGAATGTCAGTCGTAGGAAACCAGTCAAACAACTAACTAGCTAACTTTAAAGATTTCAAGGCTGTGGGACCGCCCGAATTCAAAGGGACAACTGACCCTGTTGAAGCCCAGACTTGAGTTAAAGAGATTGAAAAAGCATTCGTGGTAGCTAGGGTAGCTGAGGGGCAAAAGACCGCTTTTGCCACCTATATGATGAAGGGTGAGGCAAATTTTTGGTGGGAAGCGAATCAGGCGAGGGCAGGAGAGGGTGTTGTTACTTGGGATATGTTTAAGACACTATTCTTTGAAAACTATTTTTCATCTAGTATGCAGGCTAGGATGGAGGTAAAATTTTTAGAGTTGAAGCAGGAGAATATGACAGTGTCCGAATATGCCGCAAAATTCAATGAGTTGGCTAGGTTTGATCCGCATCAAGTTGATACGGAGGCTAGGAAAGCTAGAAGGTTTGAGCTGGGATTAAAACCCTGGCTCTACAACAAGGTGGCGGTGTTGCAGATCCCTACATTTGCAGCACTCATGGAGAAGGCTATTATTGCTGAGGAGGGGAGTGAGGCCATGATCCTCTACAACAAGGAGAGAAAGAATAAGAGTAAGGTCGAAGGAACTGGGAAGGTGGACGTTAATAGTGGGAGTAGCGGTGGTAGTAGCAAAAGGAAGGGAAGCAATTTTGGAAGTGTGCAGGTAAAGCAAGTAGGAGTTAAGAAGCAAGCTGTGCAGTGTGGAAACTTTGGAAAGAACCACTCTAGAGAATGTTTGAAGGGGAAGTTCGTGTGCTACAAGTGCGGGTAGGAGGGCCATATCTCTCCTAACTGCCCCAATCCTAGGATGAACAGTGGGTGTTTTCTGTGTGGATCGACGGAGCATAAGGTGAAGGATTGTCCAAAGAGGAGGATGGAGGCAAGGAGTCTGAATACTAGAATGGGCAGCGGGACGTTGGCAATCACGGGACCTACGACATCGAGCAAGCCAACAAAATCAATAGCAAGGGTCTACAACATGACGGTCCAGGATACCATAGCAGCTAGTGGTGCAATTCCAGGTATTATTCGTATAACTTTTATTTTCTTATGCATGATTTTCATATATATAGTAAATTATTTTATAAAGAAATTTTGAAGAAGGAATTTGAGTTCTTTTAGAAATCAAATTTCCGTTTAATCTGATAGACAAGCTTTACGTGAATATGTTAAAGATCAGTACGATCATTTATGATCAAGATCTACTTACAATGATTGTAGATGCTATGTACACTTGTATGTGTAAGTTTTAAAACGGTGATTCCGGGGATGAAATCTTTATAAGGGAGGGTGAATGTAACAACCCGATATATTCTATACAAATAAATTAGAAATTTTGCGCATAATTTTTTTTTAAATTTAAATATAGGGAATATGTGCCAAGATAATGTGTATATGTATTTATGTGATAAATAAAAATATGAATAGTTACAAAAAATTTATTTTAGAATTATTGATCATTATAAATTATATTCTAATCATAATTAATTTTATAGTAGAAATGTTTTATTAATTATTTTCTATGAAGATATAATCATATATTATTTATATAATATATGAAATGATTTTAGAATTATTATAATAATTATATTTCCATTTTTCAATGTTATAAATATGTACTGTATATGTGGACCAATAAGGGTTGGTCAATTATGGTATTTTATGACAAACCCTTGTATTACTATGTGAAACCCTAATTACAAATTTTAAGAACTGATTTTATTTTATTTTAAACCCTAAATGAAAGCTTCGTAACCTAATTATACATTATGTAAGATAATTAAGTAATCTAAGGGTTATGATAATAAGGAAGGGTTAGTATTTAATATGTATACTAACTTAAGTGGATAATCTTATTATTTCAAGTGACTAATAATTTTAAACCTATTTCTAGTAAACCTAATTAGGTTATGAGCTAGAGTCACATGTATAAGAAATTAAATTCCATAAGATTGGGAATAGAAACCCTAAATAAACAATTAGGGTAATATAAATTAAAATTGTTAAACTATGTTACTTATATAGCCCAACTAATTAAATTAGAAGCACAAAAGAAATAAAATGCAAGACCAAACCCTAGCCCACTTGATTGAGGATATTTTAGACATTTGATTATTCAAATTTGGGCATGAAAATAAATCAAAAATTGGAGGATAAGAGAGCAAGGGGGCCGAATTTTTGAGGGGCTTTTAAGGCATGAAAACTTGCTAATAACTTTTCCTTTTATAGCTAATCACCTTACTTTTCCTAATCTCTTACACAAAGGACATTGTTGTCTACTTCTCATTGGTTGGGAATCTCATTAAGCATACTTAAAGATAAGATAAGGGGTATTGTCTAATGGGAAAAGAAAGTATGCGGGATAATAGGATTGCAAGCATCCCTTTAGTCCATTCCAATTCATTTCATTTCCTTCCATATTCATTTCTTCTTCTTTTCTCTCAAGCTAGCAAGTTGCAAAGTAAGAGAAAGAAGGGGGAGGTTCGATTTTGAGAGAGTGAGAGAGGTGTGCTAGTTTATTTGATGCACCCTAAGTTTATACTCTACTTTGATAAATCAAGGAAGGTTGCCACTAAATCAAGGTATAACTTAATCTTCATCTTCTTCTTCTACTTTGTATTATAGCTTGAGTTTTGTTGGGGTTATGAACTAATACTCAAGATACCCTAGTTCTACATATCATCATGTATGGAACTAAGTATCTTGAGTGTTAGATCAAAGGCTTAGAAGAAGAAAATGAGCATATGTGCTCCAAGGGGTGAAACCTTATTTTTCTTCTACTAAATCTTGTGTAACTCAAGTTTTACAACTTGGATTTGTGATCCGTCGAAGGGGGGGGGTGCTAGATACATGAGTTATCTAGTAAACCCAAGTGATAGAACACAAATCTAGCAAGTATTGAAGCCTTGGGGGCTGTTTTCCCCAAAATAGTCCACATAGAAAGTTAATGTTTCAAAACCCTAAAATAACTATTGTTCCCGTTTTTGTTGAGGCTGTTTCAGTCAGTTGCAAGTCTTTTAAAAATCTGGGAAAAATCACAGAGGTACCTTAAGAAGTTATCTACGTGTAGGAAAAAGAACGAACGAGTTTTGATTTATATGTTGTGTGTAATGGCTATTTCCGTAAAGGACTCCTAAATATTAACACTCGAATTTCTCACTGTGTATACACTGGAAAATCCCGAAATTTTTACAGTAGGTTCATATATGTTAGGAGAGTATATCTTGAAATTTTCAGATTTTTCTGGACAAAACTCGATTTATGAAAAATGAAGGAAGATCCGAGTGTTTTGGGCACTTTAAAATTAGTAAATCATTTTTGAAAATTCCAGAAACATTTGATGATCATGGTTGGGTGATATACTGTCCAAATCCAGAAAATGAGAAATTTTAAAATCAGTTTGTTATTTTTCCTAAAAATGATGAAGTTATGAATAAAATAAAATAAATAGTTAAATGATGTCTTAAATAAGAAAAATATGATTTTAATGCTTGAATACTCTTAATATATAATATTATGACTAGTTTAGGCATTTTGGTAATTTATAATAAGAAATATTATTTATGACCTTTTATGGATATTAAATAAGTGGTTTTGTAAAAGGTGAACAATTAGAATAAATTGTTTATTGATCAAATAAATTATTAAAATATTATTATGATATTAATAATATTAGAATATGATATTGTTAAGTAAATAAAAATATTAAGATTAAAACTTTATTAAAATATTATTAAATGGTTAATCATATTTGATTTAAAATATTAATAAATGATTAAAGTATTATTAAATGATTAATAATATTAGATTAAAATATTAATCTTAGATTAAAATATTATTAAAAGATTAATAATATTAAATTAAATTATTATTGGATGATTAAAATATTATTAAGTAAATAATAATATTAGGGATTAAATAAAATTAGTAAAGGAATAAAATATTATTAAATTATTAATAATATTAGTAAATTTATAAAATAATAATACTATTGGTAAATGAATAAAAGTATTATAAGTAAGATATTATTAAAGTAATTATATTAATGCATGATTAAAATATTATTAAAAAGAATTAACAATATTAGTAAAGTATTAAAATATTATTAAGATGTTAATAATATTAGTAAGCGAATAAAAGTATTATTAGTGAACTAATGATATTAAGAGGTGAATTAAATATTATCAAGATTAATAATATTAAGTGAATTAAAAAATATTTTAAGTTATACTTAATGACTTTTAATATTTTAAGAAATAGTACATTAATATTTTAATATTAATGGTAATTATTTAAAAATGATTTTAAATATTTTAAAAATCATTTAAGGGTATGTTTTAAAAATATTTTGAGTTATTATAAATAACTTTAATATTTTGGCAATGGTTTCATTAATAGTTTAATAATAATCAAATGTTAAAGATAATAGAATTATTTGATATTTGAATCATTTAATAATGATTTGGTGTTTGAAAATTCATGATAAATTAATAAATGTTTTATTAAGTCATTTAAAATAATATGAATGATACTTACGGATATTGAACGTTTGTAAGACCCCAACTTTTGAATAAAGATTAAATTTTTTCGAAATATATTTTTGAATATTATGGTGTGGATTTGATATAATGATATAGTTGTGGGTAATATTTACAAATTTTGCAAAAACGTAAGTTGTTATATAATATTCGATTGGTCGGGAATATTCGTTTTAACAGGAATATTCGTACAACGACACAATCATTGGTGGACCCCCCACACGGAATTAATTATAGGATTGAGAAAACGATAAAAATACTTTATGAAAATAATGGCGGAAGTTTTACCGTTAATGTTGAACTACCCTAAGGTAGTAAAAAGTACGATAATACACTTGGTTGCATAGTAGCACACACGGTATTGATTATTGATGCTTACGTGAGAAGTCACTCAGTTATACTCAATTATTACTACAGTAATTGCTGCATCATATCTCTCATATTATTGATTAGATTATTGTCATAGTATCATCTGCATAATATGTTATTTTATTAAAATCAATACTTGAGATGACAAAGTTATTAATATTATAAACTGCAGTATTTACAATGTCTAGAAGTTCTGTCAAGGAGAGGTTTGGTCACTTAATTGCGCGCCAATAGGGAGAAATCCTTATTGGAAAGCCCCCTCTTTCCTGGGAACGACCTAGTTGATAAATATTGTGAGTTATAATATTAATGATGAATGTTGTTCGGAGTTGAATTTGGAGACGCGGACGCGATATTTGAGTCCGAACGATCGAAATTAGTAAAATAGTCTATAAACACAAAATTTTTGTGATTCACTATTTGGTCAAAAGTCAACAATTGACTTTTTTAGAAAAATCAAACTTCAAAATTTCAAAATTTGTATTTTGATAAAAATAGTTTCATTATGTTGGAATTGTTTGTGTTAGTGAAAATCGACATTTATTCCGATGATAATTGATGTCTAGGGGTTATATCGATAAATCGGATAATTTATCGGATAAATGAGCAATTAATTGCTACTAATTCACATGCTTATATAACTATTTGTTCATATATGTGTACTATTGAATCACATTATTTACTATTAGGGGAGTTGGTGCAAGATTGATAATACTTGCATGACTAAGTTAAAAATGGAGGTATAGATGGAGGTACTATACTGTAATTCGTATTTTTCACATGATTATACTATTAATTCACATGATTGAACTATTGATTCACATTATTTACTATTAGGGGAGATGGTGCAAGATTGATAATACTTGCAGGACTAAATTAAAAATGAAAGAAAAGTTGGAGGTATTGTACTGTAATTTTCGAGCCCCAAAACGTGCAATTATCGAAACTATATTTTTCTATAAATAGAAGCTCATTCTTCCTTCATTTCTCACCAATTCACAAAAGCTTTAGAGCGATTATTATAGAGAGAAATTATAGAAAGAAGAAGAGAAGTCTGCTACCTCACTATTTCAGTATCCAGTTTTTCTAAAGGTAGGGAGTATTATTTCTTTCTTATCGAAGAAGAGAACTTCTATTATTCCACTCTTATTATTCTGTTGGAATAACCTGTATATGCGGGATACCCTATACTTGGTGAAATTCTTATGTTGTTCCATTCTTTATCATTCATGTTGGAACATCACATGCATGCGTTCTCACGTCGGACTGGTTAAAATCTTTATTATTACGTTGGAATATCATGCTCATGCGCGTTCCACACGGACTGATTAAAATCTTTATTATTACATTGGAATATCTCATGCTGCATGCATTTTACGCCGGACCTGATTCCGTTATTTATTATTTTGTTGGAATAACCTGCCTGTGCGGTCTATCGCATGCCTAGTGATTTCTTTTGTTACTCCATTCCACATTATACTCACTTGGTTAAAGTTTAAACTTCTATACTCCATGAAATTAGTGGAATATCCTTGATATTTGTGCTTCATCCAGTATCTTTTCATGGAAATATTCTTCTGAGCATTCTTGAATTTTACTCTACAAAGCAGTATTATGTTGACAATTTGGACGTTATTAGTTCCTGGATAAAATAATTCTTGAACTTGTTTTATTGAATTCTTATATCATTGTCATCATCCTCATAATTATATTTTGTTGAAAGTCATCTGTGGCCTATAGTGCATAGATGGACTTGGTATGATTATAACCAGGGATTATTCGGTGTAATCATGACCGTAATGTTACAAATGATGTGGTAAAAGTCCAAATTGGCCCGTAGTGCATTGATGGACAGTTGTTGGCATGATCATGACCATTATTGAATACACAAATATTCTTGGCCCGTAGTGCATGGATAATTGTGGTCGTGATACTAAAGAATATCCTTGGCCGTAGTGCAGGGGTGATTCGATGATGTGGATTATTTATTAAGCTGAGTCCTAGTGATAAAAGTGATGAAAAACCTTCTAAATCATAAAAGATAGTAGATTTTATTCTCTACTTGACTCTTTTAATGGATTTCTTATTCCGCTGCAGTTAAACTTGATGGTTGTTATATTGTATCAGTTTAACACTGTTGAAGGCTAACGATAATATATTCTGCATTATCTTAGTCATAATATTTCCTATTGGGCTAGTTCAGCTCACTCTTTTACTTTTATTATTCTCTTCAGGAAATGAGAACGTAGTAGGGACTAGTCGGGGAACGGAGTGACGGACCAGATGATAGCATTAGTAGTCCTCACTATTCTGTGAAATAGTGTGATAATAATTGTAATGAGGACTCCTTTTGAGTTTGAATAATCTCTTGTAGACAATATTTGTATTCAAACTCATAGCTTATGTTTTGTCGTATTGTACACGACAGTTGTATTATTAAGTTGTATTTGAATTTATGTACCATGTAAGTGGCGACCCAAGATGGGTGACGTATACCTAATTTTGGGGGCGTCACGGTTGGTATCAAAGCTTAGGGATATGATCCCTGGCTAAGATGTGAGACTAGAACTAGGAGGGGAGAGACGGGGAATTCCTTTGCTAATATGACCTACCTAAGTTTATTTGGTATTTGATTGGTCGGTCAGAGTATAGTGATAATATGTTGCATGTCAATTAACCATTGTTTTATGGCAGTGTTTGAAAATGTCATCCGAGAATGTTGAGAACATCAATGGAGCACAGGAGACCGTTGAGTCTCCACAGATCAATAACCAGGACAACGTGCATCAGGAAGGCGACAATCCTCATGCAAACAACAACACTAACCAAATGATGAACGATGGAATGTTCCGAGGCTTCATGCAATTCATGCAACATCAGGCGAGAGCGGCTCATGTTCAAAATGCAGGTGTAAACACAGGAAACTCTCGGACGGTCACCGCTAAACTGTTCAAGGAGCTGGGACCACCAGAGTTTATTGGAGAGCCAAAACCACTTAAGGCTGAAGCATTGATAAAGCATATCACCAAGATATTTGATGTCTTGGGATGCTCCGAGGAGCAAAAGGTTCCCTTCGTCACCTTCATGTTGCGTGAAGAGGCAGATTACTGGTGGGAATCTGTAAAACGTACCTAGCCTGACGCACTCAAGATGTCTTGGGAGAAGTTCCAAGAGCTATTCAACGATAAGTACTTTCCCGAAAGTATTCGTCACATGAAGGAGGTGGAGTTTATCAAGTTGGAACAAAAAAATATGACCGTGTCGCAATACGAGGCTTTGCGGAGTTATCCCGGTTTGCATCCCATTTGGTCGATAATGAGGAGCGAATGACGCAAATGTTTTTAAGAGGTTTAAAACCGGAGATACGTCAATATCTAATTTCTCATAAACTGTGTTTGTACTCAGATGTTGTAAATAGGGCTCGATTATTGGAGTGCAGTAACGAGTCAATATAACCAAGAGAAAGCGGTAAGTGACATGAAAATAGCAATGGTATCATCATCGAGCGGTGACAACAAACGTGGAGGGAATCAACATGCGAAATGGTAACCACTTGGTGGTAATCATGGCCAAGACGGTAAAATGGATATTTCAAGAAAAGGAGATTCAACAATGATGGAAAGACGTCAGGACCAGCAACCGTGGTTAAGGAAGGAGAATGACCACCTATCATATGCTTCAAATGCGGAGGGGAGGGACATATCAGTCCAAACTGCGCGATGCCATCCAAAGCGTGTTATAATTGTGGAAGAGAAGGTCACCTAGCCCGATTTTGTCATTCACCGAAGACAAGTTCAGCTAGGATGGAGGCATCAAAGGCCGTCCCAGAAAAGTCAAAGCCGGTGGTGCAAGGGAGAACATTTGTTGTGACCTCCCAGAAAGCAAGGAACCCGAACGAGGTCATCACGGGTAAGCTTATCATAAACTCTAGTGAAGTCTATACCTTATTTGATACCGGTTCTACCCATTCTTTTATTTCTCCTACTTGCGCTCAACGTTTAAATTTGATTCCGGAGAAATTAGACTTTGACTTATCTGTCGAAACCCCATTAGGAGAAACCTTCATTACATCCACTGTTTATAAGTCTTGTTTGATTCAAATCGTGAATCGCATTATTACCTCTATCTTATCTCCTTAAAAATACTTGCATTTGACGTGATTCTAGGGATTGATTGGTTAACTATTCATCATGCTAAAATTGATTATTTTCATAAGGTTGTTAGCTTTCATATTCCTAATAAACCTATTATGCGAATTCTGTTAGGTTTGTAATATTCATGAGCGCAATCAAATTGCAAAAATAATGCAGAAACGTGTAAAAATCAGAGTTTAAATTTTTTTTTACAAACCATATACCCGGATCACCCTTTATGCACAATTATTAATTAAACGAAAAGATGAAGGACAAGAATCATACCCTTGAAGATCCGAGCTTCCTCAGGTACAAGTTCACCTCCAATCCTTTTCGCGTTCAACTTGAATCCACCGGGTTTGGTTCCTTCCTTTGATCAACGTTAGCCACCCAAGTGTTTGGCCTCTAGAGGTGATCCACTAAGGAAAAAGAATTTTCAAGAAGAAGGGGTATTTGGCTCAAACCCTAGTTTTCTATCTTTATAGAAAGGAACGTACTCTCTAACAAATTGAAATTATGTCGTTATTATGATATCTGATATAAGACATTTCTTATAAAGATGTCAAGTAACCCTATTAAAATAAGGTATTATTTAATTAAACTCTTTTAATTAAATATGGGCTCCCTAATCTTATTAGGGATAATTAATTAAACTCCTTTAATTAATTTTCCTCCTAATCCTATTAGGAATAAATGAGAGTACTTATATTAAATTAATTCCTAAACTCTTTTAGAAATTAAAATAATAATAATTGTAATAATATTAATAAGACTCCTCTTATTAATTTATATTTAATATTTCTAAAATATTAAATAATAAATATTAAGCTATTTAATTTATTCTATCACCATAGATTAAATTAAATATACTTAACATATTATTACGATTATGCCATTAACTTCTTAAATAATTATTCTTCCTTTTATGGTGTGACCCTTTAGGTTCTCCATATTAAACCGGTTGTGAATAAATCAATTAGAACAATTCTAATCTTATTTAAATAAATAAATTAAACAATTAATTTATTTAAATAAATAATATTTATTCTACAATAGGGATAAGCCTCCCTAGCGATCAACGACTTTCCAGATAATATAGATTTCAACATTAATCATTAAAGAACCTTTGAGTAAATAGTTACCGTACAATTCAATCCTTCCACCATACAATGTCCCAATTAAATATAAGGCATGTAATTCTTGTCAAGTCTTATTTTATTTAATTATATGTATTTCGACTCTTAAATGCACAACTCCAAATAATGCAAATTAGAAACTCCTTTCTAATTTCATTACGCTTATGCCAAGGACTCTTTGGGTTGTCATTTATCGAATCACATAGGATATTTCTCTTCTTTTATTAGAAGTGGTAGATTCTTTATTGATCATACATTATCTCCATATACAACTTATTATACCCAAGCATACCCTTTGATATATACGAGGTTCTTAAGGAATAAGTCAAAGTATAACTCATCATACACAAGATACTATGATGATCTCAAGTCCAAGGATTACTTTGTACTACTATCACTACAGAATTCTCGTTGACAGCAAGTAAAACTCCATTAGGTATTCCTTAGCGAGCCACGTTCGTTGAACTTATTCTCTAATAAGCACCTACATACTTGCTTTAGTGTCTCCAAACAAATGATCATGAGATCAATCATCCTCATCCAATGAGCAAACAACGTATGTACCAATCTATCCGGATTCACTAATCCCTAATTTAGTAATCCAATGATTGGGAACTATTTTAGTTTTAAGCTTTCTAAGAATTTAGATCTCATTAGAATGATCATCATCATTATTCTAAAAGCATTGCTTAAAACTATGGGTTTATCACATATTATAAAAACAAAGATCATGTAGATAAATAAAAGCCTTTAATAAATTAATACTTTTTATTAATAAATGAATAAGATTGTTACAAAGTATATGCTTTATCATCAAACATGATTGGCTTGTATGCATACTACTTTCAAATTCAAGCGACCAAACCATTAAAATCAATCACGGTCATCTCAAGCCATAAAGCTATTCGTTTATTGAAAAACGGATGTCAAGCTTTCTTAGCTCATATCACAGATTTAAACAAAAATACGTCGATTTGAAGGATATTTCTATTGTTAATAAATTTCGACGTATTCCTGAAGAACTTCCGGCCTACCCCCAGGCGTGAAGTTGAATTTTATCGACCTTAAACACGGTACAAAACCCATTTCCAAAGCCCCATATCGAATGGCTCCTATTGAACTTCAGGAGTTAAAGACCCAATTGCAGGAATTGTTAGACATTGGTTTCATTCGTCCTAGTACGTCTCCTTGGGGTGCTCCTGTTCTATTCGTGAAGAAGAAAGATGGGAGTATGCGACTTTGTATTGATTATCGGGAGTTGAATCATGTCACCATAAAAAATAGCTACCCATTACCACGTATTGATGACCTGTTTGATCAGTTACAAGGAGCACAATTTTTTTCAAAGATCGATCTTCGTTCTGGATATCATCAGCTGAAGGTTAAAACTGAGGGTATTCCAAAGATTTCCTTCAGAACTCGGTACGGGCATTATGAATTCTTAGTCATGTCTTTTGGATTGACTAATTCTTTTGCTGCCTTCATGGATATGATGAATCGAGTATTCAAAGAATATTTGGATCACTTTGTGGTCGTCTTTATTGATGACATCCTTATTTATTCCAAAAGCCGTTAAGATCATGAGCAACACTTGAGGCTGATACTCCAAAAGCTTCGTGAATATAAGCTTTATGCCAAGTTAAAGAAATGCGAGTTTTGGCTTGAGGAAGTAGCATTCCTTGGGCACGTAGTATCAAGTCATGGAATATCTGTTGACCCAGCAAAGATTGAAGCTATTCAAAGCTGGGAGCAACCCAAATCAGTGACCGAAGTACGTAGCTTTCTCGGTTTAACTGGTTATTATCGGAGATTCGTGGAAGGATTTTCTCAAATTGCGACTCCATTAACTAAGCTGACTCAGAAAGATACAAAGTTCGGTTGGAGCGAAGAATATGAGAAGAGTTTTCAAGAACTCAAGAGGAGACTTATTTAAAGACTGTTCGACAATACCATCTGAGTCGGAGGATTTGTCATCTCTGGTGATGCTTGAGCAAAGGATAAGGATGTGTTCTCATGCAACATGGGAAAGTCATAGCCTATGCCTCAAGACAACTCAAAGAATATGAGAGGAATTATCCTACTCATGATCTAGAGTTAGTAATGTTATTGTCTTCACACTTAAAATTTGGAGGCATTACTTGTATAGAGAGAAAGTGGAGATCTTTACGGATCATAAAAGCCTCAAATATTTCTTCACTTAAAAGGAACTCAACATGCGACAACGACGTTGGCTTGAAGCTGATTGAAAGATTATGATCATACCATCAATACCATCCCGGAAAGCTTAACGTGGTAGCTGACGCATTGAGTAGAAGATCATATGCGGGTACGAGTGCAATATTCACAACACACAAACCCATTTTGTGTGACTTGCAAAGGATGGAGATAGAGTTAAAGACTCTAGGGACCCATGTGATGATGGCGAATATACGAGTAGAACCGACACTCAAGTTACAGATCCGTAGCTAATGTGTATGAGGAAGAAAGTGCAAGAAGGTGCTATGCTGGAAGCAAGAATCGATGAAGAAGGAATACTTCGAGTCAACTCCAGACTTTGTGTTCCTAATGACCCTGATTTAAAGTATAAAATCACGATGGAGGTGCACAACACACCGTTTGCAATCCATCCTGGGAGTACCAAAATGTATCGTGATCTTCGTCATACATTTTGGTGGAGCAATATGAAGAGAGAGATAGCGCTATTTATCTCAAGGTGTCTAATTTGTCAACGAGTTAAAGCGGAGCATGAAGTACCAAAAGGTCCATTGCAACCACTTGCAATTCCAGAATGGAAGTGGGAGCACATTACCATGGATTTCGTTACCGGTCTTCCCAAGGTTTCTCAAGGCATAGATGCGATTTGGGTCATTGTTGATAGATTGACCAAGTCTGCTCATTTCTTACCGATACGAGAAACTTATACACTTGAACGTCTTGCTCGTATGTACATAAACGAGGTTGTAAGATTGCATGGTATGCCAGTGTCCATAGTTTCTGATCGAGACCCAAGATTCACTTCAAGATTTTGGGTTAGTTTGCAAAAAGCTATGGGAACGGATTTACGATTTAGCTCGGCATATCATCCTCAGACGGACGCAAAGTCGGAGAGGATGATTCAAACTCTTGAAGATCTATTAAGACTCTGTGTCCTTGACTTCAAGGGAAGTTGGGACAAGTTCTTACCATTGGTGGAGTTTTTCTACAACAACAGTTATCAAACAAGTATTGCCATGGCTCCATTCGAGGCGTTGTATGGAAGAAAGTGTCATTCTCCAGTATGCTGGGATGAGGTGGGTGAAGAAACGTTGTTGGGACCAGAGTTGGTACATATGACTACGGAAAAGATTCAAATGATCCGACAACGTATAAAAAGCTCACAAGATCGACAAAAGAGTTATGCTGATCTTCATCGAAAGGACGTAGAATTCGATATTGGAGATCATGTGTTGTTACGAGTTGCTCCATACAAAGGAGTTACAAGATTTAGAAAGAGAGGAAAGCTCAATCCTCGATTCATTGGCCCATTTTTAATCCTCGATCGAGTAGGAACTGTAGCCTATAGACTTACGTTACCGCCAAGTATGTCTCGTGTTCATAACGTTTTTCATATATTCATGTTACGTAAATATGTGAAAGACCTGAACCACATTATTGAGTTAGAACCGGACGAAATAGAGGAAGATTTAATGTATGAAGAGGTTCCTATTAAAATCTTGGATAAGAAGGAGCATATTCTACGCTCCAAGGTTATACCTCAAGTCAAAGTTTTGTGGAGAAACCACGATGTTGAGGAAATGACTTGGGAGTTAGAATTTGAAATGAATTCAAAGTATCCTCACCTATTCGACATACCAGGTACGCACCCTAATTTCGAGGACGAAATTTCATAAGAAGGGGAGGTTGTAAGACCCCAACTTTTTGAATAAAGATTAAATTTTCTCGAAATATATTTTTGAATATTATGGTGTGGATTTGATATAATGATATAGTTGTGGGTAATATTTACAAATTTTGCAAAGTACGCAAGTTGTTATATAATATTCGATTGGTCGGGGAATATTCGTTTTAACAGGAATATTCGATACAACAAGCACAATCATTGGTGGACCCCCACATGGAAATTATTGCCGGATTGAGAAAGCGATAAAAATACTTTATAAAAATAACGGCGGAAGTTTTACCGTTAATCGTTGAACTACCCGGTAGTAGTAAAAGTACGATGTCTGGCGTGGTTGCATAGTAGTTTGTGCGGTATTGATTATTGATGCTTACGTGAGAAGTCACCGGTTTATACTCAATTATTACTACTGATAATTCTTTGCATCATATCTCTCATATTATTGATTCGATTATTGTCATAGTATCATCTGTATAATATGTTATTTTATTAAATCAATACTTAAGATGACAAAGTTATTCATATTATAAATTGCAATATTTATAATGTCTAGAAGTTCTATCAAGGAGAGGTTTAGTCACCTAATTGCGCGCCAATAGGGAGAAATCCTTATCGAAAAGCCCCCTCTTTCCTGGGAACGACCTGGTTAATAAATATTGTGTGTTATAATATTAATGATGAATATTGTTCGGAGTTGAATTTGGAGACGCGGACGTGATATTTGAGTCCGGAACGACAAAATTAGTAAAAATAGTCTATAAACACAAAATTTTCCGGGATTCACTATTTGGTTAAAAAGTCAACAGTTGACATTTTTAGGAAAAGTCAAACTTCAAAATTTGTATTTTTTATAAAAAAATAGTTTCATTATGTTGGAATTGTCTGTGTTAGTGAAAATTGACATTTATTCCGATGATAATTGATGTCTAGGGGTTATATCGATAAATCGGGTAATTTATCGGATAAATGAGCAATTAATTGCTATTAATTCACATGCTTATATAATTATTTGTTCACATATGTGTACTATTGAATCACATTATTTACTATTAGGGGAGTTGGTGCAAGATTGATAATACTTGCATGACTAAGTTAAAAATGGAGGTATAGATGAAGATACTATACTGTAATTCGTATTTTTCACATGATTATACTATTGATTCACATTATTTACTATTAGGGGAGTTGGTGCAAGATTGATAATACTTGCAGGACTAAATTAAAAATGAAAGAAAAGTTGGAGGTATTGTACTGCAATTTTCGAGCCCCAAAACGTGCAATTATCGAAACTATATTTTTCTATAAATAGAAGCTCATTCTTCCTTCATTTCTCACCAATTCACAAAAGCTTTAGAGCGATTATTATAGAGAGAAATTATAGAAAGAAGAAGAGAAGTCTGCTACCTCACTATTTCAGTATCCAGTTTTTCTAAAGGTAGGGAGTATTATTTCTTTGTTATCCATGAAGAAAACTTCTGTTATTCCATTCTTATTATTACATTGGAATAACTTTGTATCTGTGAGCTACCCTATACTTGGTGAAATTCTTACATTGTTCCATTCTTTATCATTCATTGGAACATCCTGCATCATGCGTTTCACGCCGGATTGGTTAAAATCTTTATTATTACATTGGAATATCCATGCATGCATTCTACGCGGACTGATTCCGTCTTTATTATTACGTGGAATATCACATCTGCGCATTTTACTGTGGGACACGATTCCGTCTTTATTATTACATTGGAATATTTACATGCATGCGTTTCTACGGGACTGATTCCGTTATTTATTATTACGTTAGAATAACTTTTGCACTGTATGTGATCTATCGCATGCACGGTGATTTCTTTTGTTATTCCATTCCTTATTATACTCAGTTGGTTAAAGTTTTAACTTCTATACTCCATGAAATTAGTGGAATATCCTTGATATTTGCGCTTCATCTAGTATCTTTTCATGGAAATATTCTTCTGAGCATTCTTGAATTTTACTCAACAAAGCATTATCATGTTCACAATTTGGACGTTATTAGTTCCTGGATAAAATAATTCTTGAACTTGTTTTTATTGAATTCTTATATCATTGTCATCATCCTTATGTTTATATTTTGTTGAAAGTCGTCTGTGGCCTATAGTGCATAGATGGACTTGGTATGATTATGACCAGGGATTATTCGGTGTAATCATGACCGTAATATTACAAATGATGTGGTAAAAGTCCTAATTGGCCCGTAGTGCATTGATGGACAGTTGTTGGCATGATCATGACCATTATTGAATACACAAATATTCTTGGCCCGTAGTGCATGAATAATTGTGGTCGTGATACTAAAGAATATCCTTGGCCGTAGTGCAGGGGTGATTCGATGACGTGGATTATTTATTAAGTTGAGTCCCAACGATAAAAGTGATGAAAAACCTTCTAAATCATAAAAGATAATAGATTTTATTCTCTACTTGACTCTTTTAATGGATTGCTTATTCCGCTGCAGTTAAACTTGATGGTTGTTATATTATATCAGTTTAACACTGTTGAAGGCTAACGATAATATATTCTGCATTATCTTAGTCATAATATTTCCTACTGGGCTAGTTCAGCTCACCCTTTTACTTTTATTGTTCTCTTCAGGAAATGAGAACGTAATAGGGACTAGTCGGGGAACGGAGTGACGGACCAGATGATAGCATTAGTAGTCCTCATTATTCTGTGAAATAGTGTGATAATAATTATAATGAGGACTCCTTTTGAGTTTGTATTCTCTAGTAGACAATATTTGTATTCAAACTCACAGCTTATGTTTTGTCGTATTGTACACGACAGTTGTATTATTAAGTTGTATTTGAATTTATGTACCATGTAAGTGGCGACCCAAGATGGGTGACATATACATAATTTTAGGGGCGTCACAACGTTGGAATAGAGTCTTAGACTCGATAATTACCCGATAAAGCTATCGGTACACCGACATGTTTCAAAAATTGATCTGGACTTAGATATTTTGACTGTATTAATGTGTCGACGTCGAGATTTTTGGGTGTCTCTTTCTGTTACTTGTTCTTTGGTGTTCACATTTTAGGTGAGATTTGTTTGAAAAAACAAGTGAAAAAGGTCCGACATGTATAATGTCAAAGATGGGACTGTTAAGAGTCGCCAGTTGGTTTTTTAAATGGTTGTACCAACACAACCAAGAAAAGGTTTGCACATTGACCCAGTGATGTGACACTGATATACGTGTCGATGAAACCGAGATTCATTTAGGGTCCGGGGACTTGGTTATGCGGGGGGAAGGTGTTAGGCACCCCCCGACATCCGTGTTATCACGGTGACCGCCTCTTGTCAAGAAACTATTATCTGAGTGTGTGTGTGAGTGTGTGTGGGTCAATGTGCTGTCATATGAAAGTTGTGCAAGGCCTCGTTCGAACCTATATACACAGGATTTGAATTTATGTAAAAACTCAGTTTTTAGCAAGATATGGCAGTGATGTTTTATAAAAGTGGTTTTTCAAACCCTGATGCTCAATAGGAATTGAGACCTTTTACACTCCCATTTTTATTAAGTGATCGGCTGGATTGATTTTATTTGACGGATGCGAGGCATCCGTATGAAAATTATATACAAAAATAATGCCGACTTCCTCGTGGGTATGGAAACCATTTGAGGAAATTCAGACATCGCAGAATATTTTACAAGCTGCTTATAGCTGAAAATGTCCATTATGGGAACCGAATCTAGATCCAATGGGATGAATCTGTGATCACATGATTCCTAGGCGCACAAAATATTGTAATTTGTATGAAAGCAGTAAGCACGTATATATATAAAAGCGATAAATATATATATACATACATAATCACCGAACAAGAAGCACTTCTATGGGGGATCAGAAATGTAAATAAAGTTGTTAAAAGCTGTAAATACTGTCAACTGCCACGAAGTAAACTCCAGGTAGGAGGAAATGTAAAGAAAGCTGTAAAAGCGATCAATCCGCACTTAAGGGAACTCAGGCGAGGCGATATATATATATATATATATATATATATATATATATATATATATATATATATATATATATATAAGCAATAAACGCATATAGGATGTAAAATCCGGGCTCATCAAATGAGTTAGTTCACCACAGTTCATATATATAGTATATATATATATATATATATATATATATATATATATATATATATATATATATATAAAAGCGAGTAAACGCACTGCATCAAGTTCAGGCTCATCGAACAAAGTCAGGCACACACAGTTGATATATATAAATATATATATATATATATATATATATATATATATAAAAGCGAATAAACGCATTGAATCAAGTTCAGGCTCATCGAACAAAGTCCGACACACAGTTAATATATATAAGTATATATATATATATTAAAGCAGTAAATGCTCCAGACCGAAGTCTAGGCTCAATCGAGACATAACTCGATAATGTTAGTCATATATATATATATATATATAAGTATATATATATATATAATTTATATACAGACTAGAATGAAACCACGGACCGAAGTCCGGGCAAAAGCAAGCAACACGACTCTCAACGTGTAGAAGGGTATGTGCAAAGATGAAGAGAAAGACTCTAAAGTGTGTGAGAAGGCTTACAATTAACTGCTAAAAAAGGCATCTATATCTTTAGAGTGGATAAACACTGAGCTTTTGTGGGTACAAAAGAAGCTATATATGAGCTCATAGGTGTTTGAAAGTGGGAAAATACACTGTATGGCGAGTGCAGAGCAAATTGTGCAGGGTTTCCCCGTCTTTTTTCTCTTAAAAATTAGCACCCCAAGCCCTCTATTTATAGGCAATATGAGCCGCAGGTGTACCAGAGGCGGGTCGGGTCGGCCCGATTTTGTCGGGTCGGGTCGTCTCGAAGTACGTGCACTCAGGCACTATAATGTCTACTCAGATTTTGAGAAGTGCAATCCGGGCATCCGTTTTGAGGTATTCAGGACCTATTTCGGATCGCCGTTGTCGAGAGTTGTACGATGGCATGGGATTAGAGTTTGTACGAAGTCTTTGAAGATGGGAGGATGCCCTCCGGTCTTCAAGCTTCAACTTTCATCCGTTACCCCGCACAATAGTCACTCGGGATTGGTTAGCCTTGTGGGATATTGTTGCGTAGAGACGTGAAGTGGCATCGTGTTGGACGAGATGACGATGTTGCCCCTCACCGGTGTTATCGTCGGATTGGGCCGATAAAGTAGGCGTTGCTCAGACTTCGCTGAGATTGGACTGCTGCATTTGTTGAAGGTCCTCATTGTCATCTTTGAGGTGTGCCTGTGTTCCCGATGTTATTACCCCGAGATTGAAGCTGATGGCATTTGAAACAAGCATTTTCGGGGTTATCTCCGAAACTACATTCCTTGGGGTTATCACCAAGGTTGGTGGCTATTCCCATGGTTGGGACTGAGACTGGATACCTCGGGGTCATCTCCGAGATTAATCGGTCTTCTCTGGTGTGTGTTCTGGTATTGTATCTGCAGGCCTCGGGGTTACATCCGAGGTTGAAATCGTTACTCCCAGATTGCGATCCGGGGTTGACGCTGCACTTCCGGTAGTATCCGGTATGGATTTGGATTGTTTTTTAGGGTTCTCTCTTAAAAGACGAATCTGTCTTCCTACAATGTTAGTAATGATGAGTCTGAGAAAATTTTGAGTGTCTACAGATGCCCCTCTTTATCATACTCATGCATGGCGATGCATGGGTAGGATAAAGAATCCTAGACACTTGAAACGCAACAAGATAAATATGGTACTATGGATAGCAACATGATGCAAATGTATGATGCATGTGTACGGGGTTGTGGCCCAACATGTTGGAGATGATTGCTGGCTCCCTGTTGCTTCAACTGGGGATTGGCAATACTGACCAGATCTGATGTGCAAGTCGAATCTGTTAGGATGTTGGTATTGGAGTTATCACTAAATTCTTGTGTTATTGATAACGACTCGATCCTGAAGGGGTATCTCTTATGTGTAAGAGGTACATGGGGATAAAGCTTGATCTGTTTGAGGATGTGTATAACATATTCCATCATCTATCCTCTTTGATAATGTTGACCTTTCCTGGTTAGTATCGCCAGAATATGTCATGATTACATTGGATTTCTTCGCCAACAACAAAAATTTGTCGGGGATGCGACCTTCATTGACGTCTGAATCAATCTCTTTGAAACATCACGTGGGATATCTTGTCGAGGTTGCTTGACCTTGTTGACGTGTAGATCAACAGAGAATTTCGTTTGTGACTTCATGGGGATCCATTTGGGAATATAAAGCGACTAGGTATGAGAACCTCAAACAGCTCTATAGCTCTGACAGGTTTAAACGCTATCAGCTGAAATGACGCCAAGGTTGCTTGATTTTCATTGATATGTGAGTCAACGGCTGAGCATGCGTTGCTACTCCCGCCGGAGATATACGTTGTAACCCCCGTTGGGGATCTACTGGGGACGCATGAGTACGTACGCAACTATCGAATATTCCTCAATGCTTCGATGGTTTTACTTACCATCGGCTGAAATAACATCAGTGAGGTCATCGGTAGAGTATTCCTTGTGTTCAGGCGACTACCAATGAGTGACGTACCGATTCAAAGTCTCATCTGAGAAGACTAGGATTGTATGCTGTTTTGCTTAATCGCGTGGCATTTTTATTCCCGATTTGACCTTTCTAACATATAAGAACTCCGTTTCAACTCGAACTGGACCGAGCCGGAGGGGTGGGACCCACATGGAGGAGCCACAGGTGCACCTGCTTTGCGGTGCATGAGTGAGCTGCATGACAGCGTGGATGATAAATCCCAGCAGGCTTCACTTCACAAGTCACTTTCAACTTGTTTCACTTTAGAAAAATCGCGAGCCATCTTCAGATCTGCTGAGTTCGGGCTGCTTTCTGCAAATTCTGTCACCGTACAAGTGTTCTACACTATCCTGGTAATGTATGCATGTATTTTTTTCCAGTTTATGTCCGTTAGATTGTGAGATATTGCACGAAATGCATCTAAACACATAATAGTGATTATGTATGCACAAATGACTTGATAAAAAATATTCAACATAGTAAATGTTAGTATTAAACCATGCTGAACATAATGATGTGAAAAAATTTAACTTCTGAGACAGTCAAATTGGCACCTTTTTATGCTATTTTTTGTCCTATTTGAGGTCCAATGAGCAAAAGGTAGAAAGACAAAATACTCCTAGCATTGAGGTTGGCCTTATGCATGATGATTTTGTTTTTTAATGCATATATTAGGTATATGACTTTGGGACAGGTGTGCTACTGAATGGCCACCTAGACATGCCTGTGTGCATGTGGATAGTCCTATTTTCAAAGGGGACTATGGCGAAATTTTTCCAAATATAGGCATTGGGTAGTCATGCATTCTAACTCTATTATATGTTAAAGTAAATGCATGCATGCATATAGTCATATAATGCATTTTAGAAAGCTCCAGGTAAGGAAATACCACACCCTTTCTGAGGTGATTTGGAGGCTTGTTGTCCAGATAATATGGATCCGGATCAGCCGAGCAGTTCCTATAGGACCACTTCTAGCGTACGGCGGAGGGCTTCTGAAGTGCCTCGTCCCAGATTCTCGTCGAGACATGCCCTCGTTGGTTGGTGGAGGCGTGATTAAATCTGTCGGTAGATGTTCCAGACGTCGAGGACGAGGAGGTGGATATCGAGGATCTCGCTCCTGCTGCACATATCCCTCGTAGGGAGCTTCCGAGCATCCAGGTGGTGAACCCAGAGTTGCTGGGTGATTTGGGTAGACACCCATCGATGTACTTGCATGCTAACGAGGTATGACATTAGACTTTATCTTCCTTCTTTCCTATTGATGAGGATTTAAAGGGTTCTGATGTTGATCTGCTTTTCATGCAGTTCGGTTTTTTTACACGACCTCGTGGAAATCGGTTTAACATCCACTCCATGTACCAGGCGCTTCATCCTGATTATAGAAGCATGAGTGCGTGAGTGGGGATTTGGGGCATTTTTCTCCATCATTCCCCGTCGTTGTCCACGGGTTACCTCGGGGCATTATCGAAAGCGATGGTTTCATCGGACTCGATCCTCCACCTTTGGATTGCGAGGTGATGATGATGCCTATGGATTGGCAATTTATCACAGGTATGGAGTTCGGAGGGGAGCAAGTGCCTTGTTTGGCGAATATCACCCCTACTGCCGTTCGATCCCTATTAGGAGTTCCGGCGGGGGCGCTCAAAGGAAGGACTGTCCGTTCAGGTCCTTTTGAGCGTAGATGTTATGAGCGGGCTATTGAGTGAGCCCATGCCTGATGATGTCAGGATCAGGGATCGCGTTCTGCGGCGATTGTTCGTGATGATCATTCAAGGCTGCTTCATGGCAGATAACTCTTCCACGGTATCTTTCGCTTTAGTCAGCGCCACACGTGATGTGGACCGTATAGGAGAGTATGACTGGGGCTCTTATACCTTTGCCTATTTCCTCTGGGGCATGCGTCTGCGCTCATAGGGTTTGACCGAGGCTTGGCTAGGATTTTATCCGTTTCTGCTGGTGAGTACTTCTCTTATCTTTTTCCATTCACAGGTTAAGAGTGTTTACTGATAGCAGATGTTTTGCCATTGTGTTGGCAGTTTTGGGCCTATGAGAGGCTTCCATGTTTGCGTCCTATGAGTGTGTTGGGCTTAGATACTTATCCACGAGGACGACGATGTCACCATTCTATTTTTCCAGAGGTCCCTGTATTTGAGGGCTTCGCTCATTCTGCAGTATCTTGTTGGAGTTCTTGTGGTGACGCCATCACATGGCTTCCATACTCAAGGGATCATTTGATCATCAGTTTTGAGGATGGACACCCTACTGGAATAGAGTATTTGATTTAGGAGAGCGTGCTATTAGGAGCACCACAAGGGAGATTCCTATACCGATCTTGCCTCCTATCAGGAGTCATTGGCTTGTATCACAGTCACCCGCCACTGATATTCCATTGTTGGGAGTTGACGGTTTTGATTTATCCGAGGGTCCATGTACTCAGGAGATATTCCAGCACTGGTGGCTCCCTCGTACTATTGGGGCCCAGTCCCGCGCCACACAGTTTATGGGGGACATGGTTCCAAGATCTTTGATGATGAC
This sequence comes from Panax quinquefolius, assembly GCA_020205615.1. Lineage (NCBI taxonomy): Eukaryota > Viridiplantae > Streptophyta > Magnoliopsida > Apiales > Araliaceae > Panax > Panax quinquefolius. The sequence continues at coordinate 51,206,385 of CM035167.1, read as the reverse complement.
AGATTGGGTGGCTTATGTTCGAGCTCCGACTCATCTGACCCAGATTGATAGCTTGACCCGACAGTTGGATCAGGCACACATATTTACTCAGCATTTGGGTAGAGATCCAGCAGAGGCGGAGACATTTGTTCCTTCCAGCTCAGGTACTGGCCCCTCAAACGACCCATTTGGTTTTGCCGGCGCAGATCCTCCTCTTTATAGGCCTGATATCCCTGTTGATAGAGATCTAGTGACTTAGGAGGAGTTACATCAGGTGGACAGGATTGAGGACGTGGACATCGAGACCCTGGTCTTCTTCTGATGTATATTCTCGTTATATCTTTTAATAGGCCTCTGTTAGTAGTAGGGCGTCTGTGCCCCATTTTCATGTACTTGTAGTTGTATAGAGCTGATGTATTAGATGATGATATATTTAGGAATGTATGCACCATTTTTCATTCCCTATATCATATTGCCATCCATTATCTGTTATGTATGTATCATGTTATGCATATATATGTATGTCCAGAGATATTCGGCATTGACCCCTGGATGGTCTTATGACACGGCCCGCATAGATTTCTTCTTCGATAGTTAGACGTATAGATTATACCCCACCGTCAGTGGTGGCATTGGGTATGCGATCGTGGTACGATAACATGTCACCACCAGATAGGGTGACTGTAGATCTGTTGCTGCAGCATATTATGACCCTTTTGGTATTTCAGGTTCCTGTAGGATTCGTGGACGGGATGATAGAGCACTGGCTACCTGATAGGCAGGTATTCCTCTTTGGCACCCATGAGTTGACTCCTACTCTGGAGGAGTATGCCCGTTTGACAATGCTGCCCCTAGACAGACCTTGCATGCACATGGCTTTGGGAGACATGAGTAGACGATTCATGACTCTCACAGGATTGAGGCGCAGAGTGGTGCAGGATGAGCTGACATCTGGCCATGTGATCTCTCAGCGTTTTCTGTATGACAGATTTGGTGCGGAGGATAGCTACTCACGACATTCCGGGGATTTCACCGTGTTGGAGGGTCATTGGCGTTTGGCCAGAGTTGATGTACTGATGCTATGTGTACTGTCATACGTGTATATGCTGCGGTATATGGATGAGATAGATATAGGCGTTATCATAGCCGTGAGAGCTCTCAGGGAGGGTCGTACCATTGTACCTATGATCATGGCAAAGACCCTGCGATCAGCATCCTACTGCAGTACTTACCCGTTAGGCGTGTTTACTGGGAGTTTGATCATGCTGTATGTGTGGTTTATGTCACACTTACGACCGGTTAGTACCCTTGGACAGCACGGGTATTGCTTCTCCCATGAGGTGGCTATGTCATATTCCTTTCAGCCATCAGAGTGTGTAAATGCTCAGTCCTGGTCCGCATTTTTGGCAGATATCAGAGATCCATTTAGCATATTGCTGTGCTCGGGGCTTTACTCACCATAGAGCTTCATTACTCATGCTCCGGGCATGGATTTCCTCCCTTTGGTTGGCTTGAGGGGCGTGACTACTTATCACCCATTGGCCGTGATGTAGCATGTGACGCCCCCAAAATTAGGTATACATCACCCATCTTGGGTAGTTAGATACATGGTACAGAATTTAAATACAACTTACTAATATAAGCGTAGGTATACAATCGACATAAAGCGTGAGTTTGAATACAAATATTATCTACTAGATATTATACAAACTCAAAGCGAGTCCTCATTACAATTATTATCACACTATTTCACGAGAATAGTGAGGACTACTAATGCTATCCTCGGACCATTACTCGTTCCCAGACTCGTCCCAACTATGTTCTCATTTCTGAAGAGAACGGTGGAAGAAAAGGGTGAGCTCAACTAGCCCAATAAGAAATATTATGACTAAGATAATGCGAGAATAAATTATTATTAGCCTTGATAGTGTTAAAGCGATAAAATATAATAAACATCAAGTTTAAGCTGCGGTGGAACAAGCAATCCATTAAAAGAGTCAAGTAGAAAATAAAATCTACTATCTTTTATGATTTAAAAGGTTTTCATCTTTGTTATATTTGAGACTCGACTTTAATAAATAATCCACATCATTGAATCACCCCTTTTCTGACGGCCGAGGATATTATTTAGTATCACGACCACAATTATTCATGCACTACGGGCCAAGAATAGTTGTGTATTCATTAATGGTTATGATCATGCCAACAAGCTGTCCATCAATGCACTCTGACCCTTCGAGGATTTTTACCACATCATTTGTAACATTACGGTCATGATTTACAAGAATAGTCTCTGGTCATAATCATACCAAGTCCATCTATGCTCTGACCCACGAGATGACTTTAAAAAAAATATAAACATGAGGATGATGACAATGATATAAGAATTCAATAAAACAAGTTCAAGAATTATTTTATCCAGGAATTATTAACGCCCAAATTGTCAACATGATCATTGTTTTGTAGAGTAAAATTCAAGAATGATCGGAAGAATATTTTTATGAAAAGATCTTTGGATGAAACGCAAATATCGAGGATATTCCACTAATTTCATGGAGTATAGAAGTCAAAGTTTTAACCATTTGGGTATAATAAAAAATGGAAAAACAAAAGAAATCACCATGCATGCGATAGATCGCATGCAGACGAGTTATTCAGCAGAATAATAAATAACGGAACCGAGTCCAGCGTAGAAAGCGTCATGAGATGAGGATATTCCAGCAGAATAATAAAGAATGGAACCGAGGTCGGCGTAAAAACACAGGCGAGGATATTCCAGCGAGAATAATAATAATAAAGAGCGGAACCGGGGCCGGTGTAAAACACACATGCAGGATGTTCCAGCGAGAATAATAATAAAGAGCGGAACCGGGGCCGGTGTAAAACACTTGAGCGAGGATATTACAAGCGAATAATAATAAAAAAGCGGAACCAGTCGGTGTAAAACACATGCACAGGATGTTCCAGCAGAATAATAATAAAGAGCGGGATGTTAGGTGTAAAAAACACAGCATGGATGTTCAAGCGAGAATAATAATAAAAAGCGGAACCGAGTGGGTGTAAAACACATGAGCGAGGATGTTCCAATAGAATAATAGAAGAATGTCACCAAGTATAGGGTAAATCAGCATTATCTGAGTTATTCAGTGAGAATAATAAGCAATGGAATAACAACAGTTCTCTTCATGAATAGAAAGAATAACACCCCTTACTTTTGGTAGGAGATTGAATCTCTGCGAGTAGTGTAGTAACAAAATACTCTTCTTCTTTCTCTTATTCTCTCTATACCTTCTCTCTCTATAGCTTGAATGAATTAAGTGAAAATAATGAAGCACTAGGCCTCTATTTATAGAAGATTTCTAGCTTAGCTTTTGCATGTGAAAAGGCAAGTGGCTTGATGTTGGTGATGTGAAAAGAAAAGTGGTTTGGCGCTTTGTAATGTGAAGCGACAAGTGGTTCGGCGCTTTTGTAATGTGAAGCGACAAGTGGTTCGACGCTTTGTAATGTGAAACAACAAGTGGTTCGACGATACGGTAAAGGTAATTACTATTCACAAAGGTAATTACTATTGACGAAGGTAATTACTATTGATGAAGTGACTCTTAGATGATGACATATGGGCCCCCATAAAATAATCAAACTTACCACAAATGTCTCATAACAGACTCTTTATATACATCAAGGATTGAATAAATATTACCACAAATCATTTTATTTTTAATCAACACATATTTACTCTTTCAACAATTATTAATTATTTATAACTTGTCGTCTCGATTAATAATATAACATATTATACTGAGATGATCTTGTGACAATAATTGAATCAATAATATAAGAGATATGATGCAACAATTATTGTAATAATAATTGAGTATAGCTAAGTGACTTCTTACGTAAGCATCAATAATCAATCCGTGTGCTACTATATAACCACGCGTATTCTTGTACTTTTACCTACCGGGTAGTTCAACGGTTTTAACGGTAACACCTCCGTAGTTATTTTTATAAAATATTTTTGTCGTTTTCTCAATCCGACAATAATTACATTATTGGGGTCCACAAATGATTGAGTAGTTATACGAATATTCCCTAACAAAAAGAATATTCCCAGACCAAACGAATATTTTATAACAACTTGCATACTTTGCAAAATTTATAAATATTTACCCACAACTATAACATTATATCAAATTTATTCCATAATATTCAAAAATAATATTTATAGAAAATTCATCTTTATTTATAATAAAGTTGGGGTCTTACAACCTCCCCTTCTTATGAAATTTAAGCCCTCGAAATTAGGGTGCGACGCACTGGTATGTCGAAGAGGTAAGGATACCTTGATTTCATTTGATTCTAACTCCCAGTCATTTCCTCAACATCGTGGGTCCTCCACAAAACTTTGACTTGAGGTATAACCTTGGAGCGTAGAATATGTTCCTTCTTATCCAAAATTTGAACAGGAACCTCTTCATACGTCAAATCTTCCGCTATTTCGTCCGGTTCTAACTCAATAATATGGTTCGGGTCTTTCACATATTTACGTAACATAGATATGTGAACAACGTTATGAACACGGGACATATTTGGCGGTAAAGCGAGTCTATAGGCCACAGTTCCTACTCGATCGAGGATTAAAAATGGACCAATGAATCGAGGATTAAGTTTTCCTCTCTTTCCAAATCTTATAACTCCTTTCCATGGAGCAACTCTTAACAAACACATGATCTCTATATCGAATTCCCGTCCTTTCGATGAAGATCAAGATAACTCTTTTTGTCGATTTTGTGAGGTTTTTTATCGTTGTCGGATCGTTTGAATCTTTTTTGTAGTCATACATACCAACACCGGTCCCAACAACGTTGCTTCACCCACCTCATCCCGACATCTTTGAGAAGCGACACTTTCTTCCATCAACGCTTGAATGGAGCCATGCCGATACTTGCTTGATAAGCTGTTGTTGTAGGAAAACTCCACCGATGGTAAGAACTTGTCCCAACTCCCTTGAAATCAAGGACACATGAGTCTTAATAGATCTTTAAGAGTTTGAATAGTCCTCTCCATTGTCCGTCAAATCGAGGATGATATCTTGAGAGCTAAATCGTGAAGTCCGTGCCCATAGCTTTTTGCAAACTAACCCAAAATCGTGAAGTGAATCTTGGATCTCGATCGAAACTATGGATACTGGCTTACCATGCGGTCTTACAATCTCGTTTATGTACATCTGAGCAAGGCGTTCAAGTGTATAAGTTTCTCGTATCGGTAAGAAATGAGCGGACTTGGTCGATCTATCAACAATGACCCAAATCGCATCAATGCGTTGAGAAACCTTAGGAAGGCCGGTAGTGCTTGAAATCCATGGTAATGTGCTCCCACTTCCATTCGGAATTTCAAGTGGTTGCTGATGGACCTTTTGGTACTTGATGCTCGCTTTAACTCGTTGACAAGTTAGACACCTTGAGATAAACAAGCGCTATCTCTCTCTTCATATTGCTCCACCAAAATGTATGGCGAATATCATGATACATTTTGGTACTCCGAGATGGATTGCAAATGGTGTGTTGTGCGCCTCCATCATGATATTATACTTTAAATCGAGGTCGTTAGGAACACAAAGTGCGGAGTTGACTCAAGTATTCCTTCTTCATCGATTCTTGCTTGGCATAGCACCTTCTTGCACTTTCTTCCTCATACGCATCGACTCCGTGTTCGTAGCTTGGCGACTTTAACTTTATCGATTAAAGTCGGTTCTACTCGTATATTCGCTATCATCACATGCGTCCACAGAGTCTTTAACTCTATCTCCATCTTTGCAAGTCACACAAAATGGGCCTTTGTGTTGACAATAACGCACTCGTACTTGCATACGATCTTCTGCTCAATGCGTCAGCTACCACGTTCGCTTTTTCAAGATGGTATTGGATGGTATGATCATAATCTTTCAACAGTTCAAGCCAATGTCGTTGTCGCATGTTGAGTTCCTTTCGAGTGAAGAAATATTTGAGGCTTTTATGATCCATAAAGATCTCCACTTTCTCCTCATACAAGTAATGCCTCCAAATTTTAAGTGCAAAGACAACAATTTGTATGACTCTAGATCATGAGTAAGATAATTCCTCTCATATTCTTTGAGTTGTCATGAGGCATAGGCTATTACTTTTTTCCATGTTGCTTGAGAACACATCCCGACCCTTTGCTAGAAGCATCACTTTGTAGATGACAAATCCTCCGAGCCGGATGGTATTGCCGAGCAGTCTTTGAAATAAGTCTCTCTTGAGTTCTTGAAAACTCTTCTCACATTCTTCGCTCCAGCCGAACTTTGTATCTTTCCGAGTCAATTTGAGTCGATGGAGTAGCGATTCGAGAAAATCCTTCCACGAATCTCCGATAATGACCGGCTAAAGAGAAAGCTACGTTACTTGATCATCGATTTAGGTTGTTCCCGACTTTGAATAGCTTGATCTTTCTTTGGGTCAACGGATATTCCATGACTTGATACCACGTGCCCAAGGAATGCTACTTCTTCAAGCCGAACTCGCATTTCTTCAACTTGGCATAAAGCTTATATTCACGAAGCTTTTGGAGTGTCGACCTCAAGTGTTGCTCATGATCTTCACGGCTTTTGGAATAAATAAGGATGTCATCAATAAAGGCGACCACAAAGTGATCTAAATATTCCTTGAATACTCGGTTCATCATATCCATGAAGGCGGCGGGGCATTAGTCAATCAAAGGACATGACTAGGAATTCATAATGCCCGTCATAGGGAGTTAAAGCCGTCTTTGGATTGTCGGTGGTTCTAATATTCAATTGGTGATATTCGGAACGAAGATCGATCTTTGAAAAGAATTTGGCTCCTTAACCGGGTCAAACAGGTCATCAATACGTGGCAATGGATACCTATTTTTGATGGTGACGTGATTCAACTCCCGATAATCAATACAAAGTCGCATACTCCCATCTTTCTTCTTCACGAATAGAATAGGAGCACCCCAAGGAGAAGTACTAGGACGAATAAAGCCAATGTCTAACAATTCCTCGATTGGGTCTTTAACTCACGAAGTTCAATAGGAGCCATTCGATATGGGGCTTTGGAAATAGGTTTTGTACCGGGTTCAAGGTCGATACAAAATTCAATTTCACGCTCTGGGGGTAGGCCAGGAAGTTCTTCGGGGAATACGTCAGGAAATTTATTAACAATAGAAATATCGTTCAAAACCGGCGTATTTTGTTTAAATCGTGACATGAGCTAAGAAAGCTTGACATCCGTTTTTCAATAAGCGAATAGCTTTATGGCTTGAGATGACCGTGATTGATTTTAATGGTTTGGTCGTTTGAATTAGCATAATAGGTTGATTAGGAATATGAAAGCTAACAACCTTACGAAAATAATCAATTTTTGCATGATAAGTAGTTAACCAATCAATCCTAGAATCACGTCAAATGCAAGTATTTTAATGAAATAAGATCGACGGGTAATGTGAGGGTGCCGATTTGAACCAAACAAGACTTATAAGCGGTGGATGTAATGAAGGTTTCTCTAACGGAGTTTCCACAGATAAGTCAAAGTCTAATTTCTCCGAGTCAAATTTAATCGATGGCGCAAGTAGGAGAAATAAAAGAATGGGTAGAACCGGTATTAAATAAAGTATAGACTTCATTAGAGTTTATGATAAGCTTACGTGATGACCTCATTGGATTCCTTGATCTTTGGGAGGTTATAACAAGCGCTCTCCCTTGCACTTCTGGTTTTGACTTTTACGGGGATGACCTTTGGTGCCTCCATCCTATTTGAATTTGTCTTGATGAAGCGATAAAATCGAGCTAAGTGACCTTCTCTTCCACAATTATAACATGCTTTGGATGGCATGGCGCGGTTTGGGTGATGTGTCCCTCTCCTCGCATTTGAAGCATATGATAGGTGGTCTTTCTCCTTCCTTAACAACGGGTCTTTGGTCTTTGGCGTCTTTCCATCATTGTTGAATCTCCTTTTCTTGAAATGTCCATTCTTATTGTTTTGGTACGATTACCACAAAGTGGTTACCATATCCGCCTATTGATTCCCTCCACGCTTGTTGTCACCGCTCGATGACTACTCTCATTTGGTATTATAATTTTGCCATTTGCTCTCTTTTAGTTGCGTTGACTCATTATCGCGCTCCACTAAGCGAGCCCTATTTACAACATCGAATACAAACACGGTTTATGAGAAATAAGATGTTGGCGTATCTCGACTTCAAACCTCTTAAAAACATTCGCGCCATTCTCTCTTCATTATCCACCAGTGGAATATGAACCGTGATAACTCGCAAATTTTGCCTCGTATTGCGACACGGTCATATTGTTTTGTTCCAACTTGATAAACTCCACCTCCTTCATGTGGCGAATACTTTTCGGAAAGTATTTGTCGTTGAACGACTCTGGAACTTCTCCCAAGATATCTTCGATCAAGCGGAGTTGAGTCGTTTCTGGAATTCCCACCGATGTGCCTCTCGCATGCAACATAAAAGCGTGAAGGAAACCTTTGCTCCTCGGAGCATCCCAAGACATCAAATATCTTGGTAATCTGCTTTATCCATGCTTTAGCGAAGTGGTTTTGGCTCTCCTTAAACTCCGGTGGTCCCGGCTCCTTGAATTGTTTAGCGGTGGTCGCCCGAGAGTTTTCCGTGTTTCCACCTACGTTTTGGGCGAGAGTCGCTCTCGCTTTCTTTGTTGCATAAATTGCATAAAGCCTCACGAACATTTGATCATTCATCATTTGGTCGGTGTTAATGTTTGCATGAGGATTATCGCCTTCACGATGCACATTATCACGATTATTGATATGTGGTGAATCAGCGATCACTGCGCTCCATTGCTATTCTCAACATTCTCAGATGTCATTTTCAGATACTGCCACAAAACAAAAGGTTAATTGACTTGTAACAAATTATCCCTATCTTCTGACCAACCAATAAAATAGCACATAAACTTAGGTAGGTCATACTAGCGAAGGTATTCCCCGTCTCTCCCCTCCTAGTACTATTCTCACATCTTAGCGGGGATCATATCCTAAGCTACGATACCAATTGTGGCGCCCCCAAAATTAGGTATACATCACCCATCTTGGGTAGTCGGATACATGGTATGAAATTTAAATACAACTTACTAATATAAGCATGTAGGTATACAATACGACATAAGCGTGAGTTTGAATACAAATATTATCTACTAGATATTATACAAACTCAAAAGGAGTCCTCATTACAATTATTATCACACTATTTCACGAGAATAGTGAGGACTACTAATGCTATCCTCGGACCATTACTCCGGTTCCAGATCTCGTCCCAACTATGTTCTCATTTCACGAAGAGAACGGTGGAAAGAAAGGGTGAGCTCAACTAGCCCGATGAAATATTATAACTAAGATAATGCGAGAATAAATTATCATTAGCCTTGATAGTGTTAAAGCGATAAAATATAATAAACATCAAGTTTAAGCTGCGGTGAACAAGCGATCCATTAAAAGAGTCAAGTAGAAAATAAAATCTACTATCTTTTATGATTTGAAAGGTTTTTCATCATTGTTATATAGTGAGACTCGGTTTTAATAAATAATCCACATCATTGAATCACTTACACACTCTGACCGAGGATATTATTTAGTATCGCGACCACAATTATTCATGCACTCACGGGCGAGAATAGTTGTGTATTCATTAATGGTCATGATCATGCCAACAATTGTCCATCGATGCACTACTCTGACGATGAGGATTTTTACCACATCATTTGTAACATTACGGTCATGATTACAAGAATAGTCTGCGGTCATAATCATACCAAGTCCATCTATGCACTCTGACCATGAGATGACTTTAAAAAAATATAAACATGAGGATGATGACAATGATATAAGAATTCAATAAAACAAGTTCAAGAATTATTTTATCGGGAATTATTAACGTCAAATTGTCAACACAATCTTTGTTTTGTAGAGTAAAATTCAAGAATGATCGGAAGAATATTTTCATGAAAAGATCTTTGGATGAAACTTGAAATATCGAGGATATTCCACTAATTTCATGGAGTATAGAAGTCAAAGTTTTAACCAACTGGGTATAATAAAAATGGAATAACAAAAGAAATCACCATGCATGCGATAGACCCCGCGCAGACGAGTTATTCAATGAGAATAATAAATAACGGAACCGAGTCCGACGTAAAGCGACCGACATGATATTCAATGAATAATAAAGAATGGAACCAGTCCGGCGTAAAACACATGACGAGGATATTCCAGCGAGAATAATAATAAAGAGCGGAACCGGGTGAGGTGTAAAACACCTGAGACAGGATGTTCCAACAGAATAATAATAAAAGGCGGAACCGGTCAGGTGTGTAAAACACATGCACGAGGATGTTCCAGCGAGAATAATAATAAAAAGCGGAACCGGTCGGTGTAAAACACATGAGCAGGATGTTTCAACGAGAATAATAGAAGAATGTCACCAAGTATAGGTAAATGCCAGCGTATCTGAGTTATTCAAGAGAATAATAAGCAATGGAATAACAACAGTTCTCTTCGTGAATAAGAAAGAATAACACCCCTTACTTTTGGTAGGAGCTTGAATCTTTGCGGTAGTGTAGTAACAAAATACTCTTCTTCTTTCTCTCTTATTCTCTCTATACCTTCTCTCTATAAGCTTGAATGAATTAAGTGAAAATAATGAAGCACTAGGCCTCTATTTATAGAAGATTTCTAGCTTAGCACTTGCCCCGCCATGTGAAAAGGCAAGTGGCTTGACGGTGGTGATGTGAAAAGAAAAGTGGTTTGACACTTTGTAATGTGAAGCGACAAGTGGTTCGGCGCTTTGTAATGTGAAACAACAAGTGGTTCGGCGCTTTGTAATGTGAAACGACAAGTGGTTCGGACGTCGGTAAAGGTAATTACTATTGTGAAGGTAATTACTATTCACAAAGGTAATTACTATTGTGAAGGTAATTACTATTGTGAAGAGACTCTTAGATGATGACATATGGGCCCCCATAAAATAATCAAACTTACCACAAATGTCTCATAATGAGACTCTTTATATACATCAAGGATTGAATAAATATTACCACAAATCATTTTATTTTTAATCAACACATATTTACTCTTTCAACAATTATTAATTATTTATAACTTGTCGTCTCAATTAATAATATAACATATTATATGATGATGATCTTTGTGACAATAATTGAATCAATAATATAAGAGATATGATCGCAATTAATTTGTAATAATAATTGAGTATAGCTAAGTGACTTCTTACGTAAGCATCAATAATCAATCTACCGTGTCTACTTATCGACCGCAGCGTATTCTTGTACTTTTACCACGGGTAGTTCAGCGGTTTTAACGGTAACACCTCATAGTTATTTTTATAAAATATTTTTGTCGTTTTCTCGATCAAATGACAAATTACATTATGGGGTCCACAAATGATTGAGTAGTTATCACGAATATTCCCTAACAAAAGAATATTCCCGACCAAATGAATATTTTATAACAACTTGCATACTTTGCAAAATTTATAAATATTACCCACAACTATAACATTATATCAAATTTATTCCATAATATTCAAAAATAATATTTATAGAAAATTCATCTTTATTTATAATATTTGGGGTCTTACATCGTGATTCGACCCGGTTCAAGATTTTCATCCTTTCGAGGGGGCGGCGGTCGTCATTTCACTTCTCGATACCTCTCGGTAGAGGACCGATCTCGTGTATCGCTTCTTTGGGATAAGCGTGAGCTAGTTGATTTTTCCGCCACGTCGTCCGGTTATTCCATGAGTACTCGCGTAGATGGAGACAGAGGTTTTACGAATTTTGCGCAGTAGTATTTCTTTGTATGCGGAGATTGAGTTAGTCGATGTAGAGCCTATAGAGGACATTGATACCTACATCGAGGAGGATACCGATGCTGGGTTGCCAGCATCTCTTCCGAATTCTCCTAGTACCAGTACTTTTGTGATTCAATTTTCGACAAGATGCTTAGAGCAGAGTCTTCATCTGATGACCTTTGAGAGAGACCAGATTTGATCTATGATGTCGACTGCTCTTGACGTGAGGGATGCCGTTCTATTAGAGAGAGACGAGGCATTAGATCGCAGAGATGCCGCTATTGTTGAGCGGGATGAGGCCATATCAGCCAGAGATACAGTGATAGCTGAGCGGGATATCGCCATATCTGCCCGGGATGTGGCTGTCACAGATAGTATTGCAGCGAGGTCCCTTACCACTGGTATGATCGCAGAGATGAATGTTTATATCGATGAGCATATGTTCATCATGCAGATGGCTACAGATCTGTTGGGTCGTGTGGATATTCTTATCCAGGAGACTACAGCTTTACCTCCTTCATCTGAGAGGGTTGCCATGTTGGTCTTGCTAGCTCGCATGTACCCTGATTCGTAGATGAGCTTTTATTTACCTGCACAAACTAGCTTAGCCATTTTGTCATGTACAGTTCACATTGTATATATACCGAACAACATTATATATGACAGGGAAATATATTTTTTGGATCACTTCCCTTTTAGATATGCCTTGATATTTGCTTGATATTTTGCCTGCTGCTTCAGGGCTTGTGATCTTGATGTATTATGAATTATTCCTTGGTGGATGGACATTGAGCTGTCTCTGGATAGTTCAGAATGGATCATCGATCTATGTATCCCTACCATCTTTGGTGTCTTGGGACTTGTTTCTGAATGGAGATGTGGAGAGGAATGTGGCTTTCCTCTCTGAGATTGACCGTACCACAGATGGTCGCCAGTACTTCTATTTAGGAGAATCCTAGTTAATTCCACCTCTTATGGTTTGGTGTTGATCTTCGAGGTATGACCGTAGCTTAGATGGTCGCCGAATCTCCTATTTGGGAGGAGTTCAGGTAATTCCATCCCTTTGGTCTGAAGCCGAATGAAATGTAGTGGATTAAAAGAGAATCCCAATACCCGCTGACAATGGTTAGTGTTTTGGTAGGGGGTGAGACCGCACCATGAATGGCTGCCTACGTACTCCTATTGAAGAGAAGATCAGGTCTGCATAGTTCAAACCTGGTGTAAGAGGTTCAATGCTGTATATGGCTGACATAGTGTAGGAATGTTTTTGGTTGTTTTTGTTTTTGTAAGGAGAAGAGGGTAGAAATGTTTTTGTTGTTTTTGTTTTTTTTTATTGCGACCGGGCCATATGATATGGTTGCCTACATACTCCTATTGAAGAGGAGATCAGGTCAATGTAGTTCGCCCCTCAGGGTGAGAAGAAAAGCATAATCCCATGTGCAGGTCAGAGTGCGGGGAAGATGAAGTTTAATCCTGGGTTGAGGATAAACTGTAGATGAAAAGTTTGATCCCAGAAATGGGTAGCCAAACTATAAACGCAAGAGGTTCAATCCGCGGTGGGATGACCTAAGTTGTATGAGCGCTAAGGAGAAAGCCAGGCTGCTGGCTTGAAGAATACGTTTCCCTGAGGGGCAAAGTGTAGAAAAGTTGTATGTGGTGAAGGGTTAAATAACCGGAATGACTGGTGACCTGATGATGATGCACCAGGGTGTTTGCTGGATACTTCAGACATAATACTGTTTCACGGTGTCCGAGTTGATGAGTTGTGGAAATTCATCGCCGTCCATTTCTTGCAATCTGAGAGCGCCTCCTGTCAATACTTCTTTGACAATAAACGGGCCTTCCCAGTTAGGAGGAATTTTCCTTTAGCTTCGATCTTGGTTGTCAAGAATCTTCTTGAACCAAGTCGTGTTGTTTAAACTATCGTGAGCCAGTACATTTTTATTGTAGGATCTGGCGACCCTTCACTTGATATAGTGACCATGGAAGATAGCCGCGGTTAAGCCTTTTCGTCTAACGAGAGACAATTGGTGATACCGCATCTTGTACCCATTGGTCTTCATCTAGCCGGCGTCGATCAACACTACGAGAGATTCCATCTCAACTTCTATGGGAAGCACCGCTCCATCCCATAGGTTAAAGCGTAGGGGTTGCCCCAGTTGAAGTACTCATTGTGGTTCTGTAGGCTAACAGAGTCAGAGGCAATAGGTCAGGCCAATCTTTGTGGATGGCGGACATCTTTTGCATAATCTTCTTGATATTTTTGTTAGTCGCTTCAACAACACCGTTCATCTTCGGACGATAGATGACAGAGTTAAGATGTTTGATGTGGAATTTACTGCATAATTCCTCCATTATTTTGTTGTGGAGGTTTTTGGCATTGTCAGACATAATAACCTCTGGTTGTCCGTATCGGCAAACGACATTGTTTTTGATGAAGGCAATGATGACTTCTTTAGTGACCCTGGGGAAGGAGGCTACTTCTACCCACTTGGTGAAGTAGTCAATCATGGTGAAGATAAATCGGTGACCATTACTGGTTTTAGGCTCAATGGGCCCGATAACGTCCATTCCCCACATTGAGAAGGGCCAAGGCGAACTCATATTGTGGAGCTCCCGTGGAGGGGCGTGTATAGCATTCCCATGAATCTGGCACTGAGAGCATCTTTTGACGTGGTCATTGAAATCAGCTTTGAGAGATAGCAAATAATGTCCTGTCCTGAGGACTTTCTTGACAAGGAGGGAGCCACTCATGTGGGGGCCACAGACTCCACCATGGATTTCATCCATAAGCCTTTGGGCTTGATCTTTGTCTAGACACCTGAGGAGACCTAGTCTCGCATCTCTTTTGTAGAGCGCATCTCCACTCAGGTAGAACTTCATAACAAGTCGATGGATCCGCCTTTTCTCAGTCAGGCACACCTCAGCGGGTGTAGATCCATCTCGCAGATATTCCTTGATATGCTGATACCAAGGAGGTTGGATGGGAGGTAGCTCATCCGATACTTCTCCAATGTAATTCCCATAGGCGGGGGCCTTGTTCAGGGAAATTGTGACGCTTGGCAAGTGTTCCTTGTCTGATATGCGAATCAAGGAGGCCAAAGTTGCTAACGCATATGCAAAGTCATTCCTATTACGAGGAACATGTATAAAGGAGATTTCTTCGAACTCCAAAGCCATCTTCAAAACCTGCCGATGGTAAGGCAGCAAATGTAGTTCTTTGGTTTGATAGATTCCGGTGGATTGTCTGATTATCAACTCCGAATCTCCAAGGACAGTTAACCGCCTGATGCCCATTGAACGGGCAAGTTTTATCCCCATGAGACTGCCTTCATACTCAGCCGTATTGTTGGTGCTGACAAACTATAATTTGATGGCAACCGGATCGCTTCCTCCCAGATCGATATTAGAACCGCCTCCGGCTCGAGAACCTTCCATATTAACAGCTCCATCAAAATACATCTTCCATGATTGGCGGCGTATCGTCATCGATGGTGTTCTTGTCATCTTGTCATTACTCCTTCATCGTGGAAATATGTTTCAAGGGTTTGAAATCCCTCGAAGGTCGTGGCGACTAGTTGATCCGCGATTCCTTGACCTTTGATGGACTTTTGAGTCACATATACGATGTTAAATTGTTGTAGGATCAACTGCCATCTGGACAGTCGACAATTTAACATGGGTTTGTTGAACACGTACTTGAGAGGATCCACGCGGGATATGAGATGGGTTATGTGACCATGGAGGTAATGTTATAACCTCATGGAAGCCCATGCTAAAGCATAACACGTCTTTTCGATCAGAGTGTACTTGTGTTCACTGCTGCTGAACCTTTTACTGAGGTAATAGATAGCTTGTTCTTGGTCTCTATCGTCTTCCTGTCCCAGCATGCAGCCCATGGCATTGCCACTTACGGACAAATACATGAACAGGGGAATATCGTCCCTGGGTGGTACCAAGACAGGAGCTTTGACTAGCTATTTCTTGATTGTAAGGAAGGCATTCTAGCACTCATCATTCCATTTCATGGAGGAGTTCTTCCTTAATAGCTTGAAGATTAGCTCACAGGTTGCTGTGAGTTGGGAGATAAATCTGCTGATGAAGTTGATTCTTCCCAAAATCCGTATTTCCTTCTCTCGTCTCGAGGAATGGACATTTCGGTGATGGCTTGGATTTTGGCGGGGATCCATTTCAATCCTTTGTGGCTGACTAGAAATCCTAACAACTTGCCTGATTTGACGCAAAAGGCGCACTTAGCTGGATTCAACTTCAAGTTATACTTACGCAACTTGTTGAACAACTTTTTGAGATGGTCTAAATGGTCATCCTCCTTCCGGGACTTTACAATGATGTCATCCACGTAGATCTCAATCTCTTTATGTATTAAGTCATGGAAAAGAGCCATCATAACTCGTTGATAGGTAGCTCCGACATTGATGAGGCCGAATGACAACCGTCTATAGAAAAAAGTTCCCCATGGAGTGATGAAAGTAGTCTTCTCATGATCTTCCTTAGCAACCATGATCTGATGGTACCCCGCAAAGCAATCAGCAAAGGAGTACATGTCGTATTGCGCAGTATTGTCAATGAGAATGTGGATAAATGGCACGGGAAAATGCGATTTTTAAGCAAGCTTTATTCAAGTCCGGTAATCCACGAAAACTCGCACCTTCCCTCCGGGTTTAGGTATTGTGAACGCGATGTTGGATATCCACTTAGGATATGTAGACACCGTGATGATGCCAGCTTGAAATTGTTTCACAATTTCTTCTTTCACCTTTAAACTCCACTCAGGTTTCAATCGCCTAAGTTTTTGCTTTACTGGTTTAAATCCCTCTTTAATGGGAAGGCGATGAAGGACAATGTCAGTGGATAAACCCACCATGTCTTCATGAGACCATACAAACACATCCTGGAATTGGGTTAATAGCGTAACCATGTCATTCCGTTGGTTTGAAGTAAGGTCTGAACCAATCTGGATTAACTTAGGGCTTTCTAAAGTTCTGAGATTGAAAGAAGTGGTTTGATCAAGGTTGGGTTTAGGTTTGTCTTTGACCCATTCTTGAATTTTTGGAGGCACCTCAATGTCATCCTGGATATTCATCAAGGCTGAATTCATCTCTACATCAAAGGTACAATCCTTGTGTAGGAGAGGCATTGTATCCTCAAGAAACTGAGCACATCTAAATTGAGTCTGAAACAAAATATGCTTTCACTTAGTATATATGAAATGTGTTGATCATACGGTGTTAGCATATCTTGGCAAAATAAAGCGCTAATCTTGCATGAGAAAAGTAAGCAGTTATTATATCTACATGGCAGAAAGAGTTTCTGCCTGCTTTACCCTCGTCGACCAAAGCAAGGAATGTTGTCCCAATTGGCAAGGGTAAAGTCCGAGTGGACCACAGTGATGGAGGGATTGTCATCATCCTCCTTGTCCTGAATAATGGCCATTACGTCAAGGCAATCATCGTCTGGGGTGTATTTGTTAGTATGTTCATCATGGACGATGATGCGTATACCAGACATCATCCGTATGACATCTTGCTTGATTCTTCATTCCTCTTCTTCAACTGCGGGATTTGGAACAAAGATTTCTTTCTGCTTCACCGGTACCGGCTTTGGAAATAACATAGCCATTACACTGGCTGGCACCTTTACTGGAGGTTGTGCGGACTCAGAGTTTGAAGGTGAAGCCAAACGCCATATGGTTGAAGCTGAAGGAATTTGCTGATGCTTATGAGGATTCATGTGACTAGAGCTGGCAGAATAGCCTAGTCCAGCTGTTCCAACTTTCTTGGTTAATCGAATGGGGTACTTGATACCCTGGCCATCTTTACCCAACCCTTGTCATGGTTTATAACCTAACGACATCATTTCTTGAGTAGCCGACATTACCTCGGCAGAAATTTTGGTTTCAGGCAATGGTGCTCCAATAGCATGCTATTGGGTGTTGCTTATTTCCAAAGCATAAAAACTGACTGGTTCCACATCCTCATTGGCATTGATGTACGGTATGTCCCCATGCTGAGGAATCTCTGTTCGGCGTTATTCGTGACAGGCTATTGTTGATGATGTATTTATTTGTTGGTGAAGAGTGGAGGGGCGCTTGACCATATGAATCCATGGTCGTCCCAGGAGAAGGTTGTATCCCGAATCTATTTTGAGCACATGGAAAGATACGCAGAATGTGTGAGGGCCAATTTCGATTGGCAGCTCGATTACTCCGACCGAGTTACGGCGGGCTCCATCAAAAGCTTTGATGATAGTATGGCTACTCCGAATTCGGTTGAGATTGATGTTCATCTTCACCAAGGTAGCATATGGGCAGATATTTAGGGAGGAACCTACATCTATTAAGACTCCTGCTACCATGTATCCGGAGGATAAGACCGCAATGTGTAACGATTTGCAATGACCGGTCCCTTCAGATGGTATGTCATCATCAGTGAAGGATATCACATTGTTGTTGAAAATGTGATCAACCATATGTTGAAACTTTTCTGTATCCACTGATATTGGGAGATAGGCTTCTTCTAGAACCTTTAGCAAGACCTCCGGTTATTCTCAGAGGTTAGGACCAAGTCCAAAATTGATATTTGTTGTGGAGCTTCTTTCAAGCTTAAAACCACCGCAGCCTCATTATGACCCACAGTGCGGAGGAATTTTTCAACCTTTTCCATGGGTATTTTTCCCTTTGATTTGGTGGTGGGGTTCATCACCCGATGGGGAAGATACAGTGGATTTTCCTTTGACACTGTAGCAGTGGTATGTGAGGTGGATCCTTCACCTTCTCCATAATTCCATGGAACTTTGCGCAAGCTAACAATAGGATATTGTGCTCTGCATGGCAAGTTGATTGGCTCGGGAGCGGCCACTTTCAAAGGATTGTTTCCTCCTTTGAGCTGAATTATCGGTGTTCTGAGTAAAGTATTAATCCCTTCAGCTTCAGTGGATATAACTGCTACCACACTTTTCCACTTAGTAGGGTCTGCATTCTCACTTGCACGTAACACAGTGTCGTTATCTGCCAAGCGCAGTACACCACTGTCGATTAGATTTTGAATAAGGTGGCGGAGTGCCCAGCATTCTTCTGTCCTGTGACCGCGAGACTGGGAGTGGTATTGACATACTCCATCAGAGTTGTACCGTCCCGAACGTGGGTTGATTGGAGGTAGAAGGGAACTAATCCTTCCTTCATTGATTAACATGTGAAGGATTTCCTCCATGGGTTGGCCCAAATAGGTGAATTCTCGTTTATTGGCGAAATCCCGACGGGCTTTGGCATTTGCTCTCTTCGTTACTTTGTCTTCCAGCATTTCATTTTCTGAAAGTGACGAGGGAATATTCATGATAATAGGTAGGAGACTGGCATGCTCTTGGCTGATTAACTGCCGAGTGACTTGATGCTGATAAGTCACCAGTTCCGCCAATTACTCAATTTGTTTGCAGAGAGCTTTCATCTTTCGTTCCATTGTGAACTGGAACTTATCATAATCCCATCTGTCATCACCGTCTTTGATGGTTTGGGAAGAATCAAAGCTAAAGTTGGAACTTTGTCCACTGCTCCAATTAATCATGTTGACCTCTTCTTCTTTGTGTTGAGGAGGAGGGTTGTCTTGTACATGAGGCTGATCGGGTTTGGTGACTACGATCTCCCCGTTGTCCTGGATCTTATGTTTCAAGGCCCAACAATCCTGAGTATCATGTCCAGGTGCCCCGGCATGATAAACACATTTCCTAGCAGCATTGAAACCCTGTCCATTAGGGCTAGCTGGTGGAAGAAGATGCACAATTTTCTTCTGTGTTGTCAGAAGATTAAGAATGATCTCGAGGGTATCCCCTAAGGGTGTAAACACTCGATGGCGTTTGACTTCTCCACCTTTTGGTACTGGAGGGTTTGCAGATTGTGCTAGAAAAGGAGTGTAGTTTCTCCTTTGAATGGGCATATTTTGATTTCCTTTTTGCCCCTGTAGTATTAGGGAAACATCTTCCTATTTCTTTTTATGGACCCTTCGGGGGTTGTTCCCATAATTTCCAGATTGGATGTGATCAGCAACAACTTTGAGTGCGGCTAGGTCTTGAATCTTTCCTGATTTCAACCCCATCTCAGCCATCTCCCCATGTTTAACCATTTTAGAAAACGGTTTGCCGATGCCGGCTAAAACTCTTTCATAGAAGGGAGCTTATTGTATGTCTATGAATGTCATGACCATTTCTAATTCTGTCATGGCAGGACTAACTTGGGCAGCCAGGCATCTCCACCTTTGAGCATACTCTCTGAAAGACTCGTTAGACTGTTTCTTGATCTTGGTAATTTGATACCGATCAGGAGCCATCTGAGTTTGAAAACTGTATTGAGTGAGGAAGGCATGTGCTAGCTCTTCCCAGCTATGGATTTTGGAGTTGTCTAATCTGGTGTACCACGAACGGGCTTCTCCAGTTAGACTCTTTTGGAACAATTGCATTCTGAGTTTTTCATCCTCTACATAGGATCCCAGTTCTCCAATAAAGACTTTTAAATGTGTATAAGGATCCCCTAACCCGTCATATTTTTCAAAGTCAGGAGTTTTAAATTTTTCTAGATAGTGAACACCAGGAAAAATACATAGATCAACATATGAAACACTCCCGTGTGTTCCAATTCCTTTGATAAGTGTGAAGGGTCTCTTCCATTTGGAGGACTTTCTTTTGATGTCACCATTTTCGGATCTCCGGTGGGATGGGCGACATCATGAGTTTTGTTGGTCGTATCTAAGCGTGGTTACGGTATGGTAACAATGGGTTTCCTATATGTGGAGGGCTCGGTATGTATGGATATTTTCGACGACCTGGGTAGATGGTGTAATTCTTTTAATAGAACGACCAAATCAGAATCTTTTACTTAATCCATTGAATTCTTTTCATGTAGTAATCTGGATTAAGTTCATCTGGTCGGATGACGACATGATCGATTTGTAGTTCTGTTGCCTTTTGGACTTTTCAAGGGTAGTAGGTCCGATTGATTCCCGCGAAAGACTAGCATAGTTTAGTCCTTAGGGAAGGTGTATAATAACATGCTATGTGATGTGTTCATTTAGGAATTTTATCCGCAAAAGCGGGTGTCACCATTGTTTGTAGCATGTATGTGGACACATTGATTCATATTTCTCATTACATGGAGATAGATATGGAATGAAATTACAAGTAATTGTGTTTACAAGTATTTGAAATGAGAGCATGAAGAGACTTTCCTTCGTTTTGGGTTTATCAGAGGCTAACCTATCTTAGGTTACTCTCGCGGCTTTTTGGCATGAAGGTTCCCAAATCATCGCAATCTACTAGACGGGAAGTTAATCCGGTCTTTCAACTGGAGCGAATTTGGGTGGTGTCTTTCCTGAGCCTCGGAATTAGTCTTCTCACAAGTCCAGTAATCAAACACCGACGGGATAGCCTCTTGGTGGAGGGACCACACAACATACATCGTATCTCATCGTATGAAATGATGACATAGGCGAAGCACTAATATCATAAGCAGTTTATAGTGCGAAGCACTAACATCACACGCAGATATGATGCGAAACACTAAGCTCAAACAAGACATGCATTCGTACACATTCATCTAATGTAAATGCAACATCCACACACAAGCAGATAACAGTTTTGAAAAGATTGTAATAGCGGCTTAAGTTCTCTTACTGGAGTCCCTAGCAGAGTCGCCACCTGTCGACGTCGGAATTTTTGGGTGTCCCTTTCCGTTACTTGTTCTTTGGTGTTCTCATTTTAGGTGAGATTTGTTTGGAAAAACAAGTGAAAAAGGTCCGACATGTATAATATCGACGATGGGACTGTTAAGAGTCGCCAGTTGGTTTTTTAAATGGTTGTACCAACACAACCGAGAAAAGGTTTGCACATTGACCCAGTGATGTGACACTGATATACGGGTTGGTGAAACCGAGATTCATTTAGGGTCCGGGGACTTGGTTATGCGGGGGGAAGGTGTTAGGCACCCCCCGACATCCGTGTTACCACGGTGACCGCCTCTTTTCAAGAAACTATTATCTGAGTGTGTGTGTGTGTGTGTGTGTGGGTCAATGTGTTGTTATATGAAAGTTGTGCAAGGCCTCGTTCGAACCTATATACACAAGATTTGAATTTATGTAAAAACTCAGTTTTTAGCAAGATATGGCAGTGATGTTTTATAAAAGAGGTTTTTCAAACCCTGATGCTCAATAGGAATTGAGACCTTTTACACTCCCATTTTTATTAAGTGATCGGCTGGATTGATTCTATTTGACGGATGCGAGGCATCCGTATGAAAATAATATACAAAAATAATGCTAACTTCCTCGTGGGTATGGAAACCATCTGAGGAAATTCAGACATCGCTGAATAATTTACAAGCTGCTTACAACTGAAAATGTCCATCACGGGAACCGAACCTAGATCCAATGGGATGAATCTGTGATCACATGATTCCTAGGCAAACAGAATATTGTAATTTGTATGAAAGTAGAAAGCAGGTATATATATAAAAGCGATAAATATATATATATATACAGACATAATCACCGACCACGAAGCACCTCCATGGGGGATCAGAAATGTAAATAAAGCTGTTAAAAGTTGTAAATTCGGTCAACTACCACGAAGTAAACTCCAGGCAGGATGAAATGTAAAGAAAGCTGTAAAAGCGATCAACTGCCACAAAGGGAACTGCAGGCAGGACGAAAATAAATAAATATATATATATATATATATATATATATATATAAAGCGAGTAAACGCACCAGACCGAAGTCTAGGCTCATCAAACAAAGTCCGACACATAGTTAATATATATAAATATGTATATATAAAAGCGAATAAACGCACTGCATCAAAGTCAGGCTCATCGAACAAAGTCCGACACACAGTTAATATATATAAGTATATATATATATATATATATATATATATATATTAAAGCAAGAACGCGCTCGCATCAAGTCTAGGCTCAATTGAGACATAACTCGATAATGTTAGTCAATATATATATATATATATATATATATATATATATATATATATATATATATATATCTGATCGAATGAAACCACTAATCAAGTGGGACAAAAGCAAGCAACAAGACTCTCAACGTGTAGAAGGGTGTGTGCAAAGATGATGAGAAAGACTCTAAAGTGTGTGAGAAGGCTTACAGCTGACTGCTAAAAAAGGTTTATATATCTTTAGAGTGGGGAAACACTGGGCTTTTGTGGGTACAAAAAAGGCTATATATGAGCTCACAGGTGTTTGAAAGTGGGAAAATACACTGTATGGTGAGTGCAGAGCAAATTGTGCAGGGTTTCCCCATCTTTTTTCTCTTAAAATCAGCACCCCAAGTCCTCTATTTATAGGCAATATGAGCCGCAGGTGTACCAGAGGCGGGTCGGGTCGGGTCATCTCGAATTACGTGCACTCAGGCACTATAATGTCCACTCAAATTTTGAGAAGTGCAATCCGGGCATCCGTTTTGAGGTATTCAGGACCTATTTCGGATAGCCATTGTCGAGAGTTGTACGATGGCATGGGATTAGAGTTTGTACGAAGTCTTTGAAGATGGGACGATGCCCTCCGGTCTTTAAGCTTCAACTTTCATCCGTTACCCCGTACAATAGTCACTCGGGATTGGTTAGCCTTGTGGGACATTGTTGCATAGAGACATGTTGTGGCATCGTGTTGGACGAGATAACGATGTTGCCCCTCACCGGTTTTATCGACGGATTGGGTCGATAAAGCAGGTGTTTCTTAGACTTCGCTGAGATTGGACTGCTGCATTTGTTGAAGGTCCTCATTGTCATCTTTGAGGTGTGCATGTCTTCTCGATGTTATTACTGGGTTGGCCTAGTGTATCTCGTTGTAAGTGCCGAGATTGAAGCTGATGGCATTTGAAACAAGCATTTCCGGGGTTATCTCCGAAACTGCATTCCTTGGGGTTATCACCAAGGTTGGTGGCTATTCCCATGGTTGGGGATCGAGGCCCGGATACCTCGGGGTCATCTCCGAGATTAATCGGTCTTCTCCGGTGTGTGTTCCGGTATTGTATCTGCAGGCCTCGGGGTTACACCCAAGGTTGAAATCGTTACTCCCAGATTGCGATCTGGGGTTGACGCTGCACTTCCGGTAGTATCCGGTATGGATTTGGATTGTCTTTCTGGGTTCTCTCTTAAAAGACGAATCTGTCTTCCTGCAATGTTAGTAACAGTAGTACAGAAAATTTTGAGTGTCTACATAATGTTTGTTTGTGATGCAATGACTGTTGAACATGTGTGATAATGATTAGGTTATGTGCTGACTGCGAAATGCAGTACTATATGTTATAGTATATTGTTCTAATCGAACGAATGATCTGATTAATGATAGGTCGTGATATAAAAGATAAACTAAGTTGCGTATTGTAAGCAACACATCAGGCAAGTATCCTACCTATGCATTTTCTTTATGCAATGGACATGAGTAAGAATGTTTCAGAATTATTTTATTACTGTACAAATTATTAATCCTATATTATATACGCTTATTGATTGTCAACATGTTAAGTATATGGTAATTCAGATATATATTTTGTTCATTAATTTATATAAATGATTATACAAGTGTCCCCGCTTGGATAATCATTGCATTTAATCACATGTTGATACACCTTTGTTAATTACCCGTATACATATATGTTGAATTATAGATTATTGTTGAACAAGATAAAACCTTATTATTATCCAACCGAATTGCCTTGGTTTGGAACCCCGACAAGTATGAACATCCCTTACACGGGAAAAATTTTTATGCACCAAGGTGGGATGAGTGAACGATAACATCGTTCTTGCATATAGTATTGATCAATACAGGTACAACGGGTGATCACCCCGTGTTCAGTAAGTTATGACGGTTTCTGAGATGAAGTTATGTTTAACCTTTTCGAAAATGAAAACAATGTTCATAGTATGTCCCCTTAACCCTATTTATAGTCAGTACGTAGTTTCAAAAATTTGAAAGAGGGTTGTTATGTTATTATTATTGGTTCAGATTACTTCACAACAATTGATTTGTTGTAGAAGGGTAGTAGAAAGAAAACATTTAAATTCTTTCAGCTTATATATATATATATATATATAATTGTTATTACTTGCTAGACACTCAAATGCTCATCCTTGCTTAATTTAAATGTTTTCAGCTAAGTGTGAACAACCTGAAGGCTCTGTTAAGAACAAGGGAAATGGAAATGTTGCTGAATGATTTCAATGTTATCTTATGTAATAGTTTAATATTATTAAGACAATGTTATATATATTTATTATCATGTATTGTAAGGAATGATTACAGGTTACGTACTTGGGAGCTAGACTTTGATAATTATGTAAAGCAAGTTTAATATTTATATTATTGTTATTATTATTAGTATTATTCCGCTCATAGAAATGGTATCGTGAAGCACTGAATTCGGGTTTCATGTACCTGGATTTGGGTGCTTTACAGTATTGATAAGCTATACTTGGTAAACTACGCTTGAGGCATGTACTCGAACCCTATTCTTTATTGAGCATTACTTGAGCTTGTACTATTATTGGTTGTACAAGTAAAATTTTGAAAGTATGATTCATATCTCACGACTTAATAGTTCATAGTGTAAGTGGTTTCAAACCTTGATTTCGAACGATAATTGTTCCTATATATAATGTGAAAGAAAACTGTCTAAGCCATTGAGAAATTCAGATAAGGCACACTTAGAAGGGAAGGGGGGGTTGAATATGTGTGGGAACAAACTATGACCAATTTTTAAACTTTAAACCAAACTACCGAATACAACCTACTATATTGATGAATGCAACTTGCCGAATGAATATGGCCTACCGAATTGACTATTTGATTTTATGAAAATATCTTGCTGAATTTATAATTTAGAGAAAATACTTGGTGTTCAAGAATTATCTTAAGATAATACAAATATTCAAATTTAGATAATTAAAATAATTAACTAGCTTTAGTGAGTAAATAAAGTAAAGTAAGTAATAAATCAACACCAAGATTTTTTACGTGGTTCAACTATTACCCTCTATACTAATAGCCTAGTCTACGTCCAATACCAACTAGTATTGGAGACTCACTTTTATTTCTTTAAAAATGATCTTTGTTACAAAACAGATTCTATCAAATTGAATTACAATAATTCACTTGAGCACTCTTGCTCCTTGTGCACCAATGCACTCCTTAAGCACTTATGCTTCCTTGAACCTATTTGTGGACAAACCTTAATCCCCCTGGATTAAATTCCTTTAGACAACACTTAGTCTAAAAATATAAGATTACAAATATAGAGGTCAAATGATCAAAGAAAATTAGCAATTTAACAATGCAATGCCTAACTAATGAATGCAATGATCAAGTAGTAAAAGAGAGATATCACCAATATGAAGCTCACAAAAATTAGCTGAGAAAAATCTGAATATTAATTGCACAGCAGCTAAGACTTTGCACCAAAATATAATTGAATAGCTTTTCAAGTATATGAGTGCAAAATATTAATTCGAGTGTTATATAGTTTACTGATACCAATTCTTCTTTTATAGCCCAAATATTACCGTTGCTCTACAACACAGTTTCGTTGAATTAAAAACATTTACGTTGTCAACAGATAAGTAACATTCAACAGTAATCGATAAAGAAACTGAGTCAGACACGTAACACTTTAAGTTTAGACTTTTCAATTCCTATAGCAATTATGATTAATAAAGTCTGCCATCACTTATCATGTTGTTATATCAATTCCGAAGAAAAAGATATCATGGCATTAATGTTGGAGTGTTAGATATGTAATTTATACAAAGTCTATCTTAAGCCAATAAATCAGGATACAAAATATGAAAGTACCGAGGCTTAAGCAATCATGACTCTTGATCATTATTCAAACTTAAAACAACTTTTAAGTTTCCTACATTAACTAGCACATGCATCAATATTTTATATAATCAGGACTCTTCAAACAATCTATTAACACATGGCAGTAAATCACTTAAACCGATCAATAAGATAATTATCATTTTATCTTGATTCAAAGCATGCACAAATAAATAAACATGTTAAATGCACACATAAAATGTCTTAGAGCCTTGTATCGAAAAATCGAATATTTGCAATGACCTTACATAAAAATTCTTAGGACACAAATCTTCAAATTCTTTAGACAATAATCCTTTCATCAATTTCCTGAAATTTCACAATAAACAAATTAGACCAAAATATCAAGTCATCATCAAAACAATAAGGTTAGAATATTAACAAGTCAACATTCTCCCCCTTTTTGATGATGACAACACCAAAAATTATAACTCACCCTAAATTCACGCATATTCAAAATTCAGGATATAATCAACAATATTCAATAATCCAAACAGATTATCATCATGCCTCTTGTTTTAGGCATAATTCATCCTGCAAAATTAATAGCCTTAACAAATATTAGATAAACAAAAAATTTAAACATAATATCAAATTATCTAATACTGGTGCCAACCAATCATTCAAAAATAACCCATCAAAAACCAAAAACAGAAACTAAACAAACTTAACAAATACTGGTGCCAACCAAATCGTTTTTAAACAGAAAATAATAAAATCATAAAATATCAGGAGCATCGTTCTTCATTCTTCTTTATAGAAAATCGTCTATTTTCTCCCCCTTTGTCATCAACAAAAACAACGTCAGATGTCAATGTCATCAACATGAATCACGGGTAGAGGACGAGAAATAAAATAGGGATGGTGGAGAAGACGATGAAGTTTTTCTTCCAAGGAAAAATCATGAACAAAACGAGGGGGACGAGGAATAAAGGTCTCATTTGGTAAATGTAGGTCTATAAAATCTCCAACATACTCGGCCATCCAATTGCATCGAGTCCATTCTGGGATTGGAGAGTGCATCCTACCAAAATGCAGCTGCCTACCAATGTCATTCATACGATGAGACATAAAATCAGCAAATTCTCCAATTTGATAACTAATAATTTTAAGTTCCTGGCTCAATTGACAAGAATTCCTCATGATTTTCCTTTGAAGTGCTTCAACCATAACAATCGTTTGTAACTCAAAACCAACTTGTAAATCAATAAATTCATCTTCAACTTGGGAAAAACATTGTTTCAAATCATTAGTCCGAATGGGCAATTTCCCTTTTTCCAAAACCAAAAGTCTATGTTTAACATCAAGAATATCATTACGCATGGCCTCTTGATTCCTAAGAATCTGAGTCAATAAATTGACTACTTCTGGAGATGAGACCGATGAACTAGGAAAAGTAGAAGAAGTAGGGGTTTTAGATGGTAAATCGGATGAGACAGAACTGGGTGGAATAGGGATAGGATTATGAACAATCCGAACAAACAGACCATCAACAAACAAGATATGAGATTGTTTTAGATTTGCGAAATCAATGAATTCATTTTGTCAATAAAATGTTTTCGACATTTTTTGACTTGCCGAATATAACTGAGCATATGAGGCAACATCATGAGAGAATAATTAAAAGTAACGCCTTTTAAAATCATAGCAACAACCACAAGATCTTGATAAGTAAAATTTGCTCCACCACCAACTCGGGGAAACAGATTATAACGAATCAACTTGTGTATGACACATGCAATTGGACACACATCTACAGTATTGGGGGTTAACAAAGTAGTCAAAGATGAATCATTCATCACAGTGCAAAGTTGCTCAAAGGGAGGAAATGGTATATTAGCCGTACCCTTGAGAGTAAAAGGACAAGAACTAGAAGAAGGAATATTAAAAATACTTCCAAAATCAAAAACTGTGAAAAATAGAGATTCTCCCTTCATAAAAGACGTGTAACAATCCCTATTACAATCTAGATTTGTATAGAACTGTTGTACCAACCGAGGATACGCTCTAGTGGGGAAAAAAAGCATAGCAGAC
This sequence comes from Panax quinquefolius, assembly GCA_020205615.1. Classification (NCBI taxonomy): domain Eukaryota; kingdom Viridiplantae; phylum Streptophyta; class Magnoliopsida; order Apiales; family Araliaceae; genus Panax; species Panax quinquefolius. Next base: position 51,177,575 of record CM035167.1, on the reverse strand, counting down.
ATACCACAAGAAGTGAAAAGTTTTTCCAAAGAAGAATTTTTAAAATAGAATAGATCCATAATTTTTTCATAGACAAACTGTTTGGTAACAATAGAGGTTTTGAAGCGGGCTTCAAAACTTTGACCCCGAAAGAAATTGTCTGGTAAATCGGAAGTAGCAGAGAAATGGTTTACCACATTATATGGCGACTCTGGTTAAGAGGAAGGAGGCTCAGAACCAGGAGATTTTGGGGCTTCTCTTTTTGACTAGAAGACAAAAACTTCAGGAAGGAAAAGCTTGAATCTGACCCATCGGATTCATTAGAAGAAACATGCACAGATGTTTGACGAGTTTGTCTTTTGGATTTCTTCGGTAATATTAGCGTATAAGAGGAACGTGGATGTTTTCCTTCTTTGATGGTGATGCTAGATGATCATTTGTTGGCGTGAGTCTTCATTATCATTGCAGAAATTAGAACATTGAAGAACGATGGAGAAATTTCTGAATATATGTGAGAAGAAGAGGCGCTATATGTTTAATAGGGAAGTGTTGGATGTTGAACAGACTTCTTGAAAAGATAAACCACCCTCAACTCTTGTCATTTCAAATTTCAAAACCCATAATGATATCTACCATGAATTATGCCGAACAGATACATCTCCTTTAGTCTCCAGTTAATAACAGATAATGTTTATGAACATGACACATTTAAAATATTAACATTCACATATGAAAGATTTTAGTACGTAATCATTATTTATACCATGCATATTCCAAGTTCTCTTCTTAGCATACAAAACCTTTCTTCACTTAAGAGCTTGGTAAAAATATCAGCCAATTGTTTTTCTGTTAGAATAAAAATTAATTTAATTAATCCTTTTGATACATTATCCCTAAGAAAATGATGCCTAACTTCTATATGTTTTGTGCGTGAATGCAAAATAGGGTTTTTTGAAATGTTAATGGTACTAGAATTATCACAGTAAGTAGGCACATTTTCACATAAAACATCAAAGTCACATAGAGTTTGTTTTAACCATAGAATTTGAGAGCAGGAACTCCCTGCTGCTAGATATTCACCCTCAGTAGTTGATAAAGCAACTGAAGTTTGTTTTTTACTATGCCACGTAACAAGACTGTGACCTAAAAATGTGCAAGCACCACTGGTACTTTTTCTATCAATTTGGCATCCTGCATAGTCAGCATCTGAATAGCCCATTAATTCAAAATTATTGCAAAGTGGATAAAATAACCCCAAATTGATGTTTTACAAGAGGCTATTTTACATATTCCTCTTCATTGATGTATCCATTGAGGAAGGCACTCTTTATATCCATTTGATAAAGCTTAAACTTCTTATAACAAGGAAATGCTAACAAGATTCAGATGGACTCCAGTCTAGCAACTGTGGCGTAAGTTTCTTCGTAGTCAATCCCTTCCTGTTGATTGTATCCTTGGGCTACTAGCCTTGCTTTGTTACGAGTGATTGTGCCATGCTCATCAAGCTTATTCTTGAATACCCACTTTGTTCCAATGATAGAAACATCTTTAGGAGGGGGCATTAGTTCCTAGACTTGGCATCGTTCAAATTGCTGAAGTTCTTCTTGCATTGCCATTTGCCAATTTTCATCTAGTATAGCTTCCTTAGCATTCTTTGGCTCAACTTGTGATAGGAATGCAGAAAATACACATTAATTTTGCAATCCTTTCCTTGTAGTAATCCCTTTGTTTATATCTCCAATGATGTTTTCAGGTGGATGATTCTTGAGATATCTCGCAGTCTTTGGCATTTGAACATCATGTATTTCCTCTTCTTGTTAAGGAAAGTCTACTTCAAGCTCTTGAGTTGTTTCTTCTTGTGAGTTTTTTAATTCAGCTTGCTGGAATTGTCCATTCGGCCTGCTGAATAAATTTTTCCGGTTTGCTGGATTTACTGAGATCTCCAAATTTCCTACATCCTCATCTCTTTCTTTTGGAAGATCATTGTGAGTTTCGTTAAATGTAATATGAACAGATTCTTCAACACATAGCTTGTTAATATTAAATACACGATAAGCTTTACTATTTTGTGAATAACCAATGAAAATCCCTTCGTAAGATTTAGTATAAAATTTTCCCAAGTTATCACTAGTATTTAAAATAAAACATTTAGATCCAAAAACTTTGAAATAACCTATATTAGGAATCTTATTATTTAAAAGTTCATAAGGAGTTTTCAAAATAATTGAACGAATAAGCACTCTATTTAAAACATAACAGGAGGTGTTTACAGCTTCAGCCCAAAACTTTTTAGGAAGTTTACTTTCTTGTAACAAAGTTCTAGCAATTTCTTGTAATATCCTATTCTTTCTTTCCACGACTTCATTTTGTTGAGGGGTTCTAGGGGCTGAGAATTCATGACTAATTCCTTTTTGATCACAAAATATTATAAAGTCTTTTTGAAATTCTGTACCATGATCACTTCTTATCTTTACAAGTTTGAGACTATATTTTGTTTCTAAATTTCTTATTAATTTCTCAAATTCTTTAAATGCTTCATCTTTAGTTCTCAAAAATAGTACCCATGTATATCTAGAGAAATCATCTACAATTACAAATGCATAAAACTTACCATTTATACTAGCATGTTTTTCTGGTCCAAATAGATTAAGATGAAGTAGTTGTAAAGGAGAAGAAGTTGATACCATGTTCTTTATCGTAAATGATGTTCTTACTTGTTTCTCGAGTTGACAAGGAACACATATTCCCTTCTTTCATACTTTATTTTTGGCAACCTTTTGACAAGATTCTTTGAGGATAATTTCTTGATTAAATCCATGTGAACATGTCCCATCCTCGTATGCCATAAATTAGCCTCATCTTGTACAGATACAAGACATAGTTCTTTATCCTGCTGCTCAAAATCAATTGTATATATATATATATATATATATATATATTTATATATATATATATATATTTCCTTCTCTTTGTGCACCCAGAGTAATATTGTTAGTACCATGAGAAATAGTGCATTTTTCTTTTTCAAAACTAACTTGATGACCATTATCCATTAATTGACTAATACTTATAAGATTAAATTCAAGTCCACTAACAATATGTACATTATCAATATTGACCTTACCATTTCCTATTTTACCTTTTTCGATTATTTCGCAGGTTCGATTATCTCCAAATGTAACTGTACCATTTTTCTTTTTGACTTTTAGCTCCACGAACTTTAATTTGTCACCAGTCATGTGACGAGAGCATCCACTATCAAGAATCCATTTTTGAGATGGAACCCTTGCCTTGAGACATACCTGTCAAGAAAAGATAATTCATCCTTTTGGTACCCACATCTTTTTGGGTCCTTTAATGTTAGTTGCATGTAAATCATCCTTTTTAACCCATACCTTTTTAATCATATTTTTCTTAAAGCAATTTATGTCCAAGTGACCTTTAATACCACAATTTCTACATGTTGTAAAAGGAGAGCAATAATTTAATCTAAATCGTGATTTTGATTTTAATATTTTCATATCACCCTTTTTATGCATAAAATTATAACCAATTCCTTGTCTTTCAAAACTAGGTATTTGTTTACCCAATATGACATTTAAATTTTCTTCATCTTGAACAAATTTAGCAAGAGATAATTTTAGTGAATCTATTTCTTTTTGAAGTTCATTATTAGGAAGGGTTTTATCAAGTGATTTATAACTAAATGCATAAATACAAACATCTCTCATCTTTAATTCATTAGTTAATTTTGGACTTCATTATTCAAAAAATTTACTTTATTGAAAAAGTATTTTGTTATAATTATCTAAATAATCAATTTTAGCAATCAAAACTATAAGACCCCAACTTTTATGAATAAAGATGAATTTTCTATAAATATCATTTTTGAATATTAAGGAGTAAATTTGATATAATGTTATAATTGTGGGTAATATTTATAAATTTTGCAAAATAAGCAAGTGGTTATAAAATATTCATGTTGTCGGGGAATATTCGTTTGAGTCGTGGAATATTCTTTACGTTTCGGGGAATATTCGCATTTAGCATGCTAAACCATTTGTGGGCCCCATAACAAAATAACTGTCAAATGAAGAAAACGAAAAATTTGAGTTTTTATAAATAACGACGTAATCGTTATCGTTAACACTGTTGGAATACCCGATGGGTAAAGTAAAGTAATACGCGTTGTTGCACAGTAGCACACGGTATTGCACAATATTTTTTTGAATTATTGATTCTTACGTAAGAAGGCACTACTTAATAATTGTTACAGTAATTACTGTTCAATATTTTATTTTATTGATTCAATAATTGTTGCGTTGATATTTTATATTATTGTTGTTTCAATAATTGTCACTGCATAGTATTTCCCATTATCAAATCAATAATTCATATTATTTGAATAATAATATTAGATAGCATTATTGGCAATGTCTAAAAAGTTCTGTTAAGGAGAGGTTTGGTCACCTAATTGCGCGCCAGTAAGGAAAAATCCTTATCGGAAAGCCCTCTCTTTCCTGGGAACGGCCTGGTTGTCATTAGTGTGATTCTGTAATATTATTTGTGAATAATTAATTATTGATTTATATGATAAGGAAATATTTATTTTATGTGGACATAAATGATGGATAGGAAAATATTTATTTTATGTGGTTATAAATGAAAAAATTAATGTTGAGGTGTTTTATCAGTATTTTGTCGGATTGGAGGTATTAAAAAATCTAAACAGTGTTCTTAAAGCTCTATTACGTGAGTTATAATTTTAATTCAACCGTTGGATCGTTGTGATTTTTGGATATGTTATGCATATATAAGTTGAGTATATGTCCACAAATTTTGAAACGTTAAAAATTAACGTATGATTTGTTATGAATTTTAAGAGGTGTTGAAAATTGTCCGTTTGTGAAATTCGGATATTTTCTGTTTAGAATTTGGAAAAACTTTCTTCTGCAAAGTTGTAGAGAATTAAATTTCGTGTGGAATGGACATAAAATTTGTATTTTTCTAATAAAAGGGCTATTTATTATGAATTATTAAAGTTTTGGAAATTAAAATGTTTTTATTAAAAATATGGATGGGCCCCACTTTTGGTTGTTGGGAAAGGAGGCTGGTGGGCCCCACTTATGGTGCCTGAATTTTTTTCAAAGAAGTGTGCATAGAAAAAATAATAATAATATTATTTTATTATTTAGTCTCCTATGGCGTTCTAGCATTTTTCTATAAATAGGCGCTTAAGTTAGAATTGAAAATCACACCAGAATCAGTGAATTATTCTTCTATAATCTTGAGCGTATTTATTTAGAGTTTTAGAAAGTTTTGAGCGTAGAAAATAGTGAAAGTTTTCTTCAAGAATATCCCCGCTATACCTGTTGGAATACTCTTCTTTTCAAGGTAAGGAATGTTATTTTTGTTCAATATTCGCTTGAAATAATATTTTGTTCCATACTCTGTAGTATGTAAGTAATATTATTTCGTTTCAGATTTCGAATTCTATACTCGTTTTGTTAAAATTTTGGCTTCTATACTCTATGAAATTAGTAGAATATCCTTGATATTTGCGCTTCATCCAGAATCTTTTCATGGAAATATTATTCTTAGCATTCTTGATAAGTTTTTAACTTTTTCATGCCGGAGTTGTGACACCCCCAAATTTGGGTACTTCAATTCCACAGATTTGGTGTTCACTGTCCAATTAAATCATAACTAACTACCCATAAACAAAGGATATAATTAAACTCAAAAGTTTAAAAAATCAATCCCCCATTAAAGGGTTACATAATCTAGATAAATCCCAGGTCATCTAACCTTTATTACAATCATTAGCGGAAAATTTAAAACATGATCATAATTAAATCTATTACATAAGCTTCATAAATAGAAGATAAATTAAACGTTGTCGTCTAATCAAGCACTTTGTCCTTGCCCTTGCTTGAAGAAAGCTCTTCAAACTTCTTAACTCCATCTGCATTGTTTGGTGCAAGAGTGATCAAACAATTGCTCACAAGAAGAATAATATACAATAACATTTTATGAATGACAATAATTGAACTTTCAATGGTAAAGTTTTCTTACAAGAACAATAAATTTTAATTCAACAACTATGAGTTCAAAGGAATAATGAACGTTAAGTTAACAATAGATATCAACATCAAAGAATACACCGAGGGTCACAAGACCACAAACTATACTCTAGGTCTCAAGTATTTCTACTTTAACCTTTAACAGTCTAAAAGACTATAATCATCATCTTCGTCCTAGGTTAACAGGTGTTTCTACTGTAACCTTTAACAGTCTAAACGACTATATGGACCATCATTCCGTACTCCAGGTGATCAACCCTTTGTACTATGTATTGCGCAAACATTTTAATGCTATTGCGTATTTCTAAAATAATCCCCTAATAATCGGGTTGTTCATCTCAGCTTAGATCATCAGGTTCCGAACCAAATGAAATTTGGTTGGAAATTAGCTTTCAAGGAATTTTAGATCTTTAGAATGCTCATCAACCAAGTACCGATTGAATCGGATAGAAACAAATAACTATTCAAGAGTTTGATTATAATATCTTTATGAACAAGGTATATCGATGAATCAATAAGAACTAGAGTATTAACAATTTCTAAATTGAACAAATGTTATCATCGACAACATGATTTCAAAATTTGTGTGAGTCCATATACAAACCAAAGGAAGTTTGGTTTGGGTTGACTTCAAGGGTAATTTAGAGTTTAGAACATTCATCAACTATGGATTAGTTGAATTGGTAAAGAATTGCTAGACAACTTAGAGTTTGGTACAATGATGTAGGATATTACAATGACATTGGAGAAAGAAGATCAAACAACAGTTATTAGTAGCTGAATAAACTACATTACAGACTTTGAATAACCAAAGTAATCTCGTTTGAAATAAAGAAATAAAGATTTACTAATTTTCTCAACAAAAAAAGAGGGTAAATAATTCGCATGACAATAAATTGTTAAACAAGAGATTAGAGATAGATAATTTGCATGAGTATAACATAACAGTGAAAAGTAACCTTGCTGAATAATAAAGTAGCAAAGGTTAAGGAACTTGCCTCTTGCGTAAGCTATACAATTATAATTCACGTACTCCAATATCCTACACATACCATTAGGATCATCACATCAATTAGCTACATACATTAATCTCATAGATTTATTTCTTATCTTAGTTACGTTATAACCTTTAGTTTAAGGTCTAACCATATAAATAAACCACATAACACAAATCTGAAACTCACTAATACATTTTAGTGCAATCACAATATCTATTAGACATGTTTAACATCCACTTCCAAAATAACACCCATTATAGCTAAACTTGTTAATTTAGTACAAGTCTTATACTACTATATAAATATCATAAATTTCAAGTGTTAACCTTTATAATACTCATTTACTAATCCTCATTCTCAATAAATCACAACATGTCATTTTCATAGTCTACTAACTTCTTATAACTTTAGAATCACTAACCACATAACACTATGTTGTTTTAACCATGTCGTTACACATTTGACACATTAACTTAACCTTAGACCAAGTTATATTGATACCCCAGTCATGGCAAGAATCATAACTGCTGCTGGTGTACCTGAACATGCACTTGAGAAGCGACATGAGCAAATGGCAGAACTTTTAGCCCAACAAACACGAATTTCACCCACCAAACAGTGAAATTAACACAAACAAATGATATAAAACTATTACAAACATGTTTACTCACATATATATCAATATAGAATAGTTAACAACAACTTAAACTAGTTTAATTTCTCAAATTCCTCATTTTCATATAAAAACTCAATTTTTGATATTCTTCACAAAAATCAACACTATGATCTCTATACTTGATCAAATCACTTCGTTCAAATTACGTTCTCTTCGTTTCTTACCGAATTAACATATGCAAGACTCAATTCATCGATTAACATATAAACTAACCCCCAAATTTGGTACTTACATAAGCCATATAAGAAAATATTCACTGTAATTAGTTTTCTTCCTTTTAAACGAAATTAGCATAATAATTCTTGACTAAATACTAGTTCTAATCATCACAAACATATACAATAACAAGTAATCAATTGTATATCAACAATTCCAAAAAGATGAATTCACAGAACTTAGAAATATGCCAAAAAATTCATATATATACATATATATAAATATATATAATCAAAGTCTTCCTCTCAACTCTCTCTATTCTCTCGTAATCTTATGCTTAGCAAATAAAAGTATCGTAAACTAAAATAAACCGATATGGCTTAATACTGAATACTTAATATAATAATGATTTACAAACTATTAACGATATGTTATAATTATGTTATATTTATTATTTGATTTATCTAATTTATTTATTTTATTTATAATTCAAATATTAAAGAAATTCAAAAGCCATAAGGCTTTGTTTGGAAAATAGTCTTTAAAATAAAGACTTAATATATTTAAGTCTTGTTTGGTTAAAACTAAATTAAACTATTTTAATTTTTATTTTAATAAAAAATTTAGTTTATAATTCATAATCACATACTATTTATTTGGATTTTCATATCCAACATTACATTAACTAAATTAATTACACATACTATTTATTTGGATTTTCATATCCAACATTACATCAACTAAATATTTAACTCGCGTGCCCATCTAATAATCGATGAAAAATTCTTTTTTTGTTCATAGACAAACCTTACCTTCACGTCCGTACCAATTACTTGGCATAGGATAGTGTTAACATTTCTATATAGAATGATATGAATAATGTTCAATCTATATATTACGAGTAGTCTAGCCGAGTTAAAATCTGGCATCGACCCTTTCTTTAAAACAAGTCTTGCAATTCAGTTCAACGAATCACATAAAAACTTGGCTAACATGGAAGTTAGACAAGCGTTAAGAAAACTTGCCTTTTAGCGTCTTCAAATAACTTACTCGACTGACCACAGCCTTTACAGAATCTACATGATATATTCACATAGCACACTGTAATTAGCTATCAAACAACTATTCACATTGTTCCTACAAGCTTCTTTCTCTTCTATGTTTTATTTGAATTAACTTCGTTATTAAAGTCGATTCAACTTTTTATACTTCGTTATATTTCATTAACGTTCTTACACCCTTAACCGACATTCGATCATAAATGGTTAATTACCAATGTTGAATGTCATTTACGTTTCACTCACTACGTCTTTGTGCTCTTCATTTAATTACTATTAAACCTTACTAGATATTCTTACATTAACACCTTACAAATGAGTTAAGGTAAGTCTTACAATGTACATTAAGTACCTTCAATGTCTTACTTTAATCTATATCCTAAATGGAACAAAACCTAACTTGGTCAACTTTTTTCCCCTGCTACGGTATTTATTGCGATGCGGCATCCTTTCTATTTTAGTGGTATTTGTCATGAGTTAGCAGGTACTTTTCCGAGTCCAAGGCATTGAAAGACCACCACTTTGTCTTGGTTTTGGCATCTGTGCGGCGAAGTCTGCGCACCGAGTTAGCAAACCAGTTTTGGTTTCCTAACGAAACTCCCGGCTTCCTAATTTGTTCGTTTTACATCCGAATTGACCCATTTGAATTCCTACAAGTCCGGAATTACATCCTTTACTTGTTCATATAAGAATTCGACACTTTCGAATCAGTTAACTCAAAATTCACTATTAATTTCATTTTATAAACGTTCGTAAACGTTAATGAGCGTTCAATGCTCGTTTTCTTCATTTTAAGTCGGAATACGACGATTCTCGAACCCACAACTCTTAATCACCCTATCTCACGTGTTGACATTGAAAACCAACGTTTTTAAGTCCCGCGGCAACTTTCGACTACCATTCTAAAATTTCTACGTTTTTGACGTTTAACGTCTATTTTCGTAAAATTCGCCATAACTTCGTTACTAAGGTTCTCTAAGCCAAATCACATGGAATACTCCATGGATTTCATATCTACATCCTAACCAAACAAGATGCATATACTAACGCATTGATGGAGCTCAATTGTTTATCAACAATTGATCTCAACTATCAATATTTTTATGGTTCAAAACTATATTAAACCTTATGATTTTTATAATCTCATGACTTATAGAGATTGAATCTATGGTAAGTCATCTCTCAATCCTCACACAAGACATATACCACCCATTCTATGAGTCTCTAAGATGAAAGAAAATCTAAAAGGGATGGAAATGAGAAGCAAGAAGTATTACCTCAAGAACTCATAAGCAATCTCTTGGAAGAATAGAAGTTAAAGCTTCCAAAGTGTATGTTTGCAAGTATAGCTCTCTTTCTCTCTAAAATAATCTAGGTTGGCAAGTTGAAAAACTCCCAAATGAATCAACCTAGCTTCCTATTTATAGAAAACTAGAATGGAGGGCAATTTGGACTTTAACTACAAACCTCCTTACTATTCATGTGTGGTCACCAAGTAAAACACTTGGTGACCAAGCCTTATGCTTGGCTTCCACACCAAGGTGGCCGGCCCACCACCCCATGTGACATCCCATGGGTTGCTCCATGGGTTTTACCCATTCGGTGACCCACCAGATCGACCCACGGTTCGGTTTTAATGAATTAGGGTTAACTAAATTAACATTGGGCCTTGATCATTCAAATGATTGGATTAACTAATAATCAAACTCAAATGAATTAGTCATTAAGTCTTAACTTAATTCTATAATACAAATCGTGCCACATACGTACAATTCATGTATTATCTCCGTATACTACTCGTACAATAATCGTATTGTACTTCGTATATACTCAAAGCATTATACATAGATACTAAATAGTATCACCTAATGTACAATACTCGTATTAACCCTAACGCCATTCCTTCTACGCATATTATTTCTTCCCCGGAAATAAATATACTCAACCCTTAGGTTTTAAGTTCGCAAGCGAAAACTGCATTTGCCATAAATGAAATATTATCAGATATTCCATCTTATCATGATATTCTATCATTACACGTTTCTCGGAATTTCAAAATAATTCCCCGAACAGAAACGGATGAATAGTGTTTTTACGGAAATTTCTCGGAAAACAAATATTTTCGTCTGGGAAATTCCAAACAATGATTTCTAACACGTAGCCAGAATACTAATCACGTTAGCAAATTCTAGGTCATAGAACGACCTTCACATAGTTTACTCACAAAGAAAACAATTAAATTCATTTAATTCACATAATCAAATAAAAATTTAATTGTCAAAAAAAATCCGATTTTCTCGGGCGTTACATTCTCTCCCCCTTATAAGGATTCTGTCCCCAGAATCTTAGCTTATAACTACATAAACAAATGAGGAAAATATTCCTTCATTTTACTTTCGAGCTCCCACGTTGCTTCTTCAGCATTGTGGTTTCTCCATAACACCTTCACTAAATGTATTACCTTATTTCTCAAAACTTGTTCCTTCCTATCAAAAAATTGAATTGGAAGTTCCTCATAGGATAAGTCCTTCTCTATCTGAATAGATTCATATTCTATCACATGTTTATAGTCCGGTTTATAAGGACGCAACACTGACACATGAAACACATTATGAATGCGTTCCATCTCTGGAGGTAAAGCTACTTCATAAGCTACCTCTCCTACCCTTCTTAAGATCTCAAAAGGTCCTACAAACCTTGGACTTAACTTTCCTTTCTTTCCAAAACGTATCTTCCCCTTCCAAGGAGATACTTTCAGAAAAACAAAAGATCCTACATCAAATTCTCTATTCTCTCTGTAAGGATCTGCATACTTCCTCTGCCGGTCTTGAGCCGCAACTAATCGAGTACGTATTAACTTCACCATGTCCGCCGTCTGTTGTACCATCTCCGGTCCCAACATCTGACGTTCACCCACCTCATCCCAAAACAATGGAGTTCGGCACTTCCTTTCATACAACGCTTCGTAAGGCGGCATGCCTATACTAGCGTGAAAACTATTGTTGTACAAAAATTCCACCAACGATAGATATTCGTCCCAACTCCCTTTGAAATCCATAACGCAAGATCTTAACATATCTTCAAGCGTTTGAATTGTACGCTCACTCTGACCATCCGTCTGAGGATGATACACTGTACTCAATCTTAACTGCGTTCCCATTTGCTCTTGCAAACTCCTCCAAAAGTTCGATGTGAATCATGGATCACGATCTGACACAATCGAAACAGGTACTCCATGTCTGGAAATAATTTCCTTAACATACAGCTTAGCTAACTGATCTAGGTTATACCTAACTCCTATTGGTAGAAAATGAGCCGATTTTGCCAATCGATCCACTATCACCCAAATAGCATCGTATCCTTTTCTTGTTACTGGAAGTCCCACCACAAAGTCCATCGTGATGTGCTCCCACTTCCACTCTGGAATTTCTAATGGTTGTAACAACCCGCTCGGTCGTTGATGTTCAGCCTTAACTTTTTGACAAGTTAAGCACTTACTAACATATTCTGCTATTTTCCTCTTCATATTCGGCCACCAATAGTTTTGACGAAGGTCTTGATACATCTTCGTACTACTGGGATGTATCGAGTATCTCGAACTATGGGCCTCCATCATAATTTCTTCTTTTAATTCGGGATCATTAGGAACTCAAATTCTTCCCTCAAAACGCAGTAATCCCTCCTTATCGAGGTTTTACTCAGTCTTTTCTTCATCTTCTATCCTCTTCTACATCTGCTTACACTCCTCGTTGCTCAGTTGTACTCCCCTAACCCGCTCCACTATGGTAGGTTAGGTTTCCATGGAAAATAACATCTCTACTACTTCCTCCGGTAACTTAACTCTTAGTTCCATTCTTGCTATCATTGTTACCAGCTCATTCTGAGCCGTTAACATTGATAGTTTTTCTCTACCCTTCCTACTTAGCGCATCGGCTACTACATTTGCTTTTCCCGGATGATATAAAATATCACAGTCATAATCTTTTATTAACTCTAACCACCTTCTCTGTCTCATGTTCAACTCCTTCTGTGTGAAGATATATTTAAGACTTTTGTGGTCTGTGTATATCTCACATTTGTCACCATAAAGATAATGCCTCCATATCTTTAGGGCAAAAACTACAGCTGCCAATTCGAAGTCATGAGTAGGATAGACCTTCTCATAATCCTTCAATTGACGTGACGCATACGCAATGACCTTGCCATACTGCATGAGCACGCAACCGAGTCCTTTATGCGAAGCATCGCTATACACTACAAAATTTCCTGTATCGTCTGGTAAGGACAATACAGGTGCCTCACTTAATCTCTTCTTCAACTCCTGAAAACTGTTCTCACATTTTTCGGTCCACACATACTTCACCGACTTTCTTGTCAGATTGGTTAACGGAGTAGCTATTTTAGAAAAGTCTGGAATGAACCTTCTATAGTATCCCGCTAAACCCAGCAAACTCTGAACCTCAGTTGGCATTTTTGGTTTCTCCCATTCGTTAATTGCTTCTACTTTTGCCGGATCTACGGAAATGCCATCCTTATCAATAACATGCCCTAGAAACTGCACCCTCTCAAGCTAAAATTCACACTTTGCTAATTTCGCATACAACTTCTCCTTCCGTAGTGTCTCCAACACTATTTTTAAATGTTCCGCATGATCTTCTGGCGTCTTTGAATAGACTAGAATATCATCAATGAACACTACGACAAACTTGTCCAAATATTGTTTGAACGCTATGTTCATTATATCCATAAATGCGGCTGGTGCATTAGTCAACCCAAAAGACATTACTAGAAATTCGTAATGACCATAACGAGTTCTAAACGCCGTCTTAGGTACATCTTCCTTCTTCACCTTTAACTAATGATACCCCGTGCGTAAATCTATTTTAGAAAAATACATTGCCCCGTTCAACTGATTAAATAGATCATCGATCCTGGGCAAAGGGTATTTATTCTTAATCGTTAACTTGTTCAACTCTCGATAGTCGATACAAAGCCTTAACGACCCATCCTTCTTCTTTACAAACAACACCGGGGCTCCCCAAGGAGACACACTTGGTTGAATGTACTTCCTATCTAATAGTTCTTGTAATTGAACCATTAACTCCTTCATCTCAACTGGTGCCATTCGATATGGTGCCCTTGAAACTGGTGCCGTTCCCGGTAACAGATCAATTACAAACTCCACCTCCCTGTCCGGTGGAATACCCGGTAACTCCTCCGGAAATACATCCGCGAACTCTTGCACAATAGGTATCTGATCCAAGGATGTTCCCACTCTTTGGGTATCCACAACATGGCACAGATAACCTACACACCCTTTTCTCAACATCTTCCTAGCTTGTGTCATAGACAGACAACAAGAGCGTCTCGGTGAATTACTACCGAAGAACACTACCTTGGTTTTCTTAGAAAGCCGAAGGTTTACACTTTTCCTATGGCAATCTATAATCGCCTTATGGTTAACCAACCAATCCATACCAAGAATTACGTCGAATTCTTTTAGCCTTATCGGTACCAAATCTACCGATAACTTATTCCCCCTAATTTTCACGCAACAATCCTTATGAATATGTTCAATTGGGATTATCTCCTCGTTTTCTACTTTAACGTCTAAAGGTATAGGTAACTTTTCAGGGATTAAACCTAATCGCTTAGCAAATTCACATGCTATAAAAGAATTAGTAGTACCCGAGTCAAATAGCACATAAGCATTTATCTCATTGACCAGAATGATACCTGCTACCACATTTGTTGATCTGTGAGTATCTTGAAGCGGTCATATTAAACGTGACGGTGAGGGTATACCCACTGATGGTGTTGGTCCAGTAATGACTAATTTACCACTACCAGAACTTTTATTCCCCTCTAAACCCTTCTTCAGGCAATTTCTTGCCATGTGGTCCATTGACCCACAGACGAAACACCCTTGGTTCTTCTTAGGGTTAGGACAGTTGGGTGACAAATGCCCCTCCTGCCCACAGTTGTAGAATACTGCTTTCCCCTTTAAACAGACTCCCATGTGAGATTTTTCACAAATTTTTTACATGCTTCCATCCTCCGTTTGGGATCTCCCTACTTTACCCCGGTATTCCCAGGGTTAAAACTCTTCCTCTTTGGCAAGTTGCCGCTTCCGCTGGCAACTTCAGCCTTATTACCTACTTCTAACTTACTCTTAATCTTCTGCTCTTTCTGGTACTAAGACAAAGCCTCACCACCACCTTCAGCTATTATCTCCTTCTCCAGAATGGTCCCATAGGAAGCACTCTAGAAAACTGATATCCTACTATAGAGCCAGGGTTTTAAGCCCTGCTCAAATCTACGCGCCTTTCTTTCCTCTGTATCCACTTGATGTGGAGAAAATCTCGCCAATTCGTTAAAATTGGCGGCATACTGGGGAACTGTCATATCCCCTGCTTAAGTTCTAGGAATTTAATTTCCATTCTACCCTGCATACTAGTAGGGAAATAGTTCTAAAAAAAAACCTTAAACTGTTCCCACGTAATAGCCTCTATCCTAGCCCCACACTGGTGAGCTTCCCACCAGTAGTTAGCTTCCCCCTTCATCATGTAAGTCGCAAAAGAAGTCTTTTGCACCTCACCTACATTTGTTATCACAAACGTCTTTTCAATATCTCTAACCCATGTCTGGGCTTCTAGTGGATCCATTGTTCCTCGGAACTCGGGAGGATCCACACTTTTAAAGTCCTTAAAGGTAGTTGTTCTTACTACCCCAGGAGCTACCGGAATCCCATCCCCCACTTGATTAAATGCAGTCGTTAATAAATTAACGAACTCTTGTATAGGGTTGTTAGGACCCCCCTGATTTTTATTATGAGACTCGGCCTCTTGGTTCTGTTGTCTCCTTCTCGGCGGTATAATTCTGATTAAATAAATAAAGCTTCGTTATTATCTGTTTAACTACTCGGTTATCATTTTAAATCAACAACAACCATTCATACCACAACAAGCATGTTAAATAAAAACTTCATTATATTAATATGCTTTCATAGTCAAAACTATTTACATCTTGTTACCTTAGCCAAAAGCTATTACATACTATCTCGCGATTGCCTTCTACAAAGATTGGGATTTATAAAAAGACTATCCTTAGTTATACAAAAGAGGGTTTTACGTCACTACTTATATACAAAAAGATCTAATGATCTACTAACACTGTCGAACGACATTCTCATATTTCTGATTTGCCAGAATGGACACTATATCTCAACTTATGGTATGTCGAGTCTGCCCGGACTCAATAGAATAACACACAATTTTCATCTTGAAATCCTCATGAGCGCATTCATGGATGTACGACATCCTAGTTATTTTTTGGTCCTTTTCAACCAGTTTCTTTTGTAGCTCAAGGACCTCATCCTTATTGTCACGAGCCTTATCAGTCATAAGCACTTTCTCGGCGTGCTCTGACTCAAAGTCTTCCTCTGCAGATTCTTTCGCCTCATATAAGGCAGTTATTTCCTCAATCTGTGCCTCTACTATAGTACGCAAATGCACATTCCTATCCAACACTGCCAGATAAAATGCTCTAGTTGCATCCAGAGATGATGGCTCCTGAGTAGGTAACACCGTGTTAATAGATGTCACCTCCATCTCCTCCTCCACATCTAGCATCTCGTTAAGGTATGATGCTAATCCCATGGTCTCCTCAGAGTATTCCTCCTCAGAGATGTACTCCTCAATGTCTTAGTCGTCTAGTACAACTATCGGTACCTCCGCCATTGGCATTGGTACAACCTCAACTTGGTTAACTGAGTCCTCACTTATCATTTCCACGTTTCTAAACATCAAGCTACCGGTTGACATCTACAAACATATAACAAGTTGATTAGTACATAATACACAATAGTATAAGCATAAATCACATTTAATATCTTTAAGATTAATTTTCATCATTTAATTCTTTCGATACTGAGTTATCTCAATATCTTTTTGATTTAATGAACTTGAATTTCATTCCTCCGACTTTACCTTCCTTACGAGCTTATTAGCCTAAGGTTTTCCCCCCTTAAGTTTTATAACCTAAGGCTTTGATACAAACCTGTGACGCCCCCAAATTCAGGTATCTTCCAACCCGACAGATAGTGCTCCACTATACTAACATCCATATAATCATTCCATTGAAATCCAATAAAATGAAGGTAATTACTATCTTCTTATTACAATCAAAGTATAATCCTTCCCAGGTTCATAAACCGGTTACATCGTTCATTGTTCATAATGTATAATACATACAAACTTATTAAACTATTACACAATGCCTAAGCATCCATCTTAGCTTTGCCCTTATCTCTCTTGACATTCACAGTACGTTCATCTTTAACTGCAGTTATATAATTCACGCAAGAAGTGAGCATGACAGCTTAGCAAGTTTAATCAATGATAACAAGAATACCACATTCATGAATTATATAACAATTCCAACATAACTGAACAATAGTTATGAAGTATTATGAATCAATAATACTTTAACAGTTCATAACATCAATTCCCAAAGTATAGAATAGGTTAGGAATTTTGAACCGGTTGATAGACCATGAACAGTAAATTTCAGTTTTCATACTTGAAAAGGAGTCCACAGCACTAAGGTCGTTCATCCGTATAACTTACAAGAACTTCTAGGTGATCAGCTTATAGTACTCTATGTTGATCAACACGCATTCATTAAATGTATTTACATTTAATATTTTTGGCAAACTCACGTGCCCATCGAATAATCGATGAAAAATGCTTTTGTTTGTTCATAGACAAACCTTACCTTCACGTCCGTACCAATTACTTGGCATAGGATAGCGTTAACATTTCTATATAGAATGATATGAATAATAATCAATCTATATATTACGAGTAGTCTAGCCGAGTTAAAATCTGGCATCGACCCTTTCTTTAAAACAAGTCTTGCAATTTAGTTCAACGAATCACATAAAACTTGGCTAACATGGAAGTTAGACAAGCGTTAAGAAAACGTTCCTTTCAGCGTCTTCAAATAACTTACTCGACTGACCACAGCCTTTACAGTATGCTATGTGAGAATCTACATGATATATTCACATAGCATACTGTAATTAGCTACCAAACAACTATTCACATTGTTCCTACAAGCTTCTTTCTCTTCTATGTTTTATTTGAATTAACTTCGTTATTAAAGTCAATTCAACTTTTTATACTTCGTTATATTTCATTAACGTTCTTACACCCTTAACCGACATTCGATCATAAATGGTTAATTACCAATGTTGAATGTCATTTACAGTTCACTCACTATGTCTTTGTGCTCTTCGTTTAATTACTATTAAACCGTACTAGATCTTCTTACATTAACACCTTACAAGTGAGTTAAGGTAAGTCTTACAATGTACATTAAGTACCTTCAATGTCTTATTTAAGTCTATATCCAAAATTGAACAAAACCTAACTTGGTCAACTTTTTCCAATCTGCCGTGACTATGGCTGGCATCCTTTCATATTTTAGTGGTATTTGCGCAGTCATTGAGTTAGCAGGTACTTTCGAGTTCAGGGAGTTTGGTCATGCGCGCCATCACCACTTTGTACTGGTTTTGGTATTTTGCTTATACAGATCAATGCACCGATTGGCCAAACCAGTTTTGGTTTCCTAACGAAACTCCCGACTTCCTAATTTGTTCGTTTAATATCTGAATAGACCCATTCAAATTCCTACAAGTCAGGAATTACATTCTTTATGTGTTCATATAAGAATTCGACACTTTCGAATCAGTTAACTCAAAATTCACTATTGAGTTCATTTTATAGACGTTCGTAAACGTTACTGAGCGTTAAATGCTCGTTTTCTTCGTTTTAAGTCGGAATCCGATGATTCTCGAACCCACAACTCTTAATCACCCTATCTCACGTGTTGACATTGAAAACCAACGTTTTCAAGTCCCACGACAACTTTTGACTACCATTCCAGAATTTCTACGTTTTCGACGTTTAACGTCTATTTCCGTAAAATTCGCCATAACTTCGTTACTAAGGTTCTCTAAGCCAAATCACATGGAATACTCCATGGATTTCATATCTACATCCTAACCAAATAAGATGCATATACTAACGCATTGATGGAGCTCAATTATTTATCAACAATCGATCTCAACTATCAATATTTTCATGGTTTAAAACTATATTAAACCTTATGATTTTTATAATCTCATGACTTATAGAGATTGAATCTATGGTAAATCATCTCTCAATCCTCACACAAGACATATACCACCCATTCTATGATTCTCTAAGATGAAAGAAAATCTAAAAGGGATGGAAATGAGAAGCAAGAAGTATTACCTCAAGAACTCTTAAGCAATCTCTTGGAAGAATAGAAGTTAAAGCTTCCAAAGTGTATGTTTGCAATTATAGCTCTCTTTCTCTCTCAAATAATCTAGGTTGGCAAGTTGAAAAACTCCCAAATGAATCAACCTAGCTTCCTATTTATAGAAAACTAGAATGGAGGTCAATTTGGACTTTATCTACAAACCACCTTACTATTCATGTGTGGTCACCAAGTAAAACACTTGGTGACCAAGCCTTATGCTTGGCTTCCACACCAAGGTGGCCGGCCCACCACCCCATGTGACATCCCATGGGTTGCTCCATGGGTTTTACCCATTCGATGACCCATCGGTTCGACCCACGGTTCGGTTTTAATGAATTAGGCTTAACTAAATTAACATTGGGCCTTGATCATTCAAATGATTGGATTAACTAATAATCAAACTCAAATGAATTAGTCATTAAGTCTTAACTTAATTCTATAATACTAATCGTGCCACATACGTACAATTCATGTATTATCTCCGTATACTACTCGTACAATAATCGTATTGTACTTCGTATATACTCAACGTATTATACATAGATACTAAATAGTATCACCTAATGTACAACACTCGCATTAACCCTAACGCCATTCCTTCTACGCATATTATTTCTTCCCCGGAAATCAATATACTCAACCCTTATGTTTTAAGTCCGCAGGCAAAAACTGCGTTTGCCATAAATGAAATATTATCAGATATTCCATCTTATCACGATATTCTATCATTATGCGTTTCTCGGAATTTCAAAATAATTCCCCGAATAGAAACGAATGAATAGTGTTTTTACGGAAATTTCTCAGAAAACAAATATTTTCGTCTGGGAAATTCCAAACAATGATTTCTAACACGTAGCCAGAATACTAACCACGTTAGCACATTCTAGGTCATAGAACGACCTTCACATAGTTTACTCACAAAGAAAAGAATTAAATTCATTTAATTCACATAATCAAATAAAAAATTAATTATAAAAAAAAAATCGATTTTCTCGGGCGTTACAAAGGCTACCTCAAAACCATCTAAATTAATCTTAAAAACCTCTAACTATCAAATATATACATGAGAAAAGAATCACCTTTCCACAACATATGCCTTGATAGGGCGATACCGATATTCCAATGATTATCAATGTGATAAACCAAGTATATGCACAAAACCTCTATCCATACAAAGGTCTGTACGACTTAGTCACCATATAAGTCCTCAGTTAAAAAAAAATCCCACCTAACATTACCTTACTCCTAAATTATTTCTTACTTATCCATAACTTGCTCAATGCGGATTCCTCATATGACATTATCGAAAACTTCAAATGCGCTTAAGCACGCCAAATGTTTGGACTTCCTTTTAGTTTGGCAATTGATTTGCAAATGATACGACATACTTATTTCTAATTGCGTTCCACACGTTCATGCAAACCCTTTTGAAAATTAGATGTAAATCGTGAATCTCAGTTCGACACAATTGACACCGAAACATCGTGTCTTGAAACAATATCGCTAACATATAACTTCACACACTGATCGATAGGTAATATACTATCTTTGAAATACCAAAAATATATCGCCACATCTTGCCACCAACAGTAATATCGAAGGCAATATATAATTTCATGCTTCCTAGTTGATTTAATATATAAATTTTATACAAAACTTCATTTTCAATTCCTGGTACTAGCGAAACCTAGTTTCTTCCTTCTAATTTCAATTATCCCTCAGTATCGATTTTGAATTTGACACCTTTATCTTGGAGCTACCCTTCCTTTACTCTATCCAATAAAGTTGTACAATTTCCCACCTGAATAGCTTCTCCTCTAACTTTTTCATATATCTTACCTCCTACCACATATTAGTCATTTCGATTATGAACCCATCTTGCACAGTTAATTAAAATAACTACAATATTTTTATTATTATTAATTTTTTTTAAAACGTCGGCAACCACATTCGTTTAGGGTTTTGTAGTCATAACCTTTTAACAACTTCAACTACCACTTTAAACATATGCCTAAATATCTTTATGAGAGGATATACTTTAGACACTTATGGTATGTTTATATCTCACACTACTACCCAACAATACACCTCTAAATCCTCAGAGCAACCACTAATACCTCTATTCTGAATCGTGAGTCGGACACCCTCTCTCATAAAAATTTTAACTGACGCGATGTGTAAGAAATGACCCTGTCGTTCTGCCTAAACACACTGCCTAATACATTGTATAATGTGTCGCTATACAACACAAAGTTTTATGTACTATCTAGTAGAGACAACATAGGTGCCATACTAAATTCTTCTTCAATTCTTGAGAATTCACTCTATAATTTCCTACCCATATAAATTCCACTGATTTCCTCGTCAATTTAGCTAACTAAGTAACTATCTTGCTCTTCACATAACCCACAAATTATTTTCTTAATAACTTCTTATTTTACAACATCGATAAATAACTATACCGTACAGACGTCTTGCAACTAAAAGAATAAAATACTACCTTTGACTTCCTCAGAGTCTTAAGGTTTATGCGATTACTATGACAATGACTTATCACCACATGGTTTAACACGTGACCTTTAATACAACACAACAATTCTACCCATCAACTTAAAAGAAATCACTATTCACACTTTCTAATTTTTAAGGAATAATCTAACTCTTCCCGAAGCGAATCTAGTTTCTAAATAAATTCATCAGACATAAATTAACAAGTGGCGGTTAAATTAACTAACACGCAGCCGTATAGATAACTGGTCGGAACCATACCTTGTATTGCGTTCTGGATCTTCATGTTGGATGATTGTTCAGTTGGTCGAATTGGCGGAGTTGACTCTACAATAACTAGTTTGCCACTGTTCCCTTTGCTTCCACTTGCTTTTTCTACCATTTTCTTTGGGCAACCTCGAGCCAAGTGCTCATTCGATCCACACGTAAAGCAGGCTCTCTTCCTCGGTCTTGAACATTTTGGTGCAATGTGATCCTTCGATCCACAATTAAAGCAAACCCTTTTTCCCCTCAAACAAACACCTTCATGTTTCTTTCCGCAGTTACTACATGCCTCCACCTTCCTCTTTTCCTTCCCTTGCTGATTTGCAGCGTTAATATTATTGTCCCACTTTCTTTTTCGAGCGTTACCTGTATGACTATCACCCACCTTGTCATCTTCACTCTTCTTTCCCTTCTGCTCTTAATTGTATGTCAGTGTATTACCTTTCTCGTCTACATCAATCATTCTCTCCAACCCTATTGTAAACGAATTTGGTTGAAACATCGAGATTTGATTATACAGCCAAAAATTCAGTTGATTTGCGTTAGCTTCCCTATTGGATGCATATTCCTTGGGGCTCTGTTGACGCTGTTGTCTTCTTCTAGGCGGCATTTTACTGTTTAAAACTATAACTATTAGATTATTGTTCATCCAAACATTAACATTTTCAAACTTATCTTAACCACTTATAGATAACACATAATATATCATAACAAACAATGATAATACTTTATTCATTTATTACATCACCACATCACAAAATAGCCACACTGCTATTTATATTATTTATCCCGAAATAATAAAATTCTAGGATTACTTTATCACATCCCACTATTTAATTCAAAAGTTAGGATCCACATCTATTAATTTTCATTATAATTTATATATCATCTTATTATTTTTCTTGCAATCTATAAGAAAATTCCACGTTGTACAACTTCATTGTGCTCTTGCTCCACGATACGAATCGTCAGGAGATTGGAAGATTAAATTCTAAGTTTCATCATTCACTTCGCTCTCTTTGACTTGTCTTCAACACGATCTATGCATTTAGAAGCCTTCACCCATGCGTCTTCAAGTCATGTCATGACGCTTTCTTTGATTTCTTTCTCCGGTTATCATTCTGTGCAATCTCATTCCCAGCTAATAACTATCCTCTTTAATATTCTGACCGTTCTGACTAAGCTAATATCCGCTCTACATCTGCAAATGGTGCAGTAAGGTCTTCAACAGAAATCAACGAGTATGGCTTTCCCAATACCAACCATACTCAGACTATACAACTTCTAAGGCTCCTAATCCTTATCATCCTTCATCAGTCATTCTGACAACAAAGGTTTCACAACCCCAAAACTTGATATGTATAATACTTGCTACTCCTAAGTACTCACGAGCACATAAGTCATTAACACATAAGCACGTAGAGTCTTTTATCATTTTATCTTCAATGAATTTCCTTAATTCATTCCTTAGAACTCGATAAGAGTTTATCACCTCTATGTTTTCGATCTCCTAGAAGGTTATAGCCCTAAGATTTCCCCACCTAAGGTTCATAACCTAAAGTTTTGATACCAACTTGTGACACCCCCAAATTCGGGTACTTCAATTCCACAGATTTGGTGTTCACTGTCCAATTAAATCATAACTAACTACCCATAAACAAAGGATATAATTAAACTCAAAAGTTTAAACAATCAATCTCCCATTAAAGGGTTACATAATCTAAGATAAATCCTAGGTCATCTAACCTTTATTACAATCATCAGCGGAAAATTTAAAACATGATCATAATTAAATCTATTACATAAGCTTCATAAATAGAAGATAAATTAAACGTTGTCGTCTAATCAAGCACTTTGTCCATGCCCTTGATTGAAGAAAGCTCTTCAAACTTCTTAACTTCATCTGCATTGTTTGGTGCAAGAGTGAGCAAACAATTGCTCACAAGAAGAATAGTATACAATAACATTTTATGAATGACAATAACTGAACTTTCAATGGTAAAGTTTTCTTACCAGAACAATAAACTTTAATTCAACAACTATGAGTTCAAAGGAATAATGAATGTTAAGTTAACAATAGATATCAACATCAAAGAATACACTAAGGGTCACAAGACCACGAACTATACTCTAGGTCTCAAGTATTTCTACTTTAACCTTTAACAGTCTAAAAGACTATATTCATCATCTTCGTCCTAGGTTAACAGGTGTTTCTACTGTAACCTTTAACAGTCTAAATGACTATATGGACCATCATTCCGTACTCCAGGTGATCAGCCCTTTGTACTATGTATTGCACAAACATTTTAACGCTTTTGCGTATTTCTAAAATAATCCCCTAATAATAGGGTTGTTCATCTCAGCTTAGATCATCAGGTTCCGAACCAAATGAAATTTGGTTGGAAATTAGCTTTCAAGGAATTTTAGATCTTTAGAATGCTCATCAACCAAGTACCGGTTGAATCATATAGAAACAAATAACTATTCAAGAGTTTGATTATAATATCTTTATGAACAAGGTATATCGATGAATCAATAAGAAGTAGAGTATTAACAATTTCTAAATTAAACAAATGTTATCATCGACAACATGATTTCAAAATTTGTGTGAGTCCATATACAAACCAAAGGAAGTTTGGTTTGGGTTGACTTCAAGGGTAATTTAGAGTTTAAAACATTCATCAACTAAGGATTAGTTGAATTGGTAAAGAATTGCTAGACAACTTAGAGTTTTGTACAATGATGTAGGATATTACAATGATATTGGAGAAAGAAGATCAAACAACAGTTATTAGTAGCTGAATAAACAACATTAAAGACTTTGAATAACCAAAGTAATCTCGTTTGAAATAAAGATTAACTAATTTGATCAACAATAAATGAGGGTAAAGAATTCGCATGACAATAAATTGTTAAACAAGAGATTAGAGATAGAGAATTTGCATGAGTATAACATAACAGTGAAAAGTAACCTTGCTGAATAATAAAGTAGAAAAGGTTAGGGAATTTGCCTCTTGCGTAAGCTATACAATTACAATTCACGTACTCCAATATCCTACACATACCATTAGGATCATCACATCAATTAGCTACATACATTAATCTCATAGATTTATTTCTTATCTTAGTTACGTTATAACCTTTTGTTTAAGGTCTAACCATATAAATAAACCACATAACACAAAACTGAAACTCACTAATACATTTTAGTTCAATCACAATATCTATTAGACATGTTTAACATCCACTTCCAAAATAACACCCATTATAGCTAAACTTGATACTTTAGTACAAGTCTCATGCTACTATATAAATATCAGAAATTTCAAGTGTTAACCTACATAATACTTATTTACTAATCCTCATTCTCAATAAATCACAACATGTCATTTTCATAGTCTACTAACTTCTTATAACTTTAGAATCACTAGCCACATAACACTATGTTGTTTTAACCATGTCATTACAAATTTGACACATTAACATAACCTTAGACCAAGTTATGTTGATACCCCAAGTCTTCAGTAACAACAGAACTCACCATCTCGTAGCAGGTGTATATGCAATTGCATTGCTTATACACAAAGCTCAGGGACTTGGCAAATTTTGCATTGCTTGCGTAGAAGTCAATGCCATTTTGCCTTCTTGCATCACAAGAAGAATTGCATGGGGCAGTACTTATTGCACGCAGTAAACGACATGAACAATGAGTGACTTTAGCCCAACTAACACGAATTTCACCCACCAAATAGTGAAATTAACACAAACAAATGATATAAAACTATTACAAACATGTTTCCTCTCATATATATCAATATAGAACAATTAACAACAACTTAAACTAGTTTAATTTCTCAAATTCCTCATTTTCATATAAAAACTCAATTTTTGATATTCTTCACAAAAATCAACAATGTGATCTCTATACTTAACCAAATCTTTTCGTTCAAATTACGTTCTCTTCGTTTCTTACCGAATTAACATATGCAAGACTCAATTCATCGATTAACATACAAACTAACCACCAAATTTGGTACTTACATAAGCCATATAAGAAAATTTTCACTGTAATTAGTTTTCTTCCTTTTAAACGAAATTAGCATAATAATTCTTGACTAAATACTAGTTCTAATCATCACAAACATATAAAATAACAAGTAATCAATTGTATATCAACAATTCCAAAAAGATGAATTCACAGAACTTAGAAATATGCCAAAAAAATTCATATATATACATATATATAAATATATATAATCAAAGTTATGGAAATACCTTCTATTGTTCGGTAATTCTTACTAGAACACCACGAATTTCTTTAAACTTCTCCAAAAATCTTCCTCTTAACTCTCTCTATTCTCTGTAATCTTATGCTTAGCAAATAAAAGTATACGTAAACTAAAATAAACCGATATGGCTTAATACGCATACTTAATATAATAACAGTTACAAACTATTAACGTATATGTTATAATTATGTTATATTTATTATTTGATTTATCTAATTTATTTATTTTATTTATAATTCAAATATTAAAAGAAATCCAAAAAGCCATAAGGCTTTGTTTTGCAAAAAGTCTTTAAAATAAAGACTTAATATATTTAAGTCTTGTTTGGTCAAAACTAAATTAAACTATTTTTATTTTTATTTTAATAAACAATTTAGTTTATAATTCATAATCACATACTATTTATTTGGATTTCCATATCCAACATTACATCAACTAAATTAATTACACATACTATATTTTAAATAAATATTCAACTTAAACACATATCACAAAATTATATTCTCATTATAATTTTATTTAATAGATTAATATACCATCTTAATTTATCACATCACAACAACAATATAACATCTCATGTTATCCTAAAACATAATAACTATAAATTAAATTAATTTAGAATATTATCTAATAAATATAATTTATAAATATTTACTAACAAAATTCACATATTCATTTATTCCAAGAAATATTTTAAATTCCAAAACAACAACTTCATCAATAAAATATTTATTTAATAAATATTTTAAATTACAATAAAATTTTGGATTGTTACAGGAGTACTATTTACGAGGTTACTATTCCCGAAGTACTATTCACGGGGTACTTTTCACTCGAGTACTATTCACCCGGGGTACTAGTCATGATAAAAATTGATTCATTTTCGGTCAAAATTATTTTTGGTACAATATTATTCTTAAATTTTACTCCACAAAGCAATATCATGTTGACAATTTGGACGTTATTGATTTTTGGATAAATTAAATTATAAATCTTTAAAAATTTATTCTTGAACTTGTTTTATTGAATTCTTATATCATTATCATCATCCTCATGTTTATATTCTGTTGAAAGTTATCTGTGGCCTGTAGTGCATAGATAGACTTGGTATGATTATGACCAAGAATTATTCGGTATAATCATGACCGTAATGTTACAAATGATGTGGTAAAAATTCTCATTGGCCTGTAGTGCATTGGTGGACAGTTGTTGGCATGATCATGACCATTGATGAAACCACGAATATCCTTGGCCCGTAGTGCATGGATAATTTGTAGTCGTGATACTAATGAATATCCTTGGTCGTAGTGCAGGGATGATGTGGTTTATTTATTAAGCTGAGTCTCAGCGATAAAAGTGATGAAAACCTTTTAAATCATAGAAGATAGTAGATTTTATTCTCTACTTGACTCTTCTAATGGATTGCTTATTCATTATGAGTTAAACTTGATGTTTATTATATTTTATCAGTTTAACACCGTTGAAGGCTAACGATAAATTATTCTGCATTATCTTAGTCATAATATTTCTTACTGGGCTAGTTGAGCTCACCCTTTTGCTTTCATTGTTCTCTTCAGAAATGAGAGCGTGGGTTCGGGACTAGTCGGGGAGCGGAGTGAGGTCCGGATGATAGCATTAGTAGTCCTCACTATTCTATGAAATAGTGTGATAATAAATGTATTGAGGACTCCATTTGAGTTGAATACTGTCTAGAAGACAATATTCGTATTAAAACTCTCAGTTTATGTTTTATCGTATTTTACATGACAGTTGTATTATTAAGTTGTATTTGAATTGTGTACCATGTATTTGGCGACTCAAGATGGGTGTTGTATACCTATTTTGGAAGCGTCACAGTTGGTATCAAAGCTTAGGGATATGATCCCTGGCTGAGATGTGAGACAAGAACTAGGAGGGGAGAGGCGGGGAATTCTTTCACTAGTATGACCTACCTAAGTTATTTGGTATTTAATTGGTCAGTCAGAGTATAGGGATAATATGTTGAATGTCAATTAACCCTTGTTTTTTGGCAGTATTTGAAAATGACATCCGAGAATATTGAGAATAGCAATGGAGCACAGGAGACCGTTGAGTCACCACAGATCAATACCCCAAGATAATGTGCAATAGGAAGACAATAATTCTCAGGTAAACAACAACGATCAAATGATGAACGATGGAATGTTCAGAGGCTTTATGCAATTCATACAACAACAGGCGAGAGCGGCTCTTGTCCAAAATGTAGGTGGAAACACTTGAAACTCTTAGACGGTCACCGCTAAACAGTTCAAGGAACTGGGACCGCAGAAGTTTATTGGAGAGCCAAAACCACTTAAGGCGGAAACATGGATAAAGCAGATCACCAAGATATTTGATGTCTTGGGATGCTCCGAGGAGCAAAAGGTTCCATTTGCTACCTTTAAGTTGCGAGGAGAGGCATATTACTGGTGGGAATCGGTAAAGTGTACTCAACCTGCCGTACTGAAGATGTCTTGGGAGAAGTTCCAAGAACTATTCAATGACAAGTACTTTCTGAAAGTATTCGTCACATGAAAGAGGTAGAGTTCATCAAGTTGGAGCAGAACAATATGATCGTGTCGTAGTACGAAGCTAAGTTTGCCGAGTTGTCCCGGTTTGTGTCTCACTTGGTTGATAATGAGGAGAGAATGACGCGGATGTTTCTAAGAGGTTTGAAACCCGAAGTACGTCAATATCTAATTTCTCATAAACTATGTTTGTATTCAGATGTTGTAAATAGTGCTCAGTTATTGAAGCGCAATAACGAGTCAACCCAACCAAGAGAAAGCATCCGACAAAATGATAATACCAGTGGTAGCAGTCATCGAAGCGGTGACAACAAACATGGAGGGAATCAACATGCCAGAAATGGTAACCACTTCGGTGGTAATCATGGCCAAGACAATAAGAATGGACATTTCAAGAAGAGGAGATTCAACAATGATGGAAAGATGCCAGCATCAACACCCGTTGTTAAGGAAGGAGAACGACCACCTATCATATGCTTCAAATGTGAAGGGGAGGGATATATAAGTCCAAACTATACGTAGCAGTCCAAAACGTGTTACAATTGTGGAATAGAAGGTCACCTAGCTCGATTTTTTCGTTCAGGGAAGGAAAGTCCAACTGGGATGAAGGCACCAAAGGCCGTCCCAGAAAATTAAAAACCAGTAGTTCAAGGGAGAGCGTTTGTTGTGACCTCCTAGAAAGCAAGGAACCTGAGCGAGGTCATCACGGGCAAGCTTATTATAAACTATAGCGAAGTCTATACCTTATTTGATACCGGTTCTACCCATTCTTTTATTTCTTCTACTTGCTCTCAACGTTTAAATTTGACTCCGGAGAAATTAGAATTTGACTTATCTGTGGAAACTCCGTTGGGAGAAACCTTCATTACATCCACTGTTTATAAGTCTTGTTTGGTTCAAATCGGTACCCTCACATTACCTGTCGATCTTATTTCATTAAAAATACTTGCATTTGACGTGATTCTAGGTATTGATTGGTTAACTACTCATCATGCAAAAATTGATTATTTTCGTAAGGTTGTTATCTTTCATATTCATAACCAACCTATTATGCGAATTCATGCAACCAAACAATTAAAATCAATCACTGTCATCTCAAGCCATAAAGCTATTCGTTTATTGAAAAAATGGATGTCAAGCTTTCTTAGCTCATCTCACAGATTTAAACAAAAATACGTCAGATTTGAATGATATTTCTATTGTTAATAAATTTCCTAACGTATTCCCTGAAGAACTTCCTGGCCTACCCCCAGAGCGTGAAATTGAATTTTGTATCGACCTTGAACCCGGTACAAAACCCATTTCCAAAGCCCCATATCGAATGGCTCCTATTGAACTTTAGGAGTTAAAGACCCAACTACAAGAGTTGTTAGACATCGGTTTCATTCATCCTAGTACGTCTCCTTAGGGTGCTCCTGTTCTATTCGTGAAAAAGAAAGATGGGAGTATGCGACTTTGTTTTGATTATCGGTTGTTGAACCATGTCACTGTCAAAAATAGATACCCGTTGCCTCGCATTGATGACCTGTTTGACCAGTTACAAGGTACTAAATTCTTTTCAATGATTGATCTTCATTCCGGATATCATCAGTTAAAGATTAGAACCGATGACATTCCAAAGACGACTTTCAGAACTTGGTACGGGCATTATGAATTCCTAGTCATGTCTTTTGGATTAACTAATGCTCCTGCTGCCTTCATGGATATGATGAACCGAGAATTCAAGGAATATTTGGATCACTTTGTGGTCGTCTTTATTGATGACATCCTCATATATTCTAAAAGCCATGAAGATCATGAGCAACACTTGAGACTGATACTCCAAAAGCTTCGTGAAAACAAGCTTTATACCAAGTTGAAGAAATGCGAATTCTGGCTTGAGGAAGTAGCATTTCTTGGGCACATAGTATCAAGTCATGGAATATCTGTTGACCTGACAAAGATTGAAGCTATTCAAAGCTGGGAGCAACCTAAATCAGTTACCGAAGTATGTAGCTTTCTCGGCTTAGCTGGTTATTATCGGAGATTCATAGAAGGGTTTTCTCGAATCGCTACTCCATTAACTCAGCTGACTCGGAAAGATACAAAATTCGGTTGGAGCGAGGAATGTGAGAAGAGTTTTCAAGAACTCAAGAGGAGACTCATTTCAAAGACTGTTACGACAATACCATCATCGACTTAGAGGATTTGTCATCTCATGTGATGCTTGAAGCAAAGGGTTATGATGTGTTCTCATACAACATGGGAAAGTCATAGCCTATGCCTCTCGACAACTCAAAGAATATGAGAGGAATTATCCTACTCATGATCTAGAGTTGGCAGCTCTTGTCTTCGCACTTAAAATTTGGAGGCATTACACGTATGGAGAGAAGGTGGAGATCTATACGGATCATAAAATCCTTAAATATTTCTTCACTTAAAAGGAACGCAACATGCGACAACGACGTTGGCTTGAACTGTTGAAAGATTATGATCATACCATCCAATACCATCCTGGAAAAGCAAACGTGGTAACTGACTGTTGCCTCTTTTTCAGTTCTAACAAAAGAGCTCTAACTCATGCAAGCATACATGTGTCAACAAGTAATACAGAGCAAGTAAAGTATCGATCCCACAAGGAAAGTTGTCTAATTTAAGTCACTATGCATCAATTAAATCACTATATTTATATGCTCAAACTAATGAATATGATTGGTGAATTACGCTAATCGCCAATAATGACTAAAATAATAATAAAGATGTAATAAATCAAATCTGAAAGTAATGGGATCCTAACTTCATTTAATATTTCATTTAATCACCACTATCATGCAAGACTTGTTCACATATCACAGGAAAGTAGCCAAGGGCACTAACAGAGTCATAGCCATTTTTGAATGTACTATGACCTACTTACACATCATCCACAAGTGATAGATTACATGTAATCATCAATATAACCAAAAACATTATATGTCTATGTGAAATTGCAATCATATTGAATTTAAGCACAAGCCCTTATTCTAACTCATATGGTGAAACAATATATGTCTATCTGATTCACGAAATACACAAGCCATACAAAACAGCCCCATATACGTATGATATCATGATTAAAATCCATACTTGCATGTTCATTTTCGATTCCATACAAGTACTAAAAGTGAATGGTGATCAAGCATTCATACATGCAAAACAATCATGATAGAAATCCCATATGATATGTAAGACAGTCCAGCATTCAAGCATGTAACCAAACTGCATATTAAAATCCATTAGAATTTCATAATGGAGTTTAGTTCATGACTGAACCAAAAGCCATTATGGGATCAAAGCTAAACATGCTGAATAAACAAACAATTGAAGGATGAAAGATAGAAACGATCAAACCCAATTGCTGATTATAATCCACTGTTAACGTTCAAATCCTCATATAAATCCAGTAAAATACTAATAAATATCCACAATGATAGAAAATCCCAAGAAGAATTAGAAAAGTAGAATTTAGGCTTCCTTCTACGTTGGAATCTCTCTCAGAGTGTAAACCCTAGTTACCAAAATGAAAATACGTGGCCCGAATAATGATACGCCCCGACACCGATCGAAATCGCTTTTAAATTAATTACAACCTTTAAAATTCAAAATTAAAATAAATAAATTTCAAGAATAATCAAGCATCTTGTCTTGTACGCCGCCCTCCTTTGCAATCCTCACGCGGGCGCGCAACTTGCAGTGTGCAAATTTTGTCTTGGCATAATCATAATAATATGTTATGTATATTTAATTTAATCTATGGTGATAGAATAAATTAAATAGCTTAATATTTATTATTTAATATTTTAGAAATATTAAATATAAATTAATAAGAGGAGTCTTATTAATATTATTACAATTATTATTATTATTTTAATTTCTAAAAGAGTTTAGGAATTAATTTAATATAAGTACTCTCATTTATTCCTAATAGGATTAGGGAGGAAAATTAGTTAAAGGAGTTTAATTAATTATCCCTAATAAGATTAGGAGCCCATTTAATTAAAAGAGTTTAATTAAATAATACCTTATTTTATTAAATAAGGTTACCTGATATCTTTATAAGAGGAGTCTTATATCAGATATCAAAACATACGCAATTCCAAAAGTTGGAGAGTACATTCTTTTCTATAGAGATAGAAAACTAGGGTTTGAGCCAAATACCCATCTTCTTGAATCCTTCTTCTTCCTTGGTGGATCACCTCTAGAGGCCAAACACTTGGGTGGCTAACATTGATCAAAGGAAGGAACCAAACCCGATGAATTCAAGTTGAACGCGAAAGGATTTGGAGGTGAACTTGTACCTGAGGAAGCTCGATCTTCAAGGGTATGATTTTATTCTTTATCTTTTCGTTTAATTAATAATTGTGCATAAAGGGTGATCCGGGTATATGGTTTGTAAAATTTTAAAACTCTGATTTTACACGTTTCCGCATTATTTTTGCAATTTGATTGCGTTCTTGAATATTACAAACCTAACACTCCCCCCCTCTTATAAGGATTCTGTCCCCAGAATCTCGCTTTACATTAAACAAATAACTGAGGAAAATTCTTCTTTATCTTTTTGTTAATTTCCCACGTTGCTTCCTCGGCATCGTGGTTACTCCATAACACGTTGACCGAAGGTATAACTTTGTTCCTAAGAACTTTTTCCTTTCTATCAATGATTAAAATTGACATATCTTCATATGATAAGTCCTTCTCAATATGGATAAGCTCATACTCTATCACGTGCTTATAATCTGGCTTATAAGGACGTAACACAGATACATGGAACACATTATGTATGCGTTCCAAGTTTGGAGGTAATTCTACCATGTAAGCTACCTCTCCTACTCGTTTTAATATTTCGAAAGGTCCTATAAACCATGGACTTAACTTTCACTTCTTTCCAAAGTGTATCTTTCCTTTCTAAGGAGATACCTTTAGAAACACATACGAGCCTACTTCAAACTCTCGGTTTACTCGATGCAAATATGCAAACTTCTTATGTCTATTTTGAGTTTCTACCAATTGCATTCATATCAGCTTCACTACATCCGCTGTTTGCTGCACCATTTCAGGTCCTAGCATTCGTCGCTCTCCCACTTCATCCCAACACAATGGTGTTCTGCATTTCCTTTCGTACAAAGCTTCGTAAGGTGGCATGCCTATGCTCACATGATAACTGTTGTTATACGCAAACTCTACTAACGGTAGGTGATCATCCCAACTACCCTTGTAATGCATGACACAAGATCTAAACATATCTTCTAGCGTCTAAATTTTTCTCTCACTCTGCCCATCAGTTTATGGAGGAGAAGTCGTACACAACTTTAGCTGCGTTCCCATCTGTTCTTGCAGACTTCTCCAAAAGTTTGATGTGAATCGTGGATCACGATCTGACACGATCAAAACTGGTACTCCATGTCTAGAAATATTTTCCTTAACATAAAGTTTAGCTAACTAATCTAAGTTATTGTTGACCCTTATTGGCAAAAAGTGAGCCGACTTCATCCATCGTGATATGCTCCCACTTCCATTCCAAAATCTCCAATGATTGTAGCAAGCCACTTAGTCGTTGATGTCTGGCCTTAACCTTTTGACAAGTTAAGCACCTACTCACGTACTCTGCTATCTCTATCTTCATGTTCAGCCACCAAAAACTCTGTCGTAGGTCTTGATACATCTTAGTACTACTAGGATGCACCGAGTACCTCGAACTATGAGCTTCTTGTAACACTTGCTCCTTTAATTCCGTCTCATTCGGAACCCAAATTCTCCCTTCAAATCTTAATAATCCCACCTTATCAAAACTATACTTTAAATCTTTTTCATCGGTTAACTGCTTCTTCATCTGGTCACACTCATCTTTTCTGAGTTGTACTTCCATGACTCTCTCTACAATAGTAGATTGAGTCTCAGTTGTAAACAATGTCTGTCCCGATTCACTCGGTAACTTCACCTCTAACTCCATTCTAACCATCTCTGTTATTAACTCAGTTTGAGCCGTTAACATAGATAACTTTTCCCGACCCTTCCTACTTAAAGCATCGGCCACTACATTAGCTTTTTCATGGTGATACAAGATTTCACAGTCGTAATCATTTATCAACTCCAGCCATTTCCTTTGTCTCATATTCAACTCGTTCTGTGTGAAGATGTATTTTAGACTCTTATGGTCCGTGTATATCTCACATTTCTCCCCGTATAATTAATACATCTATATCTTCAAGGCAAAAACTACCGCGACCAGTTCCAGATCATGAGTAGGATAAACTTTCTCATAATCTTTCAACTGTCGTGATGCATACGCAATGACCTTGCCATGCTGTATGAGAACGCAACCAAGTCCTCTATGTAAAGCATCGCTATAAACTACAAAACTCCCTGTATCGTCGGGTAAAGACAATACACGTGCTTCACTCATCCTTTTCTTCAGTTCCTAAAAACATTCTTCACACTTCTCCTTCCACATGTATTTCACCGTCTTCCTTGTCAAGTTAGTCAACAGAGTAGCTATCTTTGAAAAATCTTTGATAAATCTCCAATAGTATCTCGCTAACCCTAGGAAACTCAGCACCTCAGTCGGCGTTTTCGGCTGTTCCCAACTCATCATTGCTTCTACCTTCGCTGGGTCTACTGAAATCCCCTCACGGTCAATAACATGACCCAAAAACTGTACCCTTTCTAGCCAAAATTCACACTTAGTGAATTTCGCATACAAATTCTCCTTCCTTAGTGTCTCTAGCAATACTCTTAGGTGTTCAGTATAATCTTCTGGCATTTTAGAATAGACTAAAATATCATCGATAAACAAAACGACGAACTTATCTAAATATTGTTTGAACACTCTGTTCATCATATCCATAAATGCAGCTGGTGCATTTGTCAACCCAAATGACATCACCAGAAACTTGTAATGACCGTAACGAGTCCTGAATGCCATCTTTGGTACATCCTCCTTCCTAACCTTCAACTGATGATACCCCGTTCGCAAAACTATCTTAGAAAAATACTTTTTCCCCTTTCAACTGATCAAAGAGATCATCGATCCTGGGCAATGGGTATTTGTTCTTTATCGTTAACTTGTTCAACTCTCGGTAGTCGATACAAAGTCTTAACGATTCATCCTTCTTTTTCACAAACAGTACCGGTGCTCCCCGCGGTGAAACACTCAGTTGAATGTATTTTCTATCCAACAGTTCTTGTATCTGCACCATTAACTCCTTCATCTCCACTGGTGCCATACGATACAGTGCCCTAGAAATTGGTGCCACTCCTGGCACAATGTCTATTACAAACACGGTCTCCCTATCCTGTGGAAGACCCGGCAATTCACTTGGAAATACATCCATGAATTCTTTCACTATAGGTATTTGTTCACTTGTTGCTCCCACTCTCTGGGTATCAACAACATGGCACAAATAACCTACACATCCCTTCCTTAACAACTTCCTTGCTTGTGTCATAGTAAGACAACACGAACCTCCCGACGATTTATTACTGTAAAACACTATATGAGGTTGACTCAACGTTCTAATGTTTACACATTTCTTTTGGCAATCTATTATTGCCCCATGGTTAACCAACCAATCCATCCTGAGAATTACATCGAATTCTGCAAACTCCATCGATATCAAATCTATTGATAATTTACAACCTCATATATCTACGCAACAACTCCTATGGATATCTTCCACATGAATTATTTATTCGTTCGCTACCTTGATATTCAAAGGTACATGCAATCTTTCGGGAAGTAATCCTAATCGTCTAGCAAAATCACATGTTATGAAAGAAAAAGTAGCACCTGAATCAAATAACACGTAAGCATTTATGTCGTTGATCGGGATAATACATGCAACTAATTCCCCTGATGCAACCGCATCTTGGAGCGTCATGTTAAAGGTACGAGCCATCAGCCTACCAGTCTGCGCTGGACCACTAATAGCCAACTTACTGCTATTAGCGCCCTTATTCCCGTCCGTCCCCTTCTTTGGGTAGTTCTTCGCTATGTGATCGGTTGATCCACATACGAAGCATCTATGGTTCTTCTTTGGACGTGGATAATTAGGCAAAATATGCCCCTCTTGTTTGCAGTTGTAACACACTAACTTCCACTTGAGACAGACTTCTAAATGAGTCTTCCCACAGTTTTTGCACGCCTCCATCTTTTTCTTAGGATCTCCTTGCTTCACCCCGATATTCCCAGAGTTAAATCCCTTCCTTTTTTAACCGTCGCCACTCCCACTGGCTCCCTCAGTCTTCACTCCCCCGTCCACCTTATTCTTGTTTTTCTTCTCCTTATGGTACTAGCTTAAAGCCTCATTCCCACCCTCGACGATTATCGCCTTCTCTAGAATGATTCCAAAAGAAGTGCTTTGGAACATTGATATCCTGCTATAGAGCCAGGGTTTCAAGCCATGCTCGAACCTCCTAGCCTTCCTCACCATTGTGTCCACTTGGTGTGGATCAAACCTCGCCAATTCATCGAACTTGGCAGCATATTGGGGAATAGTTATTTCCCCTTGTTTTAACTCCAGAAACTTCATCTCCATCCTTCCCTACATACTCGTGGTAAAGTAGTTCTCGAAGAAAATCTCCTTGAACCGCGTCCACGTTAGGTTTTCTATTCCAACCCTAGCCTGGTTCGCCTCCCACCAGAAATTGGCCTCCCCCTTCATCATATAGGTGGCAAAAGCAACCTTTTGCCCCTCGTCGACATTTTCAATAACAAATGCCTTCTCTATTTCCTTCACCCACGTTTGGGCTTCTATGAGGTCCGTAGTTCCTTTGAACTCCAGCGGACCTACACTTTTAAAATCCTTAAACGCAGTATCTCGTACTACCGCATGATTTAAAGGTACATTTGCCCTATTCTGGTTAAAGGCCGCCATTAATAAATTAACGAACTCTTGTATTGGAGTAACCAGTCCCCCTTCCGGTTGATTCACATTAGCATCTTGATTTCATTGTCTTCTTCTTGGCGGCATTTTGCTGTTAAGATAAACAACACTTCATTATTATTTCATTCTTGTTAGTTAGTTATTATTCATAATTAAACAATAACTCGTACTCATTGCACAATATGTTCCATAAAAAGTTAATATTGATTTGGTTCTTGTAGTATAATACTACATCATTCAACATTACACAGCCTAAGCTGATTACATTATTTTCCCGCCATTTCTTTCCAAAAATTGGGATTTACAAAAGACTACCCTTTGATATATAAAAGAGGGTTTTACGTCACTACTAGATACATCATATTTATATATCTAACTCTACTCTATCTACTACTAGATTACATCTGCCTTATGGCATTCTCAAAATCTGCGTTAGCAAGATCGACGATAATATCTCGGCTGATAGTATGACGAGTCTGCCCTGCCTCTATTGGGTATCTAGCTACCTGCTGCTGGAAATCTGCATGAGAACTCCTATGTATATAGGACATCCTCCCAATCTTCTGCTTCTTGACCTTTAGCTCCTGCCTGAGCTCAAAGATTTCTTGTTTCAGCTCGTGGACCCTTCACCAAAGCTCTTTCATCATGTTCTTCCTCCCATATAGACTCCATGCTCTTCTTATCTTCCAGGATTTCATGGACTTCTTTCTTCAGTTATCTGACCTCCTTCCCCAGCTGGATATTTCTATCCAATAAGGCCATGAACAAGGTTTTCATTGTCTACCCAGGAGAGATGTAAGACCCCAAATTTTATGTAATAAAAGTATTCAATTTTTCTTATAATTACAATTCAGTAAATGGTTAAATTGATAAAAGTTAAAGTTAAGGGTGATATATGAATTTTTTTTTCAAAATATGCAAGTAGTTATAAAATATTCTTTCTGTCGGGGAATATTCGTTTGGTCATGGAATATTCTTTCTGTTGGGGAATATTCGTACAACGGTGCAGCCATTGGTGGGCCCCATAACAGAATAACTGTCGAATGAAGAAAACGACAAAAGGTAGTTTTTATAAATAACGGCAGTAGTTATTACCAATTAACCTTCGTTGGAATACCCGTGGTTAAAATACGATGTCGCATAGTTGCACAAGAAGATACTTTGCAGTATTGCACCAATTATTGATTCTTACGTGAAGAAGGCACTACTCAATAATTGTTACAGTAATTATTTAGTATTTTATTAATTCAATAATTCTTTGCGTTGATATTTTTATATCGTTGTTTTAATAATTGTCACTACGTATTTTCCATTATCGAAGTAATAATTCATATTATCCGAATAATATTATTAGATAACATTATTGGCAATGTCTAGAAAGTTCGCTTAAGGAGAGGTTTGGTCACCTAATTACGCCAAGATGAGAGAAATTCTTATTCGAAAGCCCCTCTTTCCTGAGAATTGCCTGGTTGTCATTATTGTGATTTTGTAATATTATTTGTGAATAATTAATTATTGATTTATATTATGAGGAAAATATTCATTTTTTGTGGATATAGATGGAGAAAATTTTCAAAGTGACAATTGTTGAAAATCGATATTTTATCTTTTCTGATAAAATAAGATTTTATTATATTATTATAATATAATAATGGTGATATTTTTAGAATGAATGTGAGATATATGAGTATATGAGGAGGAAGAGTATTTTTGTTGCAAAAGTTGTTTAAAACATGTTAAACATGTTGGTGGACCCATTTCTTGACTGAAATATGATTATAGCTTGTAAAATCGTCCGTATGTGGATTTCGGTCAATTTCTGTTTGGAATTTGGAAACACTTTCTTCTGAAAAGTTATAGAGAATTGAATTTCCTATAAAAAGGCGCGAGATTCGAATTTTCTGATAAAAGAGCTATTTATTATGAATTATTTAAGTTCTAAAGTTCTGAAATAATTGATTTTGGAAGTTTTAATTGTTTTAATTAACAAAAACATTTTTGTTGTTTTTATTTGAGTAGATGGCTGATGTTGGATTCAATGAGTGTGCGTAGGAAGTTGTGGAATAATAATAATATTATTATATTAAATTTTCTTCTTTGGTGTTCTAAGCATTTTCCTATAAATAGGGTGCTTAGGTTAGAATTGAAAATCACACCAGAAACTGGAGTTTTCTCTCTCTTTCTCTCTCTATATATCGAGCGTATTTTCGTGAGTATTTTAGTACTTCGAGTATTGATATAGGGTGTAAGTTCTTTTAGCACTATATCTAGTATTCCAGTCAGAAGTACTATTCTTTCTGAGGTAAGGGAGATTATTTTCTTCATAAATGATATTATTTCTTCAATATCATTATGCTGAAATATTGGTCTGAACTTTTTATCAAATTTGGAACTTTTTCATGTCGGGGTTACTATTCATAAGTTACTATTCACGAGTTACTATTCACGAGTACTATTCACAAGGCATGATGATGTTTTTTGTGAAATTTCTATCTTTTAGTGTTAGAGTTACTATTCACGATAATGCATAATTATTCACGATACGACTTTATTCACAAATACGACATTATTCACAGAAAAATTAAGTTTTCTTCTCTGTGTCCAAGATTGTCTGTTACGATTCCTATCATTGATTGGATCTATGTTTTGGTCTTCATTCATGAATTTTACTCCACTCTGGTTATTTATGAAGTATTTTTGAACTTGGCAGTTTAAAGTACGAATCCTTAATATTTATTCTTTTGTTTCACTGGATTCGTTTTCTTTAAAATATTTTGCATCATCCTCAGTCCTAAATGATGATATAACTGAATATCTTTGGCCTGTAGTGCAAAGATGAATGATTTCTGATGAATATCTTTGGCCAGTAGTGCGAAGATGAACAGGTGTTTAGATGAACATGACCAACTGATGAATATCTTTGTCCTGTAGTGCAAAGATGACATGTTGTTGAATATCTTTGGCCAGTAGTGCAAAGATGAACTGTTGATGAATATCTTTGGCCCGTAGTGAAAAGATGAATTTATCAATATGATTATAAACAGGAACTGTGATTTGGTATAACCATGATCTTTGATGTTTCAGGTGATGAAAACTAACTTTGTCTTGGATGAAGAATGGAATTTAGAACTACAATTACAATTATGAGTTATACATGTGATTGTGGACATGAATTGTTGATTAATATTACAGGGATAAAACATTGTTGATGGACTTTTAACATGGAGAAGATAATAGATTTTATGGTCTATTTGACTCTTCTAATGGATTGCTCGTTCCGCTGCAACTATGGTTGAAAAGTTTTATCATCTACCATATGTTCTAAATCTCTGATTTATTACTGTTGAAGGCTATTGATAATTTATTTATCTTTAGTTATGATATTCTTTACTGAGCTAGTTGTACTCACCCTTTTGCTTCACAATTCCTTCAGGTAATAAGAGTGTAGCTGGGTCGAGCGAGGGTAACAGGGGAATAGAACGGTGGTCATCATTTAGTAGTTATATTTGGTGAATCAACTAGGGTGAGGCAAACCCAACGTTGGAAGGGTGTTTTTCCACTATCATATAAGATGTCTAATGACATACAATCTCGTGTCATCATAAGACAAGGTTGTGCTCATCCACTTGTTGAGTATATTTACAAGCACTATCTATATAATCTTGGTGTTTGTTTGGAGTATAATATCCAATTAGAGACAGTGGAGATAATGATATGTCAAGAGAAGACTCGTCATTGGGAAGAATATGATAGTAATCTCCTTGTTTTTCTATGGGGTCTATTGGGTCAACCAAGGATAATTCTGTGGCCATATGATATCTATCATAACTTAGACGCATGGCCTCCCATGTACGAAGGTTTCCTTGAGCACTTCCCAAAGATTCTAATTTCTAAAACAGTTTTCGACTATACCTTTATGTAAGGTGTCATTATGAGGTGTTGTCCACGTTGCGACATGAGTCACAGTTGGTATTTATTTGTATTTAAACTCACAGTTTAAGTGTTGTCGTATCTTGCACGACAATTGTATTAATAAAGTTGTAATTGTTTTCTGTACTATGTATTTGGCGACT
Organism: Panax quinquefolius; assembly: GCA_020205615.1. Lineage (NCBI taxonomy): Eukaryota > Viridiplantae > Streptophyta > Magnoliopsida > Apiales > Araliaceae > Panax > Panax quinquefolius. The sequence continues at coordinate 51,135,698 of CM035167.1, read as the reverse complement.
CAGAATGGGTTGGATGGAATGGACCTATTTTGGGGTTGTCACATTTGGTATCAGAGCTTAGGGATATGGTCTCTGGCGGAGATCGGGGAATACAACTAGGAGGGGAGAGATGAGTAAATCCTTCGCTAGTGTGTCCTACCTAAGCATAATTGTTGGTCGGTCATAATATACAGATATTATGTGATACGTTAATTTGCTTAATTAACCCTTGTTTTATGTCAGTATTTGAGAATGGCAGCTGAGAATGCTAACAATGGAGTGAATGAGACTGTGTGGATACCTCTAATCACTAACCATGATAATGTGATGTCAGACAAAGAAGGAATTAGAGATATCCATGTGGTGAGTGAAGAATTGATAGTTGCACCAGAGATAGTCGCAGAGGTAACAGCTGAGAGTGAGGAAGAAGAGGAAGAAGAGGTACCTGAGGAGAGTTTATTAGAGGTATTATATGATTAAAATGTAGAATTTCAAAATCGTATTCATGAGTTAGAAGAGCAGGCTGAAGAACGACAGGCGGTTGTGGAACAAAAGGATGCAACAATTCAAGCTTGTGTTACCCGATATGTGATGCCTAAAAAGAAGCATTCTTTGGTAGATTATAAGATGATAAAGATGGAATCTGAGCTGAAAGAAGAAAAAACTGAACGAGTAAGAATGAGTGATGCATGGGTAAAAGCCACACGACACGTGGATATTGTGGAAAGAGATGTCCGATATAAGAAGGCTAAAATAGATGATATAAATTTCTCTTTTTGGAAAGCAATTGGGAGAACCCAACATCGAGTTTTGAATTACCATGTACAAAGCGGTCAACCTGAATTTGATATGGATCGAAGATTGATGATTCAGATAATAAATCATGAGTACGAAGAGGCAGTTGAGGTAGGAATATGCCCCATAGAAAAGTATCTTCCAACGGTAGTGATGATGCCAAATGCTGCCCCAGACAAGTCAAAGCCGAGTAGTTCGAGGGATAGCGGTTGTCATGATTTCCCAACAAGTGAGGAACCCAAATGAAGTTATCACGGGAGATGAGCAATAGAGAAATCATGATGACCTGGGAGATAGAATCTGAAATGAAAGAAAGGTATTCTCAACTTTTTGAAATACCAGGTACTTAAATTTCGGGGTCAAAATTTCATAAGGAGGGGAGATTGTAAGACCCCGAATTTTATGAAATAAAAGTATTCAATTTTTCTTATAATTACAATTCAGTAAATGGTTAAATTGATAAAAGTTAAAGTTAAGGGTGATATATGATTTTTTTTTCAAAATATGAAATTTGTTAAAAAATATTCTTTCTGTCGGAGAATATTTTTTTGGTCGTGGAATATTCTTTCTGTTGGGGAATATTCGTACGACGGCGCAGCCATTGGTGGGCCCCATAACAGAATAACTGTCGGATGAAGAAAATGACAAAAGGAAGTTTTTATAAATGACGGCGTAGTTGTTACCATTAACACTGTTGGAATACCCGGTGGTTAAAATACGATGTCTGGCGTAGTTGCAGCGATAGCACACGGTATTGCACCAATTATTGATTCTTACGTAAGAAGGCACTACTCAATAATTATTACGAATTAATTCTTTATTGATATTTTATTGATTCAATAATTGTTGCGTTGATATTTTATATTACTGTTGTTTTAATAATTGTCACTACACAGTATTTTCCATTATCGAAGTAATAATTCATATTATCTGAATAATATTATTAGATAACATTATTGGCAATGTCTAGAAATTTCTGTCTAAGGAGAGGTTTGGTCACCTAATTGCGCGCCAGTAAGGAAAATTTTTTATTGGAAAGCCCCCTCTTTCCTAGGAATTGCCTGGTTGTCATTATTGTGATTCTGTAATATTATTTGTGAATAATTAATTATTGATTTATATGATGAGGAAACTATTCATTTTATGTGGATATAGATGGAGAAAATTTTCAAAGTGACAATTGTTGAAAATCGATATTTTATCTTTTCTAATAAAATAAGATTTTATTATATTATTATAATATAATAATGGTGATACTTTTACAAAGAATGTGAGATATATGAGTATATGAGGAGGAAGAGTATTTTTGTTGCAAAAATTGTTTAAAACATGTTAAACATGTTGGTGGACCCATTTCTTGACTTAAATATGATTATAGCTTGTAAAATCTTCCGTATGTGGATTTCGGTCAATTTTTTTTGGAATTTGGAAAAACTTTCTTCTGAAAAGTTGTAGAGAATTGAATTTCCTATAAAAAGTTGCGAGACTCGAATTTTCTGATAAAAGGGCTATTTATTATGAATTATTGAAGTTCTGAAGTTCCGAAATAATTGATTTTGGAAGTTTTAATTGTTTTAATTAACAAAAACGTTTTTGTTGTTTTTATTTGAGTAGATGGCTGATGTTGGATTCAATGAGTGTGCGTAGGAAGTTGTGGAATAATAATACTATTATTATATTAAATTTTCTGCTTTGGTGTTCTAAGTATTTTCCTATAAATAGGGTGCTTAGGTTAGAATTGAAAATCACACCAGAAACTGAAGTTTTCTCTCTCTTTCTCTCTCTATATATCGAGCGTATTTTTGTGAGTATTTTAGTACTTCGAGTATTGATACACGTTGTAAGTTCTTTTAGCACTATATCCAGTATTCCAATCAGAAGTACTATTCTTTCTGAGGTAAGGGATATTATTTTCTTCATAAATGATATTATTTCTTCAATACCATTATGCCGAAATATTGGTCTGAACTTTTTATCAAATTTGGAAATTTTTCATGTCGGGGTTACTATTCATGAGTTACTATTCACGATTTACTATTCATGAGTTACTATTCACGAGTTACTATTCACGAGTACTATTCATAAGGCATGATGATGTTTTTTGTGAAATTTCTATCTTCTGGTGTCAGAGTTACTATTCACGTATACGGCACTATTCATGTATACGGCACTATTCACGTATATGACACTATTCACAAATACGACATTATTCACAGAAAAATTAAGTTTTCTTCTCTGTGTCCAAGATTGTCTGTTATGATTCCTATCTTTGATTGGATCTATGTTTTGGTCTTCATTCTTGAATTTTACTCCACTCTGATTATTTAAGAAGGAATTAGAGATATCTATGTGGTGAGTGAAGAATTGATAGTTGCACCCGAGATAGTCGCAGAGGTAACAGCTGAGAGTGAGGAAGAAGAGGAAGAAGAGGTACCTGAGGAGAGTTTATTAGAGGTATTATATAATCAAAATGTAAAATTTCAAAATCATATTCATGAGTTAGAAGAGCAGGCTGAAGAACGACAGGCGGTCGTGGAACAAAAGGATGCAACAATTTAAGCTTGTGTTATCCGATATGTGATGCTTGAACAGAAGCATTCTTTGGCAGAGTATAAGATGATAAAGATGGAATCTGAGCTGAAAGAAGAAAAAACTGAACGAGTAAGAATGAGTGATGAATGGGTAAAAGCCACACGACACGTGGATATTGCGGAAATAGATGTCCGATCTAAGAAAGCTAAAATAGATGATATGAATTTCTCTTTTTAGAAAGCAATTGGGAGAACCCAACATCGAGTTTTGAATTACCCTGTACAGAGCGGTCAACCTGAATTTGATATGGATCGAAGATTGATGATTCAGATCATGAATCGAGAGTCTGAAGAAGGCGATTGAGGGATGAATATGCCCTATAGAAAAGTTTGTTTCAACGGTAGTGATGACGCCAAATGCTGCCCCAGACAAGTCAAAGCCGAGTAGTTCGAGGGATAGCGGTTGTCATGACTTCGCAACAAGTGAGGAACCTAAATGAAGTTATCACGGGAGATGAGCAATCTGAAATCATGATGACACAGGAGATAGAATCGAAATGTAAGCAAGGTATTCTCAACTTTTGAAATACAGTGCACGTAAATTCGGGAGACGAAATTTCATAAGGAGGGAGATTGTAAGACCCCGAATTTTATGAAATAAAAGTATTCAATTTTTTTTCTTATAATTACAAATCAAGGTAAATGGTTAAATTGATAAAAGTTAAAGTTAAGGGTGATAATGAATTTTTTTTTTAAAATATGCAAGTGGTTATAAAATATTCTTTCTGTCGGGAAATATTCGTTTGGTCGTGGAATATTCTTTCTGTTGGGGAATATTCGTACAACGGCGCAGCCATTGGTGGGCCCCATAACAAAATAACTGTCGAATGAAGAAAACGACAAAAGGAAGTTTTTATAAATAACGGCGTAGTTATTACTGAATTAACACTTTGTTGGAATACCCGGTGGTTAAAATAAAGAATCTGGCGTGAGTTACTTGCGTGTATTACCGGTATTGCACCAATTATTGATTCTTACGTAAGAAGGCACTACTCAATTATTGTTACGGTAATTCTTTCATTCAAAGATTTTATTGATTCAATAATTCTTTGCGTTGATATTTTATATTCTTCGTTGTTTTAATAATTGTCACTACATAGTATTTTCCATTATCGAAGTAATAATTCATATTATCTGAATAATATTATTAGATAATATTATTGGCAATGTCTAGAAAGTTCTGTCTAAGGAGAGGTTTGGTCACCTAATTGCGCGCAAGCAAGGAGAAATTCTTATTGGAAAGCCCTCTTTTTCCTGAAAATTGCCTAGTTATCATTATTGTGATTCTGTAATATTATTTGTGAATAATTAATTATTGATTTATATGATGAGGAAAATATTCATTTTTTGTGGATATAGATGGAGAAATTTTTTAAAGTGACAATTGTTGAAAATCGATATTTTATCTTTTTTGATAAAATAAGATTTTATTATATTATTATAATATAATAATGGTGAAAATTTTTACAATGAATGTGGGATATATGAGTATATGAGGAGGAAGAGTATTTTTGTTGCAAAAGTTGTTTAAAACATGTTAAACATGTTGGTGGACCCATTTCTTTACTGAAATTTGATTATAGCCTGTAAAATCGTCCGTATGTGGATTTCGGTCAATTTTTGTTTGGAATTTGGAAAAACTTTCTTCTGCAAAGTTGTAGAGAATTGAATTTCCTATAAAAATTACGAGATTCGAATTTTCTGATCAAAGGGCTATTTATTATGAATTATTGAAGTTCTGAAGTTCCAAAATAATTGATTTTGGAAGTTTTAATTATTTTAATTAACAAAAACGTTTTTGTTGTTTTTATTTGAGTAGATGGCTGATGTTGGATTCAATGAGTGTGCATAGGAAGTTGTGGAATAATAATAATATTATTATATTAAATTTTCTGCTTTGGTGTTCTAAGCATTTTCCTATAAATAGGGTGCATAGGTTAGAATTGAAAATCATACCAGAAACTGAAGTTTTCTCTCTCTTTCTCTCTCTATATATCGAGAGTATTTTTGTGAGTATTTTAGTACTTCGAGTATTGCTATACGGTGCAAGTTCTTTTAGCACTATAGCTAGTATTCCAGTCAAAAGTACTATTCTTTCTAAGGCAAGGGAGATTATTTTCTTCATAAATGATATTATTTCTTCAATATCATTATGCCGAAATATTGGTTTGAACTTTTTTATCAAATTTGGAACTTTTTCATGTCGGGGTTACTATTCATGAGTTAGTATTCACGAGTTACTATTCATGAGTTACTATTCATGAGTTACTATTCACGAGTACTATTCACGAGTACTATTCACGAGGCATGATGATGTTTTTTGTGAAATTTCTATCTTTTGGTGTCAGAGTTACTATTTACGTATACGACACTATTCACAAATTCGACATTATTCACAGAAAAATTAAGTTTTCTTCTCTGTGTCCAAGATTGTCTGTTATGATTCCTATCTTTGATTGGATCTATGTTTTGGTCTTCATTCTTGAATTTTACTCCACTCTGGTTATTTATGACATACTTTTGAACTTGGGTTGTTTAAAGTACAAATCCTTAATATTTGTTCTTTTGTTTCACTGGATTCGTGTTCTTTAAAATATTTTGCATCATCCTCAGTCCTAAATGATGATATAATTGAATATTTTTGGCCTGTAGTGCAAAGATGAATGATTTCTGATGAATATCTTTGGCCAGTAGTGTGAAGATGAACATGTGTTTAGATGAACATGACCAACTAATGAATATCTTTGGCCTGTAGTGCAAAGATGACATGTTGTTGAATATCTTTGGCCAGTAGTGCAAAGATGAACTGTTGATGAATATCTTTGGCCCGTAGTGCAAAGATGAATTTATCAGTATGATTATGAGCAGAGGCGTGATTTGGTATAACCATGATCTTTGATGTTTCAGGTGATGAAAATTAACTTTGTCCTGGATGAAGAAAGGAATTTAGAACTACAATTATAATTATGAGTTATACACGTGATTGTGGACAAGAATTGTTGATTAATGTTACAGGGATAAAACATTGTTGATGGACTTTTAACATGAAGAAGATAATAGATTTTTTGGTCTATTTGACTCTTCTAATGGATTGCTCGTTCCGCTGCAACTATGGTTGAAAAGTTTTATCATCTACCATATGTTCTAAATCTCTTATTTATTACTGTTGAAGGCTATTGATAATTTATTTATCTTTAGTCATGATATTCTTTACTGAGCTAGTTGTGCTCACCCTTTTGCTTCACAATTCCTTTCTGGTAATAAGAGTGTAGCTAGGTCGACCGAGGGTAACAGGGGAATAGAACGGTGGTCTTCATTTAGTAGTTATATTTGTTGAATAAACTAGGGTGAGGCGAACCCAACGTTGGAAGGGTGTTTTGCCACTATCATATAAGATGTCTAATGACATACAACCTCGTGTCATCATAAGACAGGGTTGTCCTCATCCACTTGCTGAGTATATTTACAAGCACTACCTATATAATCTTGGTGTTTGTTTGGAGTATAATACCTAATTAGAGACAGTGGAGATAATGATATGTCAAGAGAAGACTCACCATTGGGAAGAATATGATAGTAATCTTTTCGTTTTTCTTTGGGGTCTATTGGATCAACCAAGGATAATTCTGTGGCCATGTGATATCTATCATAACTTAGACGCATGGCCTCCCATGTACGAAGGTTTCCTCGAGCACTTCCCAAAGATTCTAATTTCTAAAACAGTTTTCGACTATACCTTTATGTAAGGTGTCATTATGAGGTGATGTCCACGGTTGGGACATGAGTCACAGTGGGTATATATTTGTATTTAAACTCACAGTTTAAGTGTTGTCGTATCTTGCATGACAATTGTATTAATAAAGTTGTAATTATTTTCTGTACCATGTATTTGGCGACTCAGAATGGGTTGGATGGAATGGACCTATTTTAGGGTTGTCACAAGAGACCTCTTCTGTAACAATCCAGATTTTTTAATTTTAATATTTAAATATTTATTGAATTATATAAATATTTAATGGAGGTGTTTATCGTTGAATAAATATTTGTTTAATTGATTCGATTTAATTTGGTTAATTATTTGTTTAATAAATAATTAATGAGTTAAGGAAGTTCAGGATAAGAGATAATATTCTAGTTTAGTTTAATAATTAAATTAGAGAGTTTATATTGATTAAATGAATGATTATATTGATATTTCATTTTTGATGGATAATTATTTGTATTGAGTTTTGTGATTTAATGATTTAATTGATAAATTGTTATTAGAATTAATTAATTAAGTATGAAAACTTAATTAATTAGAAGTGTGACAAATAACTATATTATAAGTAGTTATTAAAATAAATTAAAGTAGTTTTGATTTAGTTTGTCAAGCAAGGCTTAAATATTTTAAGTCTTTAATTTTAAAGAGTTTTGCCAAACGGAGTCTTATGGCTTTTGGATTTTTAAATTTGATTTATTAATAATATAAATTAAATAAACAAAATATAAATAATATTGGTAACCGATAACTTATTAGCAGTAGTTAATATAGTCGTCAGTTTCTAAGCATTTGAAAAGTGAGCGTTGATTTTAGTTTTTACTTATAGTATATTTTGGGTTAAGCCTAAGAAAGGAAAAAGAGAAGAAAAGAAAAGGGTTGTCAAAGAAGAAAAGAGTTCTCAGAAAATTTAGAGAGTTTGAGAGAGAAAAGGCTAGGATTCCATTTCAAGCAATTTTCAGTGAAGTGAAAGAATTTCTTAAACAACAAAAGGTATGTTTTAAAACCTTCATATATATGTTTTACGTTCTCTATGTTTGTGTTCTTGAAGTTCACCCACCGTGTATAAAGTTTTTACAAAATTTCTGTAAATTTAGTTATATAACTGAACTATGGTGATTATGTGGGTTCATGATGTTAGAACAATTGTTTAAACAAGGATTATTATGTTAATTGGATTTAAAAGAAAGAGAAATGGTTTTTACAGTTATTATATGTACTTGAACATGTTTTGGAGTACAAAAAAATTAGTATGTGATTGTATGCTAATTGTGTGAAATTGGACATTATGTATGATTAATTGGGTAAGAACTTAATGAGAACGTAGTTCAAAGGAATGAGTTCGATGGATAATTGTGGTTTACAGTGTTAAACCTTGTTAAACAACGTCAACAATGGAGTTTTGTTTAAAAATAGTGTTTCAAGGATTTAACGTGTATGTGTAAATTTGTAAGTAATAAGCATGTTAATTTAGATGTTAGCAGTGTTAAATAGACAGAAATTAGTTATTCTGTTCTCCGATGGTTGGGTTACGCAAGTTGGCGCCTCAAATGCCAAAAAATGGAGCCATTACCTGTAATTCGCACCCTTTTGCCGCCAATTTTTATTTGTGGCGGCACTGGCTAGCTTAGTCCTCGCGCCCCAGTGCAGGAATTGTAGTCTGAGTCGTACAGTTTTGACCTCCTGTAGTAAAACGGTCATAACGTTTTCATACGAACTCTGATTGATGTGATGCAAGATGATCCGGAACGAGAAAGAATAGACCTACAACTTTTGTTCTTTAAGTCTTTAAATTTGAGGTCAGGAACAGAGGTAAAATTGGTCATTTGTGGGACTAATATGTATTAGGAGGCAATCGGAGGGCGTCGGGCATGCACGTATGCATGTGTAGTGCTTCTGATGATAAAAGATGTTATTCTAAGTTGTAAAACATGAATGTTAGTAAACATAATGATGCTTAACATTAATAAATAATGTATTAGATAAGTTATAGAAGGATAGTAAGCATACACAAGAGAGGCAAATCGGGCGTGTGACGAATGAACGTCGAAACGTCGTGCCAAGTATTAATGAACGTAAAAATTGTTTTAAGTCAAAATGAAAGGGATATTATAAAATATGAAATGGGTTTAATATAAAACCAATAATGATTCCTAGCAAGATTTAAACACTTTAATGAATTTCGAATATTACATAAGTTGAAAAGTTAACACAATCTAATTGAACATTGTGTGCTAATTAATAGAAAAGATTATGAGATGTGGAGTAGAGTTTACATTACAATTACTATGTGTTGTTATGTGACTAATAGTTGATGTGTATGATTATATAATTGTATAGGGCACGTGAAGTGCAGATAACTGTAAGCTGTTAAATTATTATTGGTAAACAACGATCAAGGCAAGTCTTTCAGTTCCTATTTGTTATGTGAACTTGATAATGAAATGTTTTAAATATTTGTTGCAAAGAGCATGTTGTGTTCTATATATATTGAAAGTATGAAATGTTAAAGTCAATTTATGACTACGTTGATTGAATAATAAATGTTAATTGAGTAAGGAACTCAATCTTTATACTTGTTATATGAAATGCAGCATGTATATTGTGTTAGTCCAATGTTTATGAGATATGTTGAGTATGTTATTATGTACTATGTGATGCATGAAAACTGTTAGATTATGCTGGGCTGTCGAGCTCAACCTTGCAAATAACCATTTTTGCAAGTTAAAGATTTAAGGTAAGGATATGTGCTACGTGAATTATAGAGATCCATATTCACGAAGATTACTTATGTTTTATGGGAAATGTATTTAATATTTTGAATGTAACATGTTGTTGAATTGTAAGTTGAGTTATCCGGTGTATATGGATATCTATTGATGATGTAAGACTTTGTATAGTCATTTTGTTGTAACGATTCATGATATAGATTTGAATCGAAGAGATGTAATGTAAAGGTTGCGATTTAGGGCAGTAAAGAACGAAATGTATAAAAGTTTTAAATATTCTGCATTTTTAGTGATTTTAATATCGTATAATGATGTAAAGATAGATTAAAGTTGTATTGTTAACGATCGAGAAGGAGAATATTATTGTATGAATTTTGGGGTCGTTACATCTTCTGCAGGTGCTACAGTGTTAAATGACATCGCCTCCACCTCCTCCTCCTCCTCCGACATGCCATCAAGCATGAACATGAGGTCTAAGTCTTCAGAGTCTTTTGACTTGATTACCACCACTTCCAGCTCTACTGCTATAGGGTTCGGTAAGACCTCTACTTGGTTCACCGATTCCTCATATACTACATGTATATCCCTATACATTTCATTTTCTCCTGACATCTACAAAAAAACAATTTAGTTTTATTAGTACATGTCAGTATAATAATAAAAACACATATCATAATTAAATGCATTTTTGGGTTAACTTCATCTTTTACTTCTTTAACTTTTCTTAAGGTTACGACTTAAGGTTCTTCCCCCCCCCCCCCCTTGAGTTTTATAACCTAATGCTTTGATACCAACATGTGATGCCCCCAAACTCGGGTATCTTCCAACCCGACAGATGGTGCTACACGGTACTACCATTCCCATATACATTCAATTGAAATAACTCAAAATAGTGAATATGTCTTCTATATATATATTCCAAAACAATATTCCCTTCCCAGGTTCTTTATAACCATTACATATGTTTCTTGTCATAATATCAAATAATTACAACATTAAAACTATACCATTACATAGACATTTCAGTGGTCTGCCTTAGCCTTTCCTTTATCCTTAGAGGATTCTTTGGGTCGTTCAGTCTTATCTGCATTCATATGGTTCAAGAAAGAGTGAGCATAAATAGCTCAACAATTATGATAATTTTCATTTAAACAACATGCTTGAATCATAGGCATTTTATATCTTCAATAACTGATTAATAGTCATGAAGTACTATGGATAATTAAAAATAGCACTTCCTTTTCCTTTAAAACATTTCACAATGAACCACGTTCATTAAGCATATATTTTGGTCCAAGACCTTGAGCATTTCTTCTTTCTTTGAAAAAGACAACCCGACACTAAGTCTGTAAGTCCGGTTTTGTAAGACCCCAACTTTTATGAATAAAGAATAATTTTCTCGAAATATATTTTTGAATATTATGGTATGGATTTGATATAATGTTATAGTTGTGGGTAATATTTACAAATTTTGCAAAGTAAGCAAGTGGTTATATAATATTCGATTGGTCGGGGAATATTCATTTTAACAGGGAATATTCGTACGACAGTACAATCATTGTTGGACCCCACAACGGAAGTATTATCGTAGTTAGAAAACTATGTAATTATCTTTTATAAAAATAACTACGAAAGTGTTACCGTTAAAACTGTTGAACTACCCGGTAGTAAAAGTACAAGATGTCTGGCGTGGTTGTATAGTAGCTCACGCGGTGATTGATTATTAATGCTTACGTGAGAAGTCACTCAGTTATACTCAATTATTGCTACAGTAATTACTGCATCATATCTCTAATATTATTGATTCAATTATTGTCACAGTATCATCTGCATAATATTTATTATTATTAAATCAATAATTGAGATGACAAATTTATTCATATTATTATTTTCAATATTGACAATGTCTAGAAGTTCTGTCAAGGAGAGGTTTGGTCAGCTAATTGCGCGCTAATAAGGAGAAATCCTTATCGGAAATCCCCCTCTTTCCTGGGAACGACCTGGTTGTTAAATATTTTGCGTTATAATATTAATGATGAATAAGTTGTGTTGATTAAAGATGAAATTGATAGTTCCATTGTGTTGGGATTATTAGTGTTAGTGGAAATCGACATTTATTTCGATAATAATTGATGTATGCGGGTTATATTGACCAATTGGGTAATTAATCGGATAAATGAGCAATTAATTGCTATTATTTCACATGCTTATAACTATTTGTTCACATGTGTGTACTATTGATTCACATTCATGTACTATTAGGGGAGGTGGTGCAAGATTGATAATACTTGCATGACTAAATTAAAAATGGAGATATAGTTGAAGGTACTATACTGTAATTAGTTTTTCGCATGATTATACTATTGAGTCACAAGAATGAACTATTAATTCACTTATTTACTATTAGGGGAGGTGGTGCAAGTTTGATAATACTTGCATGACTAAATTAAAAATGTAGGAAAAGAGGAAGGTATTATACTGTAATATTTCAAGCCCCAAAACTTGCAATTATCTAAACTATATTTTCCTATAAATAGAAGCTCATTCTTCCTTCATTTCTCACCAATTCATAAAAGCTTTTGTAACGCCCCGAAATCCGGTCTATTTTCACATCCGGATTCCGTACGTCACGATCCCATCTTCTTCCAAACATGCATCATTATATAACTAAATATAACGACATACATTCTCAAATCCCAGGTTCGATAACCATAAAACCTCTTTCATTACAAATAATGATAATTACATTATTCTTTACATCTTGCACGAGTGACTTTTATCCGCCACCAAGGATACATAATCGTTCATTAAACTATTCTATAGCTTAATTCTATCATTCTATATTACAAGTCTTCGCTTGATCTTCATGCTCATTCATATAATGAATGGCACATCGTCTGTATACCACTCAACTTGATCTTTACGGAATCCGTAAGTGCTTTCTAACATCATTCGCTGAAAATGTTTTTATTTAAAGCAAAGGTGAGCATTCAATTGCCCAACAAGTTATAACAGTTGAACAAATAACTTCAAGTGTTTAAACATTTCTTTAGAACTTCAATAACCGAACAAAGGCTATGAAGCAGCTTGAATAATAGGAATAGTCTCGATTCCTATCATCTTAAAACATTAGTCATATTCACTTTGAAATACTTTTATTTCCTCTATCTTTTTCATACACATCCTGTCTGGCTAGAATCATTAGCACAGACCTAACAATAACGGTTCATGTATAAACATAACATACTCATATTGAACAGTTCAATCATAGAACAGTTCATCTCAAAGAAACACCGAAGTGCTCACATTGTGGCACACGACCTCATACGTTCTACCACCTTGTACAAATATCACACATTCGCACATAGACAGAACTTCTCAAGTTCAACATCTGAGAAGTTTAATAAACTAGAATTCATATAGTATGAATGAAGGTGGGAAACTTGCCTTACGCACAACTACAGCTTATAGTTTACGCGGAACTGCTCATTCCAATTCCTATGCAGTGCATAAGGAAATAACACGTGTACCAATTAGTCATATACTTGACTTACGCATTGGTTTACTTTACTTTACTTCTTAGGGTTCACGTTCTTATAATCTAAGTTTACGCGACCAACTTCCTTTATCGGTTAATGGCTTCTTGACATACGGAGATGTCTTACTCATTACGTTCATCATCTTTGATGATTTACATTCGTATCTTCTTCTTATAACTTTTCTAGGACTCAAAGCACACATCGTGTCTCTACTAGTAGTCCATATGGTACTCTGAGTGGTTTCCCATAAACAACCAACAAACAAGTTCCTGTAACGAATGAGTGGTTTGAGTTGTCATTCTGAGGACAGAATCCTTGTAAGGAGGGAATGATGTAACATTCCAGATTTTTTTAAATGTAAATTATAAATATTTATTGATTTATATAAATATTTATTGGATGTGTCTATTATTGGATAAATAATTGTTAAATTATATTGATTTGATTTAGTTAATTATTTAGTTGTTAAATAATTAATATGTGGATTGAGTTATGTGATTAAGTGAATTATTTAATAAATTGTTATTAAATAATGTATGACAAATAACTATGTTATAAAGAGTTATTTAATTAAATTAAAGTAGTTTAAATTTATTTTGCCAAACAAGGCTTAAATATATTAAGTCTTTAATTTTAAATTAGTTTGCCAAACAAAGCCCTATGGCTTTACGATTTTTAAAATTTGATTTATTAGTAATATAAATTAAATTAAAGAAAATATAAATAATATATAATATATTTGGTAACTGATATTTTAATAGGGTCATTAGTATATATACGGTTTAAAGACGTTGGATTTAGACGTGCGTTGGCTTTTATTTTAGTTTACGTATACTATTGTTTGGCTTAAGCCTAAGAAAAGCTGCAGAGAAAGGAAAAGTTCAGAGAGTTTGAGAGGAAACTAAGTGCGTGATTGTCCAAAACAAGATCTGTTGACAAGTATTTTTTTAAGCAACAAAAGGTATGTGGCTATAACTTTAATATATGTAAGTATATATGTTTTACGTCATTATGCCTAAGTCTCTGTGTTCTTCACTTATGTATAAAGTTTTTACAAAAATTGTATGCAAACCATGTTTTAGAATTGGTTATGATGTTACATGTATTTGTAAAGATAATTGTTATAACTATCATATATATATTTTTATATATATGACTGTCGACGTCGGAATTTTTGTGTGTCCCTTTCCGTTACTTGTTCTTTGGTGTTCTCATTTTAGGTGAGATTTGTTTGAAAAAACAAGTGAAAAAGGTCCGACATGTATAATGTCGATGATGGGACTATTAAGAGTCACCAGTTGGTTTTTTTAATGGTTGTACCAACACAACCGAGAAAAGGTTTACACATTGACCCAGTGATGTGACACTGATATACGGGTTGGCGAAACCGAGATTCGTTTAGGGTCTGGGGACTTGGTTATGCGGGGGGAAGGTGTTAGGCACCCCCCGAAATCCGTGTTACCACGGTAACCGCCTCTTTTCAACAAACTATTATCTGAGTGTGTGTATGTGTGGGTCAATGTTCTGTTATATGGAAGTTGTGTGAGGCCTCGTTCGAACCTATATACACGGGATTTGAATTTATGTAAAAATTCAGTTTTTAGTAAGATATGGCAGTGATGTTTTATAAATGAGGTTTTTCAAACCCTGATGCTCAATAGGAATTGAGACGTTTTACACTCCCATTTTTATTAAGTGATCGGCTGGATTGATTTTATTTGACGGATGCGAGGCATCCGTATGAAAATAATATACAAAAATAATGCCGACTTCCTCTTGGGTATGGAAACCATCTGAGGAAATTCAGACATCGCAGAATTTACATGCTGCTTACAGCTGAACATGTCCATCACGGGAACCGAATCTAGATTCAATGGGATGAATCTGTGATCACATGATACCTAGGCTCACATAATACTGCAGTTTATACGAAAGCAGTAAGCAGGTATATATATAAAAGCTGTAAATATATATATATACAGACGGGATCTCCAACCACGAAGCACCTCCATGAGGGATCAGAAATGTAAATAAAGCTATTAAAAGCTATCAACCGCCACGGAGTAAACTCCAGGCGGGACAAAACGTAAATAAAGCTGTAAAGCGATCAACTGCCACGAAGGAAACTCCAGGCAGGACGAAAATATATATATATATATATATATATATATATATATATATATATAAGCGAATAAACGCACTGCATCAAGTTCTAGGCTCATCGAACAAAGTCCCACACACAATTAATATATATAAGTATATATATATATATATATATATATATATATATATATATATATATATATATACAGACTGAAATGAAACCACGGATCGAAGTCCGGGCAAAAGCAAGCAACACGACTCTCAACGTGTAGAAGGGTGTGTGCAAAGATGAAGAGAAAGACTCTAAAGTGTGTGAGAAGGCTTACAGTTGACTGATAAAAAAGGCTTCTATATCTTTAGAGTGGGTAAATATTGGGCTTTTGTGGGTACAAAAGAGGCTATATATGAGCTCACAGGTGTTTAAGAGTGGAAAAATACACTGTATGGCGAGTGCAGAGCAAATTGTGCAGGGTTTCCCCATCTTTTTTCTCTTAAAAATCAGCACCCCAAGCCCTCTATTTATAGGCAATATGAGCCACAGGTGTACCTGCGACTGAGCCGCAGGTGTACCAGAGGTGGGTCGGGTCGGCCCGGTTTTATCGAGTTGGGTCGTCTCGAAGTACGTGCACTCAAGCACAGTAATGTCCACTCAGATTATGAGAAGTGCAATCCAGGCATCCGTTTTGAGGTATTCAGGACCTATTTCGGACCGCCGTTGTCGAGAGTTATATAATGGCATGAGATTAGAGTTTGTACGAAGTCTTTGAAGATGGGACGATGCCCTCCGGTCTTCAAGCTTCAACTTTCATCTGTTACCCCGCACAATAGTCACTCGGGATTAGTTAGCCTTATGGGACATTGTTGCATAGAGACGAGACGTGGCATCGTTTTGGACGAGATGACGATGTTTCCCCTCACCGGTGTTATCTCCGGATTGGGCTAATAAAGTAAGCGTTGCATAGACTTCGCTGAGATTGGACTGCTGCATTTGTTGAAGGTCCTCATTGTCATCTTTGAGGTGTGCCTATCTTCCGGATGTTATTTCCGGGTTGGCACAGTGTATCTTGTTGTGAGTGCCGAGATTGAAGCTGATGGTATTTGAAACAAGCATTTTCGGGGTTATCTCCGAAACTGCATTCCTTGGGGTTATCACCAAGGTTGGTGGCTCTTCCCATGGTTGGGATTGAGAGTGGATACCTCGGGGTCATTTTCGAGATTAATCGGTCTTCTCCGGTGTAAGTTCCGGTATTGTATCTGCAGGTCTCGGGGTTAGATCCGAGGTTGAAATCGTTACTCCCAGATTGCGATCCGGGGTTGATGCTGCACTTCTGGTAGTATCCGGTATGGATTTGGATTGTCTTTCAGGGTTCTCTCTTAAAAGACAAATCTGTCCTCCTGCAATGTTAGTAACAGTTGTACAAAAAATTTTGAGTGTCTACAGATGCCCCTCTTTATCATACTCATGCATGGCGATGCATGGGTAGGATAAAGAATCCTAGACACTTGAAACGCAACAAGATAAACATGGTGCTAAGGATAGCAACATTATGCAAATGTGTGATGCATGTGTACGGGGTTGTGGCCCAATATGTCACGATTCTGTTCGATTTACTACCAACATCAAATGCTGTCAGGGATGCCTGACCTTCGTTGACATGTGAATCAACGGCTGAAACATCCTGTGGGATATACTGTCAAGGTTGCTTGACCTTCGTTGACGTGTGAATCAACGGCTGAGATTCTGTGAGGAGATCATCAAGGTTGTTTGACCTTCGCTGACGTGTAGATTAATGAAGCATTGTGTTGTGACACCCACCGGGGATCCGCTGGGGAATATGAGTAGCTGGGTATGAGAACCTCAAACAGCTCTATAGCTCTGTCAGGTTTAAACGATATCGGCTAAAATGACGTCAAGGTTGCTTGACCTTCGTTGATATGCGATTCAACGGCTGAGCATGCGTTGCTACTCTCGCTGGAGATATACGTTGTAACCCCCGTCGGGGATTTACTGGGGATGCATGAGTACGTACGCAACTACCAAACGGTTCCCAACACTTCGATAGGTTTACCTTCCATCGGCTAAAATAATGTCAAGGCTGCTTGACCTTCGTTGATAGAATTGTCAACGGATGAACGTGTTGTAACCCCCACCTGGGATCTACGTTGTAACCCCCGTCGGGGACTCACGTTGTAACCCCCGTCGGGGACTCACATAGGGTAACGACCTGAAGTCGGCGGCATCAGACCTGTATAAGGTATTGTCGTATATGATTTGTGACAACTGAGGTCATCGACAGAGTATACCTTGTGTTCAGGCGACTACCAATGAGTGATGTACAGATTCAAAGTCTCATCTGAGAAGACCAGGATTGTATGCTATTTTTCTCAATTGCGTGGCATTTTTATTCCCGATTTGACCTTTCTAGCCCGTAAGAACTCTGTTTCAACTCGAACTGGACCAAGCCGGAGGGGTGGGACCCACATAGAGGAGCCGAGGGTGCACTTTCTTTGCGCCGTACCGCAGATGAGCTTCATGGCCAGCGCGTGGATGATAAATCCGGCGAGCTTCACTTCACAAGTCACTTTCAACTTGTTTCACTTTAGAAAAACCACGAGCAATCTTCAGATCTGCTGAGTTCGGGCTGCTTTCTGCAAATTCTGTCACCGTACAAGTGTTCTACATTATCCTGGTAACGTATGCATGTATTTTTTTCCAGTTTCTGTCTGTTAGATTGTGAGTTATCGCACGAAAATGCATCTAAACACATAGTAGTGATTATGTATGCACAAATGACTTGATAAAAAATATTCAACATAGTAAATGTTAGTATTAAACCATGCTGAACATAATGATGTGAAAAAATTTGACTTCTGAGACAGTCAAATTGGTACCTTTTTCTGCTATTTTTTTTGTACTTTTTGAGGTCCAATGAGCAAAAGGTAGAAAGGCAAAATACTCCTAGCATTGAGGTTGGCCTTATGCATGATGATTTTGATTTTTAATGCATATATTAGGTATATGACTTTGGGACAGGTGTGCTACTGAATGGCCACCTAGACATGCCTGTGTGCATGTGGATAGTCCTATTTTCAAAGGGGGCTATGGCAAAAAAATTTCAAATGTAGGCATTGGGTAGTCATACATTCTAACTCTATTATATGTTAAAGTAAATGCATGCATGCATATAGTCATATAATGCATTTTAGAAAGCTCCAGGTAAGGAAATACCATACCCTTTCTGAGGTGATTTGGAGACTTGTTGTCCAGATATTATGGATCCGGATCGGTGACCGGTTCTATGGGGGACCGCTCACGGCGCACGGCGAGAGGGCTTCTAAAGTGCCTCGTCCCCGTTCTGTCAGATAGACTCGTTGGTTGGTGGAGGCTGTGATTCATCCTGTCCAGGCAGATGTTCTAGACGTCGAGGACGAGGAGGTGGATATTGAGGATCCCATTCCTGCTGCACATATCCCTCGCAGGGAACTTCTGAGCATCCAAGTGGTGAACCCAGAGTTGTTGGGTGATTTGGGTAGACACCCATCGATGTACTTGCATGCTAACGAGGTATGACGTTAGACTTTATCTTCCTTCTTTCCTATTGATGAGGATTTAAAGGGTTCTGATGTTGATCTGCATTTCATGCAGGTTCCAGGTTTTACACAGCCTCGAGGGAACTAGTTTAGCATCCACTCCATGTACCAGGCGCTTCATCCTGATTATAGAGCAGTAGTGCATGAGTTGGGATTTGGGGCATTTTTCTCCATTCTTCCCCGTCGTTGTCCCTGGGGTTACCCCAGGGGATTGTCTGAGCGATGGTTTCATCAAACTCAGTCACTCCACCTGCTGGATTGCGAGGTGATAATGACGCCTATGGATTGGTGATTTATCACAGGTATAGAGTTTGGAGGGGAGCCAGTGCCTTGCATGGCGAATATCACCCCTACTGCCATCCGATCCTTATTAGGAGTTCCGGCGGGGGCGCTCAAAGGCAGGACTGTCCGTTCAGGTCCTTTGAGCGTAGATGTTATGAGCGGGCTATTGAGTGAGCCTATGCCTGATGATGTCAGGATTAGGGATCACGTTCTGCGGTGATTGTTCCTGATGATCATTCGAGGCTACTTCATAGCAGATAACTCTTCCACGGTATCTTTCACTTTGGTCAGCGCCACACGCGATGTTGACCATATAGGAGAGTATGACTGGGGCTCTTACACCTTTTCCTATTTCCTCCGGGGCATGCATCTGCGCTCACAGGGTTTGACCAAGGCTTGGCTAGGATTTTACCCGTTTCTGCTGGTGAGTATTTCTTTTGTCTTTTGCTATTCATAGGTTAAGAGTGTTTACTGATAGCAGATGTTTTGCCATTGTGTTAGCAGTTTTGGGCCTATGAGAGGCTTCCATGTTTGCGTCCTATGAGTGTGTTAGGCTTAGATACCTATCCACGAGGACGACGATGGCACCATTCTATTTTTCAAGAGGTCCTTATGAATCGAGGGCTTTCGGCCTTCTTGTATCTGTTGGAGTTCTTGTGGTGACGCCATCATCATGGCTTCTATACTCGGGGGATCATTTGACCATCGGTTTTGAGGATGGACACCCCTTTGAGTAGAGTATTTGATTTCCACCGGAGATTTCCTCT
The DNA here is from genome assembly GCA_020205615.1 of Panax quinquefolius. Classification (NCBI taxonomy): domain Eukaryota; kingdom Viridiplantae; phylum Streptophyta; class Magnoliopsida; order Apiales; family Araliaceae; genus Panax; species Panax quinquefolius. The sequence continues at coordinate 51,115,562 of CM035167.1, read as the reverse complement.
CTTCACTGAGATGGAGGTGGGAGCTCTATTTAGGAGAGTGTGTTATTAGGAGCACCACGGGGGAGATTCAGATACCGATCTTGCCTCTGTCAGCGTCATTGGCTCATATCACACCACCCGCCATCGATATTCCATTGTGTTGGAGTTGACGATTTTGATTTATCCGAGGGTCCATGTACTTGGGGAGATATTCCGTGTTGGTGGCTCCCTCAAGACTATTGGGGCCCGATCCGCGCCACCACGATTTATGGGGACATGATTCCGTGATCTTTGATGATGACGGATTGGGTGTCTTGTGTCCAAGCTCCGACTCATCTGACCCGGATTGATAGCTTGACCCGGCAGTTGGATCAGGCACATATATTTATTCGGCATTTGGGTAGAGATCCAGCAGAGGCGGAGTCATTTTTTCCTTCTAGCTCAGGTGCTGGCCCCTCAGACGACCCATTTGGTTTTTCCGGTGCAGATCCTCCTCTTTATAGGCTTGACATCCCTGTTGATAGAGATCTAGTGACTCAGGAGGAGTTACATCAGGTGGACAGGATTGAGGATGTGGACATCGAGACCCTGGTCTTCTTCTGTTATATATTCTCGTTATTTCTTTTGATAGGCCTCTGTTAGATATTGGGTGGCTGTTCCCCATTCTCGCTATATCTTTTGATAGGCCTCTGTTAGTAGTAGGGCGTCTGTGCCCCATTTTCATGTATTTGTAGTTGTATAGAGCTGATGTATTAGATGATGATATATTTAGGAATGTATGCACCGTTTTTCATTCCCTATATCATATTGCCATCCATTATCTGTTATGCATGTATCATGTTACGAATATGTATGTATGTCCAGAGATATTCGACATTGACGCCTGGATGGTCTTATGGCACGGCTCGCACAGATGTCTTCTTCGACAGTTAGCCATATAGATCATACCCCACCGTCAGTGGTGGCATTGGGTATGGGATCGTGGTACGATATTAACTGTCACCGCTTGAATGTGGTGACCATAGATATATGTTCTCGCAAAGATACCATGACCCTTTTGGCATTTCAGGTTCCTGTAGGATTCGTGGACGGGATGCTAGAGCATTGGCTACCTGATAGGTAGGTATTCCATTTTGGCACCCATGAGTTGACTCCTACTCTGGAGGAGTATGCATGTTTGACAATGCTGCCCCTAGACAGACCCTGCGTGCACATGGCTTTGGGAGACATGAGCAGATGGTTCATGACTCTCACAGGATTGCGATCGTAGTGCAGGATGAGCTGACATCTGGCCACGTGATCTCTCAGCGTTTTCTCTATGATAGATTTGGTGCGGAGGATAGATATTCACGACATTTTGGGGATTTCACCGTGTCGGAGGATCATTGGCGTTTGGCTAGAGTTGATGTACTGATTCTATGTGTACTGTCATACGTGTATATGTCGCGGTATATGGATGAGATAGATATAGGCGTTATCATGGCCGTGAGAGCTCTCAAGGAGGGTCCTACCATTGTACCTATGATAGTGGCAGAGACCTTGCGATCAACATCCCATCGCAAAGCGATTTCACCCGTTAGGGCATGTTCTATCGGGAGTTCGGTCAATGTCAGTATGTGTGGTTTATGTCACATTTACGACCGGTTGGTACCCTTAGACGGCATGAGTATTGCTTTTCCCATGATGTGGCTATGTCATATTCCTTTCAGCCATCGGAGTGTACAGATGCTCAGTCCTGGTTCGCATTTTTGGCAGATATTAGAGATCCATTCAGTATATTTCCATGTTCGGGGCTTAGTTCACCATACAGCTTCATTACTCATGCTCCGGGCATGGACTTCCTCCCTCTGGCTGGTTTGAGGGGCGTGACTACTTATCACCCATTAGTCGTGATGTCGCAGTTCGACCAGTTCCAGGATTTTCATCCTTTCAAGGGGGCGGCAGGTCAGCGTTCAGCCTCTTGATACCTCTTACCTGAGGACCGATCTCGTGTATACGCTTGTTGGGATCAGCGTGAGTTAGCTGCTTTTCGTGCCAGTCGTCCAGGTTATTCCGCAGAGTACTCCGCATGGATGGAGATTGAGGTTTTATCGGCTGCAGCAGTATTTGCAGTACCGGAGATTAAGTTAGGCGATGTAAAGCCTACGGAGGACATTGATACCAACATCGAGGGAGGGCACCTCTTTGGGTTACCAAAGATTTCTTCGGATTCTCCTAGTACCAAGATTTTTTGTGATTCAAAGACTCGACACAGTACTTAGAGTAGCATTTTCATCTGATGACCTTTGAGAGAGATCATATTCGATCTATGATGTCGACTACTCTTGATGTGAGGGACGCCGCCCTAATAGAGAGAGACGAGGCATTGGTTCGTAGAGATGCCGCCGTCGATGAGCGTGATGAGGCCAGGTCAGCCATGAACGCAGCGATAGTTGAGCGGGATATCACCATATCTTCCCGGGATGTAGCCGTCACAGATAGTACTGCAGTGAGGTCCCTTACCACTGGTATGATCACAGAGATGAGCGCTTATATTGATGAGCATATAGACATCATGTAGATGGCTACAGATCTGTTGGGTCATGTGGATATTCTTATCCAGGAGACTACAGCTTTACCTCCTTCATCTGAGAGGGATGCCATGTTGGTCTTACTAGCTCGCATGTACCCTGATTCGTAGATGAGCTTGTATTTACCTGCACAGACTAGCTTAGCCATTTTGTCATGTACAGTTCACATTGTACATATATCAAACAGCATTATATATGATAGGGAAATATATTTTTGGATCACTTCCCTTTTAGATATGTCTGGCTATTTGCTTGATATTTTGCCTGCTGCTTCAGGGCTTGTGATCTTGATGTATTCTGAATTCTTCCTTGGTGGATGGACATTGAGCTGTCACTGGATAGTTCAGAATGGATCATCGATCTATGTATCCCTACCATCTTTGGTGTCTTGGGACTTGTTTCTGAATGGAGATGTGGGGGGAGTGTGGCTTTCCTCTCCGAGATTGACCGCACCACCGATGGTCGCATGAGATTTCTATTTAGGAGAAGCCTAGTTAATTCCACCTCTTATGGTTTAGTGTTGCTCTTCGAGGTATGACCGCAGCTTAGATGGTCGCCGAATCTCCTATTTGGGAGGAGTTCAGGTAATTTCATCCCTTTGGTCTGGAGCCGAATGAAATGTAACAGATTGAAAGAGAATCCCAATACCTATTGACAATAATTTGTGTTTTGGTAGGGGGTGAGACCGCACCATGAATGGCTGCCTACGTACTCCTATTGAAGAGGAGATCAGGTCTGCGTAGTTCGAACCTGGTGTAAGAGGTTCAACGTTGTATATGGCTGACATGGTGTAGGAATGTTTTTGGTTGTTTTTGATTTTGTAAGGAGAAGAGGGTACAAATGTTTTTGTTTTTTTTGTTTTATTGCGACCAGGCCATATGAAATGGTTGCCTACGTACTCCTATTGAAGAGGAGATCAGGTCGACGTAGTTCGCCCCTCAGGGCGAGAAGAATAGCGTAATCCCATGCGCAGGTCAGAGTGTGGGGAGAGAAAGTTTAATCCTAGGTTGAGGATAAACTGCAGGTATGAGAAGTTTGATCCCATGTATGGATAGCCAAACTACAAAAGCAAGAGGTTCAATCCGCGATGGGATGACCTAAGTTGTATGAGTGCAAAGGATAAAGCCAGGATGCTGGCTTGAAGAGTACGTTTTCCTGAGGGGCAAAGTGTAGAAAAGTTGTATGTCGTAAAAGGTTAAAGAACCGGAATGACTGGTGACCTGATGATGATGCACCAGGGTGTTTGTTGGTTACTTCAGATATAATACCGTTTCACAACGTCCGAGTTGATGAGTTGTGGAAATTCATCGCCGTCCATTTCTTGCAATCTGAGAGCGCCTCCTGTCAGTACTTCCTTGACAATAAACGGGCCTTCCCTGTTATGAGCGAATTTTCCTTTAGCCTGATCTTGGTTGTCAAGAATCTTCTTCAAAACCAAGTCATGTTGTTTAAACTGCTGTAGATGGACTTTTTTGTTGTAGGATCTGGCGATCCTTTGCTGATATAACTGACCATAGAAGATAGCCGCGATTCACCTTTCGTCTATTACAGACAATTGGTGATACCTGTCCTGTACCCATTGGTCTTCATCCAGCTGAGCGTCGATCAATACTCTGAGAGACTCCATCTCAACTTCTATGGGGAGTACTGCTTCCATCCCATAAGTTAACGCGTAGGGGGTTGCCCCAGTTGAAGTACGCATTGAAGTTCTGTAGGCTAACAGAGTAAGAGGCAACAGGTCAGCCAATCTTTATGGTTGGCGGACATCTTTTGCATAATCTTCTTGAGGTTTTTGTTAGCCACTTCAACAGCACCGTTCATCTTCGGACGATAGATGACAGAGTTAAGATGTTTGATGTGGAATTTACTGCATAATTCCTCCATCATTTTGTTGTTGAGGTTTTTGGCATTGTCTGACATAATAACCTCTGGTTGTCCATATCGACAAACGACATTGTTTCTGATGAAGGCAATGATGACTTCTTTAGTGACCCTGGGAAAGGAGGCTGCTTCTACCAACTTGGTGAAATAGTCGATCATGGTGAAGATAAATCGGTGACCATTACTGGCTTTAGGCTCGATGGGCCCGATAACTTCCATTCCCCACATTGAGAAGGGCCAAGGCGAACTCATATTGTGGAGCTTCCGTGGAGGGGCGTGTATAGCATTCCCATGAATCTGGCACTGATAGCATCTTTTGACGTGGTCGTTGCAATCAGCTTTGAGAGATAGCCAATAATGTCATGTCCTGAGGACTTTCTTGACAAGGAGGGAGCCACTAATGTGGGGCCACAGACTCCACCATGGATTTCATCCATAAGCCTTTGGGCTTGGTCTTTGTCTAGACACCTGAGGAGACCTAGTCCTGCATCTCTTTTGTAGAGCGCATCTTTACTCAGATAGAACTTCATAGCAAGTCGATGGATCCGCCTTTTCTCAGTCAGGCTCGCCTCAGCGGGTGTAGATCCATCTCGTAGATATTCCTTGATATGCTGATACCAATGAGGTTGGATGGGAGGTAGCTCATCCGATACTTCTTTAATATAATTCCCATATGTTGGGGCCTTGTTCAGGGAAATTGTGACGCTTGGCAAGTGTTCCTTGTCTGATATGCGAATCAAGGAGGCCAAAGTTGCTAACGCATCCGCGAAATCATTCCTATTACGAGGAACATGTATAATGGAGATTTCTTCGAACTCCAAAGCCATCTTCAAAACCTGCCGATGGTAAGGCAGCAAATGTAGTTCCTTGGTTCGATAGATTCCGGTGGATTGTCTGATTATCAACTCCGAATCTCCAAGGACAGTTAACCGCCTGATGCCCATTGAACGGGCAAGTTTTAGCCCCATGAGACAACCTTCATACTCAGCCGTATTATTGGTGCTGACAAACTGTAATTTGACGGCAACGGATATCTGCTCCGTATCGATACTAGAAGCGCTTCCGGCCTCAGAACCTTCCATATTAACTGCTCCATCAAAATACATCTTCCATGACTGGCGTGTATCGTACTGATGGTGTTGCTGCAATGTCATTACTCCTTCATCAGGGAAATATGTTTCCAAGGGTTTGAAATCCCCTGAAGGTGCGGCGGCCAGTTGATCTGCGATTCCTTGACCTTTGATGGACTTTTGAGTCACATATACGATGTCAAATTGTTGTAGGATCAACTACCATCTGGACAGCTGGTAATTTAACATGGGTTTGTTGAACACGTACTTGAGAGGATCCACGCGGGATATGAGATGGGTTGTGTGACCATGGAGGTAATGTTGTAACCTCATGGAAGCCCATGCTAAAGCACAACATGTCTTTTCAATCAGAGTGTACTTGTGTTCACTACTGCTAAACCTTTTACTGAGGTAATAGATAGCTCGTTCTTGGCCTCTATCGCTTTCTGTCCCAGCATGCATCCCATGGCATTGTCACTTACGGACAGGTACATGAACAGGGGAACATCATCCCTAGGTGGCACCAAGACAGGAGCTTTGACTAGCTGTTTCTAGATTGTAAGGAAGGCCTTCTGACACTCGTCATTCCATTTCATGGAGGAGTTCTTCCTTAATGGATTGAAGATTGGCTCATAGGTTGCTGTGAGTTGGGAGATAAACCTGCTGATGAAGTTGATTCTTCCCAAAAATCCTCGTATTTCCTTCTCTGTCTGAGGAATGGGCATTTCAGTGATGGCTTGGATTTTGGCAAGATCCAGCTCAATCCCTTTGTGGCTGACTAGAAATCCTAGCAACTTACCTGATTTAACGCCAAAGGCGCATTTAGCTGGATTCAACTTCAAGTTGTACTTACGCAACCTGTTGAACAACTTTTTAAGATGGTCTATATGGTCATCCTCCTTCCGGGACTTGACAATGATGTCATCCACGTAGATCTCAATCTCTTTATGCATTAAGTCGTGGAAAAGAGCCATTATAGCTCATTGATAGGTAGCTCCAGCATTGATGAGGCCGAATGACAACCGTCTATAGCAAAAAGTTTCCCAAGGAGTGATGAAAGCAGTCTTCTCACGATCTTCCGCGGAAACCATGATCTTATGGTACCCCGCAAAGCAATCAGCAAAGGAGTACATGTCGTATTGCGCAGTATTGTCAATGAGAATGTGGATAAATGGCATGGGAAAGCTGTCTTTTAAGCAAGCTTTATTCAAGTCCCGGTAATCCACACAAACTTGCACCTTCCCTCCAGGTTTTGGTACAGGCACGATATTGGATATCCACTCAGGATATGTAGACACCATGATGATGCCAGCTTGAAATTGTTTCACAATTTCTTCTTTCACCTTTAAACTCCACTCCGGTTTCAATCGCCTGAGTTTCTGCTTGACTGGCTTAAATCCCTCTTTAATGGGAAGGCGATGAAGGATAATGTCAGTGGACTAACCCATCATGTCTTCATGAGACCATGCAAACACATCCTGGAATTGGGTTAATAGCGTAACCATGTCATTCCGTTGGTTTGGGGTAAGGTCTGAACCAACTGGATTAACTTAGGGCTTTCTAAGGTTAGAGATTGAAAGAAGTGGTTTGATCAAGGTTGGGTTTGGGTTTGTCTTTGACCCATTCTTGAATTTCTGGAGGCACCTCAATGTCATCCTCAGATATCCAAAGAAGGTGAATTCATCTCTACATCAAAGGTACAATCCACTGTGTAGAAGAGGTATAGAATCGTAAGTCTGAGCACATTTAAATTCAGAGTCCTGAAATAAAATATGCTTTCACTTAGTATATATTAAATGTGTTGATCATACACAGTGTTAGCATATACTGGCAAAATAAACTGCTAATACTGTACAGAAAAGTAAGCAGTTATTATATCTACAGGGCAGAAAGAGTTTCTGCCCGCTTTACCCTCGTCGACCAAAGCAAGGAATGATGTCCCAATTGGCAAGGGTAAAGTCTGGGTGGACCGCATTGATGGCGGGATTGTCATCATCCTCCTTGTCCCGAATGATGGCCATTACGTCAGGGCAATCATCGTCTGGGGTGTATCTGTTAGTATGTTCATCATGGATGATGATGCGTATACCTGACATCATCCGTATGACGTCTTGCTTGATTCTTCGTTCCTCTTCTTCCACTGCGGGATTTGGAACAAAGATTTCTTTTCCTTTCACCGGCACCGGCTTGGGAAATAACATAGCCATTACATTGGCTGGCACCTTTACTGGAGGTTGTGCGCACTCAAAGTTTGAAGGCGAAGCCAAACGCCACAGGGTTGAAGCTGAAGGAATCTGCTGATGCTTATGAGGATTCCTGTGACTAGAGCTGGCAGAATAGCCTAGTCCAGCTGTTCCAACTTGCTTGGTTAATCGAATGGGGTACTTGATACCCTGGCCATCTTTACCCAACCCTTGTCCCGATTTATGACCTAACGACATCATTTCTGAGTAGTAAAAGCATTACCTAAGCAGAAATTTTGGGTTCGGGCAATGGTGCTCCAATAGCATGGTATTGGGTGTTGCTTATTTCCAAAGCATGAAAACTGACTGCTTCCACATCCTCATTGGCATTGATGAATGGTATGTCCCCATGCTTAGGAATCTCTGGTTCAGCGTTGACTGAGACCAGGCCATTGTTGATGATGTATTTCAACTGTTGGTGAAGAGTGGAGGGGACTGCCCCAGCCATATGAATCCATGGTCGTATCAGAGGAAAGGTTATATCCGAATCTATTTTGAGCACATGGAAAGATACGCAGAATGTGTGAGGACCAATTTTGATTGGCAGCTCAATTACTCCGACCGAGTTATGGCGGGCTCCATCAAAAGCTTTGATGATAGTATGGCTACTCCGAATTCTGTTGAGATTGATATTCATCTTCACCAAGGTAGCATATGGGCAGATATTCAGAGAGGAACCTCCATCTATTAAGACTCCTGCTACCATGTATCAGGAGGATAAGACCCAATGTGTAATGTGCATTGTACGATGGCCATCCCTTCCGGATGGTATGTCATCATCAGTGAAGGATATCACATTTTTGTTGAAAATGTGATCAACCATATGTTGAAACTTTTCCGTATCCACTGATGTCAGGAGATAGGCTTCTTATAGAACCTTTATCAAGACCTTCCGGTGATTCTCAGAGGTTAGGACCAAGTCCAAAATTGATATTTGTTGTGGAGCTTCTTTCAAGCTTAAAACCACCGCAGCCTCATTATGACACACAGAGTGGAGGAATTTTTCAACCTTTTCCATGGGTATTCTTCCCTTTGATTTGGTGGTGGGGTTCATCACCCGATGGGGAAGATACATTAGATTTTCCTTCGACACTGCAGCAGTGGTATGTGAGGTGGATCCTTCACCTTCTCCATAATTCCACGGAACTTTGCGCAAGCTAACAATAGGATATTGTGCTCTACATGGCAAGTTGATTGGCTCGGGAGTGGCCACTTTCAAAGGATTGTTTCCTCATTTGAGCTGAATTATCGGCGTTGTGAGTAAAGTATTAATCCCTTCAGCTTCAGAGGATATAACTGCTACCACACTTTTCCACTTAGTAGGGCCTGCATTCTCACTTGCACGTAACACAGTGTCGTTATCTGCTAAGCGCAGTACACCACTGTCGATTAGATTTTGAATAAGGTGGCGGAGCGCCCAACATTCTTCTGTGCTGTGACCGCGAGACTGGGAGTCTTATTGGCACACTCCCTCAGAGTTTTACCGTCCTGAACGGGGGTTGATTGGAGGTAGAAGGGAACTGATCCTTCCTTCATTGATTAATATGTGAAGGATTTCCTCCATGGGTTGGCCCAAATAGGTGAATTCCCTTTTGTTGGCGAAATCCCGACGGGCTTTGGCATTTGCTCTATTTGTCACTTTGTCTTCCAACATTTCATTTTCTGAAAGTGACGAGGGAATATTCATGACAATAGGTAGGAGACTGGCATGCTCCTGGCTGATTAACTGGCGAGTTACTTGATCTTTGATAAGTCACCGCCCGCATGATTGCTCAATTTGTTTGCAGAGAGCTTTCATCTTTCATTCCATTGTGAACTGGAACTTAGCATAATCCCATCTGTCATCACTGTCTTTAATGGTTTGGGAAGAATCACGGCGGAAGTTGGAACTCTGTCCACTGCTCCAATTAATCATGTTGACCTCTTCTTCTTTGTGTTGAGGAAGAGGGTTGTCATGAACATAAGGCTGATCGGGTTTGGTGACTACGATCTCCCCGTTGTCTATTAGGTCCTGGATCTTGTGTTTCGGGGCCCAACAATCCTGAGTATCATGTCCAGGTGCCCCGGCATGATAAGCACATTTCCTAGTAGCATTCAAACCCCGTCCATTAGGGCTGGCTGGGGAAGAAGAATTGTAATTTTCTTCTGTGTTGTCCAAAGATTAAGAATGTTCTCGAGGTATTATACTGTAATATTTCAAGCCCCAAAACTTGCAATTATCGAAACTATATTTTCCTATAAATAGAAGCTCATTCTTCCTTCATTTCTCACTAATTCATAAAAGCTTTTGTAACACCCCGAAATCCGGTCTATTTTCACATCCGGATTCTGTACGTCACGATCCCATCTTCTTCCAAACATACATCATTATATAACTAAATATAATGACATACATTCTCAAATCCCAGGTTCGATAACCATAAAACCTATTTCATTACAAATAATGATAATTACATTATTCTTTACATCTTGCACGAATGACTTTTATCCGCCACCAAGGATACATAATCGTTTATTAAACTATTCTATTATTTAATTCTATCATTCTATATTACAAGTCTTCGCTTGATCTTCACGCTCATTCATATAATGAATGGCACATCGTTTGTATACCGCTCAACTTGATCTTTATGGGATCCTTAAGTGCTTTCTAACATCGTTCGCTGAAAATGTTTTTATTTAAAGCAAAGGTGAGCATTCAATTGCCCAACAAGTTATAATAGTTGAACAAATAACTTCAAGAGTTTAAACATTTCTTTAGAACTTCAATAACCGAACAAAGGCTATGAAGCAGCTTGAATAATAGGAATAGTCTCGATTCCTATCATCTTAAAACATTAGTCATATTCACTTTGAAATACTTTTATTTCCTCTATCTTTTTCATACACATCCATGTCTGCTAGAATCATTAAGACAGACTAACAATAATAACGATTCATGTATAAACAGAACATACTCATATTGAACAGTTCAATCATAGAACAGTTCATCTCAAAGAAACACCGAAGTGCTCATATTGTGGCACACGACCTCATACGTTCTACCACCTTGTACAAATATCACACATTCGAACATAGACAGAACTTCTCAAGTTCAACATCTGAGAAGTTTAAGAAACTAGCATTCATATAGTATGAATGAAGTTAGGAAACTTGCCTTACGCACAACTACAACTTACAGTTTACGCTGAACTGCTCATTCCAATTCCTATACAGCACATAAGGAAATAACGCGTGTACCAATTAGTTATATACTTGACTTACGCATTGGTTTACTTTACTTTACTTCTTAGGGTTCACGTTCTTATAATCTAAGTTTACGCGACCAACTTCCTTTATCGGTTAATGGCTTCTTGACACACGGAGATGTCTTACTCATTACGTTCATCATCTTTGATAATTTACATTCTTATCTTCTTCTTATAACTTTTCTAGGACTCAGCACACATCGCGTCTTTGCTAGTAATCCATATGGTACTCTGAGTGGTTTCCCACAAACAACCAACAAACAAGTTTCTGTAACGAATGAGTGGTTTGAGTTGTGATTCTAAGGACAGAATCCTTGTAAGGAGGGAATGATGTAACATTCCAGATTTTTTTAAATGTAAATTATAAATATTTATTGATTTATATAAATATTTATTGGATGTGTTTATTATTGGATAAATAATTGTTCAATTAAATTGATTTGATTTAGTTGTTAAATAATGAATATGTGGATTGCATTATGTGATTAAGTAAATTATTTAATAAATTGTTATTAAATAATGTATGACAAATAACTATGTTATAAAGAGTTATTTAAATAAATTAAAGTAGTTTTAATTTATTTTGCCAAACAAGGCTTAAATATATTAAGTCTTTAATTTTAAATTAGTTTGCCAAACAAAGCTCTATGGCTTTTGGATTTTTAAAATTTGATTTATTAGTAATATAAATTAAATTAAACAAAATATAAATAATATATAATATATTTGGTAACTGATATTTTAATAGGGTCATTAGTATATGACAGTTTCGTACGTTGGATTTAGACGTGCGTTGACTTTTATTTTAGTTTACGTATACTATTGTTTGGCTTAAGCTTAAGAAAAGCTGCAGAGAAAGAAAAGAGAAAGGAAAAGTTCAGAGAGTTTGAGAGGAAACTAAGTTCGTGATTGTCCAAAACAAGTTCTGTTGACAAGTATTTTTTTAAGCAACAAAAGTTATATTGTTATAACTAGCATATATATATTTTTATATATATGACTGTCGACGTCGGGATTTTTGTGTGTCCCTTTCCGTTACTTGTTCTTTGGTGTTCTCATTTTAGGTGAGATTTGTTTGAAAAAATAAGTGAAAAAGGTCCGACATGTATAATGTCGACGATGGGACTGTTAAGAGTCGCCAGTTGGTTTTTTAAATGGTTGTACCAACACAACCGAGAAAAGGTTTACACATTGACCCAATGATGTGACACTGATATACGGGTCGGCGAAACCGAGATTCGTTTAGGGTACGGGGACTTGGTTATGCTGGGGGAAGGTGTTAGACACCCCCCGACATCCGTGTTACCACGGTGACCGCCTCTTTTCAAGAAACTATTATCTGAGTGTGTGTATGTGTGGGTCAATATGCTGTAATATGGAAGTTGTGCGAGGCCTCGTTCGAACCTATATACACAGGATTTGAATTTATGTAAAAATTCAGTTTTTAGCAAGATATGGCAGTGATGTTTTATAAAAGAGGTTTTACAAACACTGATGCTCAATAGGAATTGAGACCTTTTACACTCCCATTTTTATTAAGTGATCGGCTGGATTGATTTTATTTGATGGATGCGAGGCATCCGTATGAAAATAATATACAAAAATAATGTCGACTTCCTCGTGGGTATGGAAACCATCTGAGAAAATTCAGACATCGCAGAATAATTTACAAGCTGCTTACAGCTGAACATGTCCATCATGGGAACCGAATCTAGATTCAATGGGATGAATCTGTGATCACATGATTCCTAGGCTCACACAATACTACGCTTTATCTGAAAGCGATGGAAGGGTATATATATAAAAGTCAGTAAATATATATATATATATATATATATACACACGGGATCACCTACCACGAAGCACCTCCATGGGGGATCAGAAATGTAAATAAAGCTATTAAAAGCTATCAACCGCCACGGAGGAAACTCCAGGCGGGACAAAACGTAAATAAAGTTGTAAAGCGATCAATCGCCACGAAGGAAACTCAAGCGGGATTTAAAATATGTATATATATATATAAGCAATAAATGCACGGATGTAAAATCTGGCTCATCGAACGAGTTCACCACAGTTCATATGTATAAGTATATATATATATATATATATATATATATATATATATATAAGCGAGTAAACGCATTGCATCAAGTTCAGGCTCATCGAACAAAGTCCACACACAGTTGATATATATATATATATATATATATATATATATATATATATATATATAAAGAAAATAAACGCACTGCATCAAGTCTAGGCTCATCGAACAAAGTCGACACTACGTTAATATATATAAGTATATATATATATTATGTTAAAGAACGCTCCTGCATCAAGTCTAGGCTCAACCAAGGCATAACTCAATAGTCAAGTCATATATATATATATATATATATATATATATATATATATATATATATATATATATATATATATCTGATGAAATGAAACCATGGACCAAGTCAAGGGCAAAAGCAAGCAACACGACTCTCAACGTGTAGAAGGGTGTGCAAAGATGAAGAGAAAGACTCTAAAGTGTGTGAGAAGGCTTACAGCTGACTGATAAAAAAGGCTTCTATATATTTAGAGTTTGTAAACCCTGGGCTTTTGTGGGTACAAAAGAGGCTATATATGAGCTCACAGGTGTTTAAGAGTGGGAAGATACACTGTATGGCGAGTGCTGAGAGCAAATTGTGCTTGGGGTTTCTCCAGTCTTTTCTCTTAAAATCAGCACCCCAAGCCCTCTATTTATAGGCAATATGAGTCATTTGGTGTACTCTGCAATTTGAGCCGCAAGTGTACTTAGAGGCGGGCCTGCCTACCCGGTTTTTTGGTAAGGTCGTCTTGAAGTACGTGCACTTAGGCACTGTAATGTCCACTCGAATTTTGAGAAGTGCAATCCGAGCATCCGTTTTGAGGTATTCAGGACCTATTTCGGACCGCCGTTGTCGAGAGTTATACGATGGCATGGGATTAGAGTTTGTATGAAGTCTTTGAAGATGTGACGATGCCCTCCGGTCTTCAAGGTTCAACTTTCATCCGTTACCCCGCACAATAGTCACTCGGGATTGGTTAGCCTTGTGGGACATTATTGCATAGAGACGAGACGTTGCATCGTTTTGGACGAGATGACGATGTTGCCCCTCACCGGTGTTATCTCCGGATTGGGCTGATAATGTAGGCGTTGCTCAGACTTCGCTGAGATTGGACTGCTGCATTTGTTGAAGGTCCTCATTGTCATCTTTGAGGTGTGCCTGTCTTCTCGATATTATTACCGGGTTGGCAAAGTGTATCTCGTTGTGAGAGCCGAGATTGAAGCTGATGGCATTTGAAACAAGCATTTCCGGGGTTATCTCCGAAACTGCATTCCTTGGGGTTATCACCAAGGTTGGTGGCTCTTCCCATGGTTGGGATTGAGAGTGGATACCTCGGGGTCATTTCCAAGATTAATCGGTCTTCTCCGGTGTAAGTTCCGGTATTGTATCTGCAGGTCTCGGGGTTAGATCCGAGGTTGAAATCGTTACTCTCATATTGCGTTCCGGGGTTGATGCTGCACTTCCGGTAGTATCCGGTAAGGATTTGGATTGTCTTTCAGGGTTCTCTCTTAAAAGACTTAATCATCCTCTGCAATGTTAATAACAAAGATGTCTGAGAAAATTTTGAGTGTCTACAATGACTGTATGCTAATTACGATCAAAAAGAAAGAAAATAGTTTTTACAGTAAAAACATATGAGTATGAACATGTTTTGTAGGATAACAAAATTAGTAATTGATTGTATTCTAATTGTAAAATTGAAGTTCGATTATGTTAATTGGGTATGAAATAACAGAGAACTTAGTTAAAAAGGAATCAATTGGGTTTATAATTTTGGTTAAAGTGTTCACTGTGTCAAGAATATAAACAATGGAGTTTTGGGTTTTTAAAACAATACTTTCAAGGATTCAACTTCTCTCAAATAGTTGTTTAAATTGTGCTAAGTTAATATATGTATGCTTGGTGAGGTTATGTGTAAATTACATCAATTATATGTATGTAATTAGTTGATAGAATCTCTTAAACAGACCAAAAATGGTCTTCGTTTGCTTGTTAGTTTTTGGCGCTCAACGCCAAAAAATAGAGAGCTCAGCCAAAATTCAGCATACGGCATCAAAATTGCGCCCTTGGTACGCATTGAAATTCGTGCCCCAGCACCAATCTCACGCTGCGGCGCCACTGTATAGCCTAGTTCTCACGCCGCGGCGCCGGAACAGAAATCTGAGTCGGACAGTTTTGGCCTCCTGTAGTAAAATGGCCATAACCTTCTCATACGAACTCCGATTGAGTTGATTCAAGATGATCCAGAACGAGGACGAGTAGATCTACAATTTTCATGCTTTAAGATCTTTAATTTGAGGTCTGTAACAGTAGTCAAAATGGTCATCTTAAGGACTATTGTGTTTTCAGGGGCAATCGGAGGGCGTTGGGCATGCATATATGCATGTGTAGTGCTCCTGACCATAAAAGATGATGTCCTAAGTTATAAAACATGTATGTTAGTATATATACTAATGCTTAACATTAATAAATAATGTATTAGATAAGTTATAGAATCATTGTAAGCATACACAAGAGAGGCAAATCGGGCGTGTGACGATTGAACATCGAAACGCCGTGCCAAGTGTTAATGAACTTAAAAAGTGTTTCAATTCAATTGACATAAATATTATAGGATATGAAATGGGTTTAATATAAAACCAATAAGTAGTCCTAGCAAGACTTAAGCACTTGAATGAACTTCGAGTTTGACTAAAAAGAATTATAGTGAGTCATAAGTCGAAAAGTTAGCACAATCTAATTGAACATTGTGTGCTAATTAATAGGAAAGATTATGAGATGTGGAGTAGAGTTTACATTACAATTTCTATGTGTTGTTATGTGACTAATAGTTGATGTGTATGATTATATAATTGTGTAGGGCACGTGAAGTGCAGATAACTGTAAGCTGTTAAGCTATTATTGGTAAACAACGATCAAGACAAGTCTTTCGGTTCCTATTTTCTACGTGGACTTGATGAACTGTTTTAAATTGTATGATATGTTATACATGTTGAAATCATGAAATGTTAAAGTCAATTTATGACTGCATTGTTTTGGTTAAATAACGAGTATTGAGTAAGGAGCTCAATCTTTATATTTTCTATGTGAATTAAAAGCATGTATGCCATGTTACTTTAATGAGATGTATATCGAGCATGTTATTATATGCTATGTGATGCATGAAAACTGTTAGACTTTGCTGGGCTGTCGAGCTCACTCTTGCAAATAACCACTTTTGCAGGTCAAGGAATTAAGGTAAGGATACGTGCTAAGTGAGTTATAGAGATCTATATTCACCAAGGTTACTTATGTTTTGTGAGAAATGTATGTAAGATTTTGAATGTAACATGTTGTTGAATTGTAAGTTGAGTTATCCAGTGTATATGGATATCTATTTATGATGTAAGACTTTGTATAGTCATTTTGTTGTAACGATTCATCATATAAATTTGAATCGAAGAGATGTAATGTAAAGGTTACGATTTATGGCAAGACAGAAGGAAATGTATAAAAATTTTAATTATTCCGCAATTTTAGTGATTTTAATATCGAATAATGATGTAAAATTAGAGATTTAATGTATGGTTAATGACCGAAGTTGAGATTTAAATTGTATGGATTTTGAGGTCGTTACAGTTGGTATCAAAGCTGTAGGTTATAAACCTTAGGTAGGAGTACCGTAGGTTATAACCTTAGAGAAGGAATGTGAAGTTAATGAAAGAATAAGCTCAAATAGAGTTTGAACAATAAGGCATTAAAACTTGCGTGAAAGGATTCAAAGAAGAATCTCGCAGAGTTATAAGGAATATAAATGTGGGGTTTCCCAACTCCAATAATAAGGATGTAAGGTGATAATAAATAGACAATGTCTATAAGAAGAGTATGATAAAGAAGTTAAGAATAGAGAGTTATATCTAAGTATGGTGCAATTGTACTCTTTAGTAGTTGATGTATGGTATCTGGGCTAAACAATTTCTTCATAGAGCGGAGGTATATACGAACTAGTAACTTGGAACCTAGTTTGTTGGTTGTTTGTAGGAAACCACTCAGCGTTCCATATTGAAACTGTTAGAGACTCGATGTGTACCAAGTGTAGAAATGGATACGTATGATGAAAGTGTAGAACTCGAATGAAATTTTGAGCGATGTAAATGAAGTTAGAATTCTTAAAGGAAGAATTGTTATATAAACAAGAAGATTCAAAGAAGAATCTAAGAGATATAAAGATAAGAAATGAGAGTTTCCTAACTCCAAAAGCCAAGATAACAAACTGGGTGTAATTAAGTGTGAATGGAGTATTGAGGATGTTAGGAATAGATAGACCTATTAAGCAATGGATCATTATAGAAAGTGGAGTTGATGGTGGAAGCATAGGTATTCTAAATCTACTAGCTATGCTAGACTTTCAAAATTTATTGACTTCGCGCTGATGTTTACACTTCTATTTTCTTGAAAAATATTGGATCAAGTGATGGAACCAATGAGTTTTAACAACAATACTGTTATTCGTATGTCTATGCTAATTGCTTCGGCTAGACAAAAATGATTTGCAATATATCAAAATGTATTTTATATCATTAATGCATCATGTAACCTGGTGCAAAGATGATAAAAACGATGGAGTCATCAATGCAGTATTACCTAGTGTTAGATGTGATCTAAGGATCGTCAGCCAACTATGGTATGATGTAGTATGATAAAATCACCAAATGACGGAATCCTCAACGGACTATAAATACAGTGCGGTATCATGACGTCATAAAAAGATTTTTGAGATTTCTTTGAGTTATGAGAATACATATGTATGTATGTATATGTATATTTTGGTTGATGTGCGATTTGTTGTAGAGGTCTATGCTATTTGATTTAGCTAGACAAATATTGAAAGATGTTCATGAAATTCAAGAGTTTCTTGAGAAGTTATGCCAAACCAAATTATTTTGGTGCGGATTCAGATGTTGAAAAGCTGAGATGAACAACCCTATTATTTAGGGGTTGCACCTAGTTTTATACTTTGTCTTTGAAATGTTTGTGCACAATACATGTATGGAAGGATTGATCCCCAAAGTACCTTGAAGTCATTATAGTCGTATGATCGTAAAAGTTAAAGTTGAAAGATTACTTATAAGCATGGACAAGGTTCGTGGTCATTAGACCCTCAGGTTGAAAGCTTGCACTCTAAAATTCGAGATGAACAACTCTTTTATTAGAGGTTACGCTTAGTTATACTTTGCGCTGAAATGTTTGTGCACAATACATGTACAATAGGTTGATAACCTAGAGTACTTGCGGAGGGTGTTTTCAATCTTTGTGATAGATAAACATTCTGCCAAAGAGGGTTTAATGTGTGAAGAACCGGGGGTGAAGCACTATTAAACCTAGAGAATAGAGTTCATGGTCTTGTGACCCTCAGCATGATTTGGAATCTTTTAAATTCCTGAGTTATTCATACTACTTCCCAATTATTGAACAATTGCGGAAGGTTCTTGTTATTCTGCAAGATGGAAGGAGGGTGTTTCCAATTTTTGTGATTGATAAACATTCTATCAAAGAGGGTTTAAAGTGTGAAGAACCGGGGGTGAAGCACTATTAAACCTAGAGAAGAGTTCACGGTCTTATGACCCCTCAGCGTGATTTGGAATCTTTTAAATTCCTGAGTTATTCATACTAATTCCCAATTATTAAACAATTGTGGAAGGTTCTTGTTATTCTGCAAGATGGAAGTGAAAAAGGAAAGTATTCCTTAGAAAGAAGTGAGTCGTAGAATACGACACTGAATGATGAGTATGTTGAATAAGTGAGAAAATAGATTTTGAGGTGAGAAGGATATGAGTTATCAAAGAATAGTGTGAAACTTTTAATAGAAAAGTTATTAATTGTAGAATGATCTTTTATGGAAAGAAAGTGGGTATAGAAACCAAGGAATGAATGAAGTATTAACGTAAAATATATTTTGATAGATTGATGAATAAAATTTCGAGGAAGAAATTCTTATAAGAAAGGGTGAATGTTGTGACGCCCCCAAAATTAGGTATACATAACCCATCTTGGGTCGTCAGATACATGGTACAAAATTCAAATACAACTTACTAATACAACTGTCGTTTACAATATGACAAAACATAACTGTGAGTTTGAATACAATTATTGTCTACTAGAGATTATACAAACTCAAAAGGAGTCCTCATTACAATTATGAACACATTATTTCACAGAATAGTGAGGACTACTAATGCTATCCTCTGGACCGCCACTCTGTTCCCCGACTAGTCCCTGCTATGTTCTCATTTCTTGAAGAATAAAGTGAAAGAAAGGGTGAGCTCAACTAGCCCGAAGAAGAAATATTATGACTAAGATAATGCGAATAAATTATCGTTAGCCTTCAACAGATGTTAAAGCGATAAAATATAACAACATCAAGTTTAAGCTGCAATGAACAAGCAATCCATTAAAAGAGTCAAATAGAGAATAAAATCTACTATCTTTTATGATTTAAAAGATTTGTCATGACTTTTATCGCTGGGACTCATCTTAATAAAGAATCCACATCTTCGAATCACCCCTGCACTACAGCCAAGGATATTCTTTAGTATCACGACCACAAATTATCCATGCACTACAGCCAAGGACATTCGTGTATTCATTAATAATCATGATCATGCCAACAACTGTCCATCAATGCACTACGGGCCAATGATAACTTTTACCACATCATTTGTAAAATTACGATCATGATTACACCGAATAATCCCTGGTCATAATCATACCAAGTCCATCTATGCACTATAAGCCACAGATGACTTTCAACATAATATAAACATGAGGATGATGACAATGATATAAGAATTCAATAAAACAAGTTCAAGAATTAATTTATCCATGAACTAATAATGTCCAAATTGTCAACATGATCCTTGCTTTGTAGAGTAAAATTCAAGAAGGTCAGAAGAATATTTCCATGAAAAGATATCTTTGGATGAAGCTTAAATATCAAGGATATTCTACTAATTTCATGGAGTATAGAAGTTAAAACTTTAACCATACTGAGTATAATAAAGAATGGAATAACAAAAGAAATCACCATGCATGCGGTACTTCGCATAGACAGGTTATTCCAACAGAATAATAATAACGGAACCAAAGTCGTGCAAAATTTGCAAGCGGGATATTCCAATGAGAATAATAAAAGCGGAACTGTGTCCGTGTAAAACACATAGACAAGATGTTCCAATGAGTAATAATAATAAAGGCGGAACCAGTGGGTGTAAAACACATGCATGGATGTTCCAGCGAGAATAATAATAAAGAGCGGAACCAGTCCAGATGTAAAACACATGCAGGCAGGATGTTCCAACAAAATAATAGAAGAATGTCACCAAGTATAGGGTAAACCGCGTATACAGGTTATTCCAACAGAATAATAAGCAATGGAATAACTACAGTTCTCTTCATGAATAAGAAATAATAACACCCCTTACATTAGTAGATTGAATACTGCAGTAGTGTAGTAACAAAATACTCTTCTTCTTTCTCTCTTATTCTCTATATACTTTCTCTCTCTATAACTTGAATGAATTCGTGAAAAATAATGAAGCACTAGGCCTCTATTTATAGAAGATTTCTAGCTTAGCACTTGAAATGTGAAAAGGCAAGTGGCTTGACGACTGGTGATGTGAAAAGAAAAGTGGTTTGACGCCTGTAATGTGAAACGACAATTGGTTCAGACGCTGTAATATGAAACGACAAGTGGTTTGACGTCGGTAAAGGTAGTTACTATTGACAAAGGTAATTACTATTGTGAAGGTAATTACTATTGTGAAGGTAATTACTATTTACTGAAGAGACTCTTAGATGATGACATCCAGCCCCCCATAAAATAACCAAACTTACCACAAATGTCTCATAATAGACTCTTTATATACATCAAGGATTGAATAAATATTACCACAAATCATTTTGTTTTTAATCAACACATATTTAATCTTTCAACAATTATTAATCATTTATAACTTGTTGTCTCAATTATTGATTTTAATAATATAACATATTATACTGAGATAATATTGTGACAATAATTGAATCAATAATATAAGAGATATGATCAAAGAATTATTGTAGCAATAATTTAGTATAGGTGAGTGACTTCTCACGTAAGCATCAATAATCAATCTGTGTGCTACTATGCAACCACGCAGACATCTTGTACTTTACTCTTTGGGTAGTTCAAGCAGTTTTTAACCAGTAACACCTCCGTCGTTATTTTCATAAAGTATTTTTGTCGTTTTCTCAATCCGACAATAATTACATTGCTAGGGGTCCATCAATGATTGTGCCGTCGTACGAATATTCCCCGACAAAAAGAATATTCCCCGACCAAACGAATATTTTATAACAACTTGCTTACTTTGCAAAATTTATAAGTTGAAAATATGAGTCGTGATTAAGTTAAGTGGATTGAGTTATGTGATTAAGTGAATTATTTAATAAATTATTATTAAATAATGTATGACAAATAACTATGTTATAAAGAGATATTTAAATAAATTAAAGTAGTTTTAATTTATTTTGCCAAACAAGGCTTAAATATTAAGTCTTTAATTTTAAATTAGTTTGCCAAACAAAGCCCTATGGCTTTTGGATTTTTAAAATTTGATTTATTAGTAATATAAATTAAATTAAACAAAATATAAATAATATATAATATATTTTGTAACTTATATTTTAATAGGGTCATTAGTATATGGCAGTTTCGTACGTTGGGTTTAGACGTGCATTGGCTTTTATTTTAGTTTACGTTTACTATTGTTTGGCTTAAGCCTAAGAAAAGCTGAAGAGAAAGAAAAGAGAAAGGAAAAGTTCAGAGAGTTTGAGAGGAAACTAAGTGCGTGATTGTCCAAAACAAGTTCTGTTGACAAGTATTTTTTTAAGCAACAAAAGGTATGTGGCTATAACTTTAATATATGTAAGTATATATGTTTTACGTCATTATGCCTAAGTCTCTGTGTTCTTTACTTCTGTATAAAGTTTTTACAAAAATTGTATGCAAACCATGTTTTAGAATTGGTTATGATGTTACATGTATTTGTAAAGATAATTGTTATAACTAACATATATATACTTATATATATGACTGTATGCTAATTACGATCAAAAAGAAAGAAAAGAGTTTTTACAGTAAAAACATATGAGTATGAACATGTTTTGTCGGATAACAAAATTAGTAATTGATTGTATTCTAATTGTAAAATTGAAGTGTGATTATGTTAATTGGGTATGAAATAACAGATGACTTAGTTAAAAAGGAATCAATTGGGTTTATAATTTTGGTTACAGTGTTCACTGTGTCAAGAATATAAACAATGGAGTTTTGGATTTTTAAAATAATACTTTCAAGGATTTAATTTCTCTCAAATAGTTGTTTAAATTGTGCTAAGTTAATATATGTATGCTTGGTGAGGTTATGTGTAAATTACATCAATTATGTGTATGTAATTAGTTGATAGAATTTCTTAAACAGACAAAAAATGGTCTTCGTGCTCGGTTATGTTAGTTTTTGGCGCCCCGGCGCCAAAAAGGGAGCCCCAGCGTCAAAATTCGCGCCCCGGCGTCAAAATTTGCATGGCGCAGATAGTTTACGCCCAACGCTAAAATTTGCACCCAGTGCCAATCTCAAATTCTTGGTTGAATCAGTATAGCCTAGTTCTCGCTGGAGGCGCTTGAACAAAAATCTGAGTCAGACAGTTTTGGCCTCCTGTAGTAAAATGGCTATAACTTTCTCATACGAACTCCGATTGAGTTGATTCAAGATAATCCAAAATGAGAACGAGTAGACCTACAACTTTTATGCTTTAAGTTTTTTAATTTGAGGTCTGTAACAGTAGTCAAAATGGTCATCTTAAGGACTATTGTGTTTTCGGGGGCAATCGGAGGGCGTCGGGCATGCACATATGCATGTGTAGTGCTCCTGACCATAAAAGATGATTTCCTAAGTTATAAAACGTGTATGTTAGTAAATATAATGATGCTTAACATTAATAAATAATGTATTAGATAAGTTATAGAATCATAGTAAGCATACACAAGAGAGGCAAATCGGGCGTGTGACGATTGAACGTCGAAACGCCGTGCCAAGTGTTAATGAACTTAAAAAGTGTTTCAATTAAATTTAAATAAATATTATAGGATATGAAATGGGTTTAATATAAAACCAATAAGTAGTCCTAGCAAGACTTAAGCACTTGAATGAACTTCGAGTTTGACTAAGAAGAATTATAGTGAGTCATAAGTCGAAAAGTTAGCACAATCTAATTGAACATTGTGTGCTAATTAATAGTAAAGATTATGAGATGTGGAGTAGAGTTTACATTACAATTGCTATGTGTTGTTATGTGACTAATAGTTGATGTGTATGATTATATAATTGTGTAGGGCACGTGAAGTGCAGATAACTGTAAGTTGTTAAGCTATTTTTGGTAAACAACGATCAAGGCAAGTCTTTCGGTTCCTATTTTCTACGTGAAATTGATGAACTATTTTAAATTGTATGATATGTTATACATGTTGAAATCTTGAAATGTTAAAGTCAATTTATGACTGCATTGTTTTGGTTAAATAAGGAGTATTGGGTAAGGAACTCAATCTTTATATTTGCTATATGAATTAAAAGCATGTATGCCATGTTACTTTAATGAGATGTATATCGAGCATGTTATTATGTGCTATGTGATGCATGAAAACTGTTAGACTTTGCTGGGCTGTCGAGCTTATTCTTGCAAATAACCACTTTTGCAGGTCAAGGAATTAAGGTAAGGATACGTGCTAAGTGAGTTATAGAGATCTATATTCACCAAGGTTACTTATGTTTTGTGAGAAATGTATGTAAGATTTTGAATGTAACATGTTGTTGAATTGTAAGTTGAGTTATCCAATGTATATGGATTTCTATTTATGATGTAAGACTTTGTATAGTCATTTTGTTGTAACGATTCATGATATAAATTTGAATCGAAGAGATGTAATGTAAAGGTTACGATTTAGGGCAAGACAGAAGGAAATGTATAAAAGTTTTAATTATTCCGCAATTTTAGTGATTTTAATATTGAATAATGATGTAAAATTAGAGATTTAATGTATGGTTAATTAATAGAAGTTGAGATTTAAATTGTATGGATTTTGGGGTGAATTCTGATTCCCGTCTCTCGTCTACACACCGCCCACACGAGTGAGTTAGATCGGTTTGCAGTTTTGTATATACCTTAGCTCTCTGAAGGAATTGTTTAGCCCAGCTCCCATATGTCAACCATCAAAGGTTACAATTGTACTACAACCTAACTTATCTTAACTTGTCCGAACTATTAAACTATAATGTTCGTTAAGTCAAATTCATATTCCTTATGGCTTTCTGGCAACTAAATGCCATACCTCAGGATTCATTCATCATCGTCTAAGTCATACAGTCTTTTGTATACTCAGAACGATCATTTCATATTCATTCTACGTATTTATAGCGTTAAGCATTTTACGTTACTTTATTCTTATCTTACAACGTCCAGTTCATTCGACTCGGAGCGTCATCCAAGTTATAAACATTAACTCGGCTTCTTTTACCTTATATGTACTTGTCTTTAAATAAGCTTCTTCATTGCTCACAGCTTTAATCAATGGTCTTCGTTATTCTACGGTCAAACCATAAACGGGGTGTAGGTTTTACCCGTTTAATATTCGCGTACACTCAACCTTCACATTGGTTAAAGTATTCAACACTTACCTTCATTCTAACATTCTCATCCAACTTATATTCGGCTTTCAGTAATCTTATTACCGTTCGTTACGGCTCTCTTGATATCATTCGTATCTTACTTACTACCTTTGTCAACGTCTAAGTCATACAACCATGGTATACTTAGAATGTTTGTCCGACGTGAATACGATTCACGAGAATCGTTTACGTATTCAACATTTACATTACTCGCCTCTTAATTCTATTCAACCTTTAACCAAGGTTTTAATCGCTTTTGATCGTTATCTATCCCATGAACCCCATGTTCATTATAATTTCTTAATGTCAAAGCCATAATTTTCGTTGTATGCTAAGACCGATCGTTCATCGCAACAACATTACGTTCATAGCATCTAAACGCTTTACATTCATCTCTCATTGCCATGTCATAACATCAAAATGTTATACATTACTTTCGTCACTCAACGTCTAAGGAATCACAATCATAGTAATTCCTCACGTTCGTTTGTCGCGACTACGGTCCCCTGACATCGGTTCCGTAACTCGCATCCACATTATTTATCTTTTAAATCTCGTTTAATCTTTTCATTCAACCTTTATTAAAGGTTTAAAACACTTGACTAAGTGTTACATTAGTTGAACATTATGTTCATACTTCTTTCTTGCACATCCCCCGAGAAATTGAGCAATTAAAATCTCATTTCTGGGTATTGCCCTGTATTGGCACCGCGGCGCCATGCCCTTCTCTTTTCTTCTCGCTGCGGTGCCAATTAGCAGCAGCTAATGGCCCGAGCTCACACTGCAGCGCTGGCCTCCAAGGCACGACTCGCATTGCGGCACCGAGTATGAAACCTCGAAAATTTTTCTAAGTCTTTTACAAGCTTGAGACGCTGATTTCGAAATCTCATAACTTCTTCTTTATAACTCGGAACGAGGTCGTTCCAAATCCATTCTCTTCCTTATCTTATGTAATTCGATTAGCCATGGATAGAATTTCATTCTGAATCCGTTAACATGCCATTCAATTGGCTTAATCTTCGCTCTTCGTTCATGTTTACGTTATTAACGTTCTTCGTTCGTTCGTCCATAATTCGGTCATTCGAACTCGGAATTCATTCGTTCTTGAGTCTACGACTCATATTTTCAACATTCTCTTACATTCTTATGAAACCCTACACGTTCGGGTTCATTTACTAACTTTCTAATTCTCGCTCGTCTTTTACAAAATTTTGCCATAACTTCGTTATAGCTCAATTTTAATTCGTTCTTCATGAACATTTCTAACGTTCCTAACCAAGCAATAAGCAACTAACTTAAACACGATGGTTTTAAACTTGTCCATCAACAACAATTACACTACGATGGTTTTAAATTTGTCCATCAACAACATTCTTCGCGTGTTCTTCGCGTTCTTCGCGTGTTCTTCGCGTTCTTCGTTCGTTCTTCATTTTAATCGATATTTTGGATTACGATTCTACTTTTTCTTGGAATTTGATGTTATAGAACACCATTCCTTACTTATTTGACCTACTCATTCATAGGATTCATTCGGATCGCTCAAAATCGATACGAATCTTATACTTCCTTAAGAAATTTATAAACTAAATTTCTTATTTCTTATTTCTTCTTTTCTCATGATTTCAACCATATGAAATCATTCTCAATATCTTTTACTCCTTATTCTCATTAAGCTATGTTTTTGACATAGAAAACTTAAAGAAAATATTAGAAGAAACTAGTGTTCAGATTACCGTTCTTCTTTATTTCTCTTCCGTTATACAAAGCCGACGATTCGCTAGCTTTTCTATTTCACGATCACTTTTGATCCGAGCATTCACGCTCACGCTCATCCTTTTCCTCTCCCAACCGAGCTCTCTCTATCTCTCTCAAGTGTAGGATTTTCAAAAATCCTAGAAAATGAAATTCTAGGTTTCTATTTATAGAAAACCAAAGCTAGGGGCAAAATAGTCATTTCGCCCCTAAAGTTACTATTCCCACCTCCTCTTCAACTTAGCCACCAAGTTAACTTGGCCACCACCCTTACTTGGTGGCCAAGTGGCTGGCCCACATGCCCATGGGTCACCCCATGGGTTGCCCCAATGGTTGTTACCCATCCGTTTACCCATCGGTTCGATCCGCGGTTTCTTTTCTTGGTTTGGGCCTTAACCCTAATTATTATTGGGCCTAACTTGGGCTTGATTTCACAAATCATTGGGCTTGACATAATCCAAGTCCAATTGGATTCTACAAAGTCCATGAACACAAAGTCCATTAAGACTAATCGTATTCTACGCATTCCATTCTCGTATTCTCTTCGTATATCGTTCGTATGATATTCGTATTATACGTCGTACTAATCTTCGTACTATACTCGTATAATAACTCATATCATACTCATATTTCTCACGCATAATAACCCTAGTTATTATACGTACTCATTACATTATCGGAACTCATTTTTCCTAACCCTTAGGTTTTGAGTCTGCAGGCAAAATCTTCATTTTTGCCATAACTGAAATATTATTGAATATTCCATCACGTCTCAACATTTTACGTAATCAATAACTTCTCGGAATTTCAAAATAAATCTCCGAGTAGAAACGGATGAATAGTACCTATTTCGTCTTTTTCCCCGAAAATATTTTATTCCTTGAAAACTTTTATTTTCGTTTTGAAAATTCTTACTCGTTAAATCTAGCTCGTAGCCAGAATCCTCCCGATTAATAATCATTCTAGGTTATAAAATGATTAATAAACACATAGCACAGAATAGTATTAATAAAATTTCCTTTTATTAATAACTAATTCTTTAAATCTTAATTCTAGACAATCTGGATTTTCGGGTTGTTACAGCTTTAAAGCAATTATTATAGAGATAAATTATAGAGAGAAAGAAGAAGAGAAGTCTGCTACCTCACTATTCCAGTATCCCGTTTTTCTAAGGTAAGGGATATTATTTCTTTTGTATTCATGAAGAGAACTTCTATTATTCCATTCTTTATTATTCTGTTGGAATAACCTGTATACGCGGACTACCCTATACTTGGTGAAATTCTTCTATTATTCCATTTTTTATCATTCTGTTGGAATATCCTGTCTGTGCTTTATGCATGACTTGGCTTCATTATTTATCATTCTGTTGAAACATCACGCCCATGCTTTACGCATGACTGGTTCCATTATTTATTATTACATTGGAATATCACATGCACATGCGTTACGCATGACCTTGTTCCATTATTTATTATTCTGTTGGAATAACTTGTCTGTGCGGTCTATCGCATGCTTTGTGAATTCTTTTGTTATTCCATTCGTTATTATACTCAGTTGGTTAAAGTTTTGGCTTCTATACTCCATGAAATTAGTAGAATATCTTTGATATTTGCGCTTCATCTAGTATTTTTTCATGGAAATATTCTTCTGAGCATTCTTGAATTTTACTCCACAAAGAAGTATCATGTTGACAATTTGAACGTTATTGGTTCCTTGATAAATTAATTCTTGAACTTGTTTTATTGAATTCTTATATCATTGTCATCATCCTCATGTTTATATTATGTTGAAAGTCATCTGTGACTTATAGTGCATAGATAGACTTGGTATGATTATGACCAGGGATTATTGGGTATAATCATGACTGTAATGTTACAAATGATGTGATAAAAGTCCTCATTGGCCGTAGTGCATTGATGGACAGTTGTTGGCATGATCATGACCATTGATGAATACATGAATATCCTTGGCCCGTAGTGCATGAATAATTTGTGGTCGTGTTACTAATGAATATCCTTGGTCGTAGTGCAGGGATGATGTGGTTTATTTATTAAGCTGAGTCTCAGCGATAAAAGTGATGAAAAACCTTTTAAATCATTGAAGATAGTAGATTTTATTCTCTACGTGACTCTTCTAATGGATTGCTTGTTCCACTGTAGTTAAACTTGATGTTTATTATATTTTATCAGTTTAACACTGTTGAAGGCTAATGATAATTTATTACGCATTATCTTAGTCATAATATTTCTTCTTTGGGCTAGTTGAGCTCACCTTTCTTTCTTTCTTTGTTCTCTTGAGGAAATGAGAACGAAATGGGATTAGTCGGGGAACAGAGTGACGGTCCAAATGATAGCATTAGTAGTCCTCACTATTCTGTTAAATAGTGTGACAATAAATGTAATGAGGACTCCATTGAGTGTGGATATTGTCTAGATGACAATATTCTTATTAAAACTCTTAGATTATGTTTTGTCGTATTTTACACGACTGTTGTATAATTAAGTTGTATTTGAATTTTGTACCATGTATTTGGCGACTCAAGATGGGTGATGTATACCTATTTTGGGGGCGTCACAGTTGGTATCAAAGCTTAGGGATATGATCCCTGGCAAAGATGTGAGACTAGAACTAGGAGGGGAGAGACGGGGAATTCCTTCGCTAGTATAACCTACCTAAGTTTATTTGGTATTTAATTGGTCGGTCAGAGTGTATGGATAATATGTTGCATGTCAATTAACCCTTATTTTGTGGCAGTATTTGAAAATGACATCCGAGAATGTTGAGAATAGCAATGGAGCACAGGAGACCGTTGAGTCTCCACAGATCAATAATCAGGATAATGTGCATCAGGAAGGCGACAATCCTCATGCAAACAACAACACTGACCAAATGATGAACGATGGAATGTTCAGAGGCTTTATGCAATACATGCAACATCAGACGGGAGCGGCTACTGTCCAGAATGTAGGTGGAAACACTATAAACTCTCGGACAATCACCGCTAAACAGTTCAAGGAGCTGGGACCACCGGAGTTTATTGGGGAGCCAAAACCACTTAAGGCGGAAGCGTGGATAAAGCAGATCACCAAGATATTTGATATCTTGGGATGCTCCGAGGAGCAAAAGGTTCCCTTTGCCACCTTTATGTCATGAGGAGAGGCAGATTACTGGTGGGAATCGGTAAAGCGTACTCAACCTGCCGCACTAAAGATGTCTTGGGAGAAGTTCCAAGAACTATTCAACGACAAGTACTTTCCCGAAAGTATTCATCACATAAAAGAGGTGGAGTTTATCAAGTTGGAGAAAAACAATATGACCGTATCGCAATACGAGGCTAAATTTGCGGAGTTATCCCAGTTTGCGTCCCACTTGGTTGATAATGAGGATAGAATGACACGAATGTTTTTAAGAGGTTTGAAACCGAAGATACGCCAATATCTTATTTCTCATAAACTGTATTTGTATTCATATGTTGTAAATAGGGCTCAGTTATTGGAGTGAGATAACGAGTCAACGCAACCAAGAGAAAGCAGCCGGCAGAATGAAAATACCAGTGGTAGCAGTCATCGAAGCGGTGACAACAAACGTGTAGGGAATCAACATGCCAGAAATGGTAACCTCTTCGGTTGTAATCATGGCCAAGACAATAAAAGTGGACATTTCAAGAAGAGGAGATTCAACAATGATGGAAAGACGTCAGCACCAGCACCCGTTGTTAAGGAAGGAGAACGACCACCTATCATATGATTCAAATGCGGAGGGGAGGAACACATCAGTCCAAACTGCGTGATGCAGTCCAAAGCGTGTTATAATTGTGGAAGAGAAGGTCACCTAGCCCGATTTTATCGTGCACCGAAGACAAGTCCAGCTGGGATGGAGGCACCAAAGGCCGTCCCAGAAAAGTCAAAACCGGTAGTTCAAGGGAGAGCGTTTGCCGTGACCTCCCAGAAAGCAAGGAACCCGAACGAGTTCATCACGGGTAAGCTTATCATAAACTCTAGTGAAGTATATACCTTCTTTGATACCGGTTCTACCCATTCTTTTATTTCTCCTACTTGCGCTCAACGTTTAAATTTGACTCCGGAGAAGTTAGACTTTGACTTATCTGTTGAAACTCCATTGGGAGAAACCTTCATTACATCCACTGTGTATAAGTCTTGTTTGATTCAAATCGGTAACCGCACGTTACCTATCGATATTATCTCCTTAAAAATACTTACATTTGACGTGATTCTAGGGATTGATTGGTTAACTACTCATCATGCTAAAATTGATTGTTTTCGTAAGGTTGTTAGCTTTCATATTCCTAATCAACCTATTTTGCGAATTCAAGCGACCAAACCATTAAAATCAATCACGGTCATCTCAAGCCATAAGCTATTCGTTTATTGAAAAATGGATTTCTTAGCTCATGTCATGGATTTAAACAAAAATACGTCAGATTTGAAGGATATTTCTATTGTTAATAAATTTCCTGACGTATTCCCTTAAGAACTTCCTGGCCTACCCCTAGAGCGTGAAGTTAAATTTTGTATCGACCTTGAACCTGGTACAAAACCCATTTCCAAAGCCCCATATCGAATGGCTCCTATTGAACTTCAGGAGTTAAAGACCCAATTGCAGGAATTGTTAGACATTGGTTTCATTCGTCCTAGTACATCTCCTTGGGGTGCACCTGTTCTTTTCGTGAAGAAGAAAGATGGAAGTATGCGACTTTGTATTGATTATCGGGAGTGGAATCATGTCACCATCAAGAATAGGTATTTGTTACCTCGCATTGATGACTTGTTTGACCAGTTGCAAGGAGCAAAATTCTTTTCAAAGATCGATCTTCGTTCTGGATATCATCAGTTGAACATTAAAACTGAGGATATTCCAAAGACTACCTTTAGAACGCGGTACGGGAATTATGAATTCTTAGTCATGTCTTTTGGATCGACTAATTCTCCTGCTGCCTTCATGGATTTGATGAACCAAGTATTCAAGGAATATTTGGATCATTTTGTGGTCGTCTTTATTGATGACATCTTCATATTTTCCAAAAGCCGTGAAGATCATGAGCAACACTTGAGGTTGATACTCCAAAAGCTTCGTGAAAACAAGCTTTATGCCAAGTTGAAGAAATGCGAGTTTTGGCTTGAGGAAGTAGCATTCCTTGGGCACGTAGTATCAAGTCATGGAATATCTGTTGACCCGGCAAATATTGAAGTTATTCAAAGTTGGGAGCAACCTAAATTAGTGATCGAAGTACGTAGCTTTCTCAGCTTAGCTGGTTATTATCGGAGATTCGTAGAAGGGTTTTCTCAAATCGCTACTCCATTAACTCTGCTGACTCGGAAAGATACAAAATTCAGTTGGAGCGTGGAATGTGAGATGAGTTTTCAAGAACTCAAGAGGAGACTCATTTCAGCACCTGTTCTGACAATACCATATGGCTCGGAGGGATTTGTTATCTACAGTGATGCTTCAGGCAAAGGGTTAGGATGTGTTCTCATGCAACATGGGAAAGTCATAGCCTATGCCTCTCGACAACTCAAAGAATATGAGAGGAATTATCCTACACATGATCTAGAGTTGGCAGCAGTTGTCTTCGCACTTAAAATTTGGAGGCATTACTTGTATGGGGAGAAAGTGGAGATCTATATGGATAATAAAAGCCTCAAATATTTCTTCACTCAAAAGGAACTCAACATGCGGCAACGACGTTGGCTCGAACTGTTGAAAGATTATGATCATACTATTCAATACCATCCTGGAAAAGTGAACGTAGTAGCTGTTGCATTGAGTAGAAGATCATATGCGGGTACGAGTGCATTATTGTCAATGCAAAGGCCTATTTTATATGACTTACAAAGGATGGAGATAGAGTTAAAGACTCCAGGGACCCATGTAATGATGGCGAATATACGAGTAGAACCGACTTTAATCGATAAAGTTAAAGATGCTCAAGTTACAGACCTGGAGCTGATGCGTATGAGGAAGAAAGTGCAAGAAGGTGCTATGCCGGAAGCAAGAATCGATGAAGAAGGAATATTTTGAGTCAACTCCAGACTTTGTGTTCCTAACAACCCTGATTTAAAGTATAAAATCATGATGGAGGCGCACAACACACCATTTGTAATCCATCCTGTGAGTACCAAAATGTATCGTGATCTTCGACATACATTTTGGTGGAGCAATATGAAGAGAGAGATAGCGGAGTTTATCTCAAGGTGTTTAACTTGTCAACGAGTCAAGGCGGAGCATCAAGTACCAAAAGGTCCATTGCAACCACTTGAAATTCCAGAATGGAAGTGAGAGCATATTACCATGGATTTTGTTACTGGTCTTCCCAAGGTTTCTCAAGGCATAGATGCAATTTGGGTCATTGTTGATAGATTAACCAAGTCTGCTCATTTCCTACCTATACGAGAAACTTTTACACTTGAACGTCTTGCTCGTATATACATAAACGAGATTGTAAGACTGCATGGTATGCCGGTATCCGTAGTTTCTAATCGAGACCCAAGATTCACTTCAAGATTTTGGGTTAGTTTGCAAAAAGCTATGGGCACGGATTTATAATTTAGCTCGGCATATCATCCTCAGACGGACGAGCAGTCGAAGAGGACTATTCAAACTCTTAAAGATTTATTAAGACTCTGTGTCCTTGACTTCAAAGGAAGTTGGGACATGTTCTTACCATTGGTAGAGTTTTCCTACAACAAAAGTTATCAAGCAAGTATTGGCATGGCTCCATTTGAGGCGTTGTATGGAAGAAAGTGTCGTTCTCCAATATGTTGGGATGAGGTCGGTGAAGTAACGTTGTTGGGACCAGAGTTGGTACGTATGACTACGGAAAAGATTCAAACGATCCGACAACGTATAAAACCTCACATGATCTACAAAAGAGTTATGATGATCTTCATCGAAAGGACGTGGAATTCAAAATTGGAGATCATGTGTTGTTACGTGTTGCTCTATGGAAAGGAGTTACGAGATTTGGAAAGAGAGCAAAGCTCAATCCTCGATTCATTGGCCCATTTTTAATCCTTGATTGAGTAGGAAATGTGGCCTATAGACTTTCCTTACCGCCAAGTATGTCTCATGTTCATAACATTTTTCATATATCTATGTTACATAAATATGTGAAAGACCCGAACCACATTATTGAATTAGAACCGGACGAGATAGCGGAAGATTTAACATATGAAGAGGTACCTGTTAAAATCTTGGATAAGAAGGATCATATTCTACGCTCCAAGGTTATACCTCAAGTCAAAGTTTTGTGGAGAAACCACGATGTTGAGGAAATGACTTGGGAGTTAGAATCTGAAATGAAGTCAAGGTATCCTCACCTCTTCGACATACCAGGTACGCACCCTAATTTCGAGGACGAAATTTCATAAGAAGGGGAGGTTGTACGACCCCAACTTTTATGAATAAAGAATAATTTTCTCGAAATATATTTTTGAATATTATGGTGTGGATTTGATATAATGTTATAGTTGTGGGTAATATTTACAAATTTTGCAAAGTAAGTAAGTGGTTATATAATATTTGATTGGTTGAGGAATATTCATTTTAACAGGGAATATTCGTACGATGGTACAATCATTGGTGGACCCCACAACGAAAGTATTGTCGTAGTTAGAAAACGACAGAATTATCTTTTTATAAAAATAACGGCGAAAGTGTTACCGTTAAAACTGTTGAACTACCCGGTAGTAAAAGTACAGTAATACGCATGGTTGCATAGTAGCACATGGTATTGATTATTGATGCTTACAGGAGAAGTCACTCAGTTATACTAAATTATTGTTACAGTAATTGTTGCATCATATCTCTCATATTATTCACTCAATTATTGTAACAGTATCATCTGCATAATATTTATTATTATTAAATCAATAATTGAGACAACAAAATTATTCATATTATTATTTGCAATATTGACAATGTCTAGAAGTTCTGTCAAGGAGAGGTTTGGTCACCTAATTGCACGCCAATAAGGAGAAATCCTTATTAGAAAGCCCCCTCTTTCCTGGGAACGACCTGGTTGTTAAATATTATGAGTTATAATATTAATGATGAATAAGTTGTGTTGATTAAAGATGAAATTGATAGTTCCATTGTGTTGGGATTATTAGTGTTAGTGGAAATCGACATTTATTTCGATAATAATTGATGTCTAGGGGTTATATTGACCAATTGGGTAATTAATCGGATAAATGAGCAATTAATTGCTATTATTTCACATGCTTATAACTATTTGTTCACATGTGTGTACTATTGATTCACATTCATGTAATATTAGGGGAGGTGGTGCAAGATTGATAATACTTGCATGACTAAATTAAAAATAGAGGTATAGTTGAAGGTACTATACTGTAATTAGTTTTTTTACATGATTATACTATTGAGTCACATGAATAAACTATTAATTCACATTATTTACTATTAGGGGAGGTGGTGCAAGTTTGATAATAATTGCAGGACTAAATTAAAAATGTAGAAATAGAGGAAGGTATTATACAGTAATATTCGAGCCCCAAAACGTGTAATTATTGAAACTATATTTTCCTATAAATAGAAACTCATTCTTTCTTCATTTCTCACTAATTCACAAATGCTTTAGAGCAATTATTATAGAGAGAAATTATAGAGAGAAAGAAGAAGAGAAGTCTGCTACCTCACTATTTCAAAGATCAGCTTTTTCTAAGGTAAAGGGTATTATTTCTTTTGTATTCATGAAGAGAACTTTGTTATTCCATTCTTTATTATTTCATTGGAATAACTTTATACGCTGGACTACCCTATACTTGGTGAAATTCTTCTATTATTCCATTCTTTATCATTCATTGGAATATCATATGCATGCTTTATGCATGACCTGGTTCCATTATTTATCATTCTGTTGGAACATCCTGTCTGTGCTTTACGTATGACCTGGTTCCATTATTTATTATTCTGTTGGAATATCCCGTTCATGTATGCGTTTACGCATTGACACCGTTCCATTATTTATTATTCTGTTGGAATAACTTGTCTGTGCGGTCTATCGCATGCTTGGTGAATTATTTTGTTATTCTATTCGTTATTATACTCAGTTGGTTAATGTTTTTGCTTTTATACTCTATGAAATTAGTGGAATATCTTTGATATTTGCGCTTCATCCAGTATCTTTTCATGGAAATATTCTTCTGAGCATTCTTGAATTTTACTCCACAAAGAAGTATCATGTTGACAATTTGGACGTTATTGGTTCCTGGATAAATTAATCCTTGAACTTGTTTTATTGAATTCTTATATCATTGTCATCATCCTCATGTTTATATTATGTTGAAAGTCATCTACGTATTCTGAAAGTGCATAGATGGACTTAGTATGATTTATTGACGGGATTATTTCGTATAATGATGATCGTAATGTTACAAATGATGTGGTAAAAGTTCTTATTGGTAGTAGTGCATTGATGGGATGATTGTTGGCATGATCATAACCATTGATGAATACACGAATATCCTTGGCCCGTAGTGCATGGATAATTTGTGGTCGTGTTACTAATGAATATCCTCGGCAGTAAAGGGGGATGATGTGGTTTATTTATTGTCGAGTCTCGTGATAAAAGTGATGAAAACCTTTTAAATCATAGAAGATAGTAGATTTTATTCTCTACGTGACTCTTCTAATGGATTGCTTATTCACCGCAGCTTAAACTTGATGTTTATTATATTTTATCGTTTAACATCGTTGAAGGCTAATGATAATTTATTCGCATTATCTTAGTCATAATATTTCTTATTGGGCTAGTTGAGCTCACCCTTTCTTTCACTGTTCTCTTCAGGAAATGAGAACGTAGCTGGGACTAGTCGGGGAACAGATTAACGGTCCAGATGATAGCATTAGTAGTCCTCACTATTCTATTAAATAGTGTGATAATAAATGTAATGAGGACTCCATTGAGTGTGGATATTGTCTAGATGACAATATTCTTATTAAAACTCTTAGATTATGTTTTGTCATATTTTACACGACTGTTGTATAATTAAGTTGTATTTGAATTTTGTACCTTATATTTGGCGACTCAAGATGGGTGATGTATACATATTTTGGGGGCATCACAAGTTTTACTTACGAGCACGTCTAGGTGATCAGCCTATAGTACTCTATGTTGTACAACACTACTTCTGTAAACGTATTTACGTTAAGTTTTACCAACCTCACGTGCCTGTCATTTGACGACAAAACGTTTGTTTAATACTCAGTCTTTCTTTGAAATCAATACCAAAACGGTTTGGCAAAAGATAGCAACTTTGATAACATTTCAATAGATTATAAGAAATCCAATGAAAACATTATGTCTAGCCGAAGGAAATTGCTTCGACCTCATCATACATTAATTCATGTGCAAGATACATGAATCCCAAAGCTTGTCCAGAATGAACATAGACAAGGGTTAGAATACTTGCCTTCAGCTTCTTCTACGGATTAAATACTTTTCCTTTTTATTCTTTATGGTCTCTACAATACATAATCATGTAACATAACACATTAGGTCATGGTCAAACATGTATGTTATCTAACTTATCTTACACTTTTTCTCAATCTAATCGTTCATTAGATTGTTAACATTGGTTATGGTTAATCTTAATGTCTTACATTCACGTTCAAGTAATATTTCTTTAACCTTTAGTTATAATTCTCAACGTTATAATGATCATTGAAGATGCTTAATTTAGGTTTATTAATGTATTACTTCACCACCAATCAATTGTCATTCCTTCTATATTCATAAACCTTTTTTATTATGTCTTGTCTAGTGCTGGCGCTGCGGCGCTAGCTTCCAATACACAACTCGCGTTGCGGTGCGAGTTTCCAGTAGGTTTGGCCTGGCCTTGGCGCTGCGACGCCAATCTTCCCTCTTTGTGCCGCTTTGCTGCGCCACTCTTCATTGGTTGAGTACTCACCGGCACTACAAAGATCGACCTTTCCTCTACGGTTACACATGGGCGGACCTCGAGCCTCGTAAATTTTTTGACAGACTTCTTGCTTAATGAACTTCCCAGACTCATAAATTGTTCATTTCAAGTCTGAATTGGCTCATTCAAAAGTCATTAGCTCAAAAATCATATGAACTAGGTGTTCATATACGAATTTTTTATTTTCGAATCCGTTAACATGGAATTCACCATTTAAGTCCATTTTTACGAA
This sequence comes from Panax quinquefolius, assembly GCA_020205615.1. Classification (NCBI taxonomy): domain Eukaryota; kingdom Viridiplantae; phylum Streptophyta; class Magnoliopsida; order Apiales; family Araliaceae; genus Panax; species Panax quinquefolius. The sequence continues at coordinate 51,077,781 of CM035167.1, read as the reverse complement.
AACGATAAACATTCGTGAACGTTCATAGGTCGTTTCTTCGTTCAAAGTCAGAATTTGACCATTTTTGAGTCCACAACTCTAAAATGCAAATTAAGACTATTCTCCATTAAAAACCAACGTTTTTGAGCTCAATGCTAACTTTTGACTTCCATTCCGAGAATTTAACGATTTCGACGATTATCGTCTAATCTCGTAAATTTCGTCATAACTTCGTTATTTAAGTTTTTTACACCGTTTTAAATGGATTCATTCCATTAACACAACATGTATTATCTAAGTCGACAAATGATGGGTTTCAACTTGTTCATCAACAACAATATAAAAAAATTATTCAATGACTTTCAATGGTTTATAACTTTTATACTTATGATTTCACTTCATAAGGTTTATTAAGGTTTCATCCATTAACAACCCTCCCTATCAATCCTTAACAAGCATGCTCTACCACTACTCACTTCTCTAATAATTGAAGAGATGAAGAGTCATGGTATAGTATTCTTACCCTTGAAGTTCTTTTACTTAATTCTTCTTCTTCCTTCTTGAACTAGTAAAACTATCTTTGCTCACTTTTCTCTCAATAATATAGAAGCTCTAGGATGTTAGTGTATTTTGAACATGCAAAATAATCTAGCAACCTTCTCTATTTATAAGAAAAGCAAAGTGAGGGCATAATAGACATAAAGTCATCCCACCTCCTTTCTCCACCTCCTTACTATTCCATCTTTGGTCACCAAGTAACACCACTTTACTTGGTCACCAAGATGGTTTCCATGTGATCCATGGGGCCCACATGGGTTGCCCCATGGGTCTTTCTTACCCATCGGTTCGATCCACAAATCCGGTTCTTAATTTGGGTTTTTAAGTTTAAATAACTTTAACTTATTCTTTGGGCTTGCATTATTAAACATTGGGCCTTAACATTTCCTATACTTGGGCTTGTACAATTCCTACCAAATCCTATAAGTCCAGTACCCTTGTTTAATACTCATCACGTATTATTTACGTATTCTTCTCGTATGCTAACTCGTATACTCATTCATAATATACGACCTACCATTATTCATACATACTCGTATAATACCTCGTATCATACTCGTATTCATTCCCTTGTATAATACTTGCTATTACACGATCATAATTTATTAAATCTTACGTTCCTTAACATTCTCAATTGAAGTACGCAGATGAAAAACTGCGTTTGTCTTAACTGAAATATTATTACATATTCTATCATTCCTTAATATTCTACCGTTACGGATTTTTCGGAAGTTCAAAAATAATTCCCGAGCAGATATTGATGAATAATATTTTTCAAAAAATTTCTCAAAAAATTTTTATTTTTGTCTTGGAAATTCAAACATTTTAATTCTACCACATAGCCAAAATACTACGACATTCCAACACTATTAGGTTATAGAATTACATTCATCTTGCTTACTCATTATAAAATAATTTTATTCATTATTTAATCAAATAAAAATATTTTACAAATAATTTGATTTTCTCGGTCGTTGCAAAAATGATTGGTCTCGTTACCTGTTCACAGTCCAAAAAGGCACTAAGCCCACATCCAGACATGGCTACAAGTGCCCAACCTAATCCTACTCTTGTCTCTCGTGAGGAGTTCAAAGGATTAAGCAATCAAATAACAAAGTTTGATGTTCTCCTTAAAGAACTAAACAAATCAACTCAGGGTCCATAAATACCCATCCAAACTAAAGCCTCTGTATAGGGAGGAATCTAGGGTCCGGACAAAGAAGTCCTAATACCTCAGTCTCACAATGAGAAGTCCAACAAAACTCCTGAAATCACCCATCTTAAAGAAGATCAAGACACCAATGATATTCAGAAAAAGGTTCTACAAATGGAAGAGACCATTCGGTCCATCAAATGGATTGGAACGCACAGAAATGTTTCCTATTCAGACCTTTGCATCTTCCCTAGGGTTCATTATCTGAAGAAATTTAAGGCTCCTAACTTCGAGAAGTATGATGGATTGGGAGATCCTTACACCTACTTAAAAGTGTTCATTGGAGAGCTTGGATCCTATGCCGAGAATGAAAAGCTGAGAATGCAGCTATTTCAGAAAAGTCTGACTGGAGAAGCCAGAGCATGATACACCAGATTGGATAACTCCAAAATTTATAGCTGGGAGGAGTTAGCCCATGCTTTCCTCAGTCAATACAGCTTTCAAACTCAGATAGCTCCAGACTGGTATCAAATTACCAAAGTCAAGAAGCATGTTAATGAGTCATTCAGAGAGTATGCCCAATGATGGAGGCATCTGACTGCTCAATTAATCACATCCACGACAGAGACTGAGATGGTGATGACCTTCATTGATATTCAATAAGCTCCATATTATGAGATGGTCCTAACTGGAATAGGAAAACCCTTCTCTAAAATGATTAAGCACGGAGAAATAGTTGAAATGGGATCGAAGTCTGGGAAGATTCAAGACCTCGTATCTTTAAAAGTCGTAGCTGAGCATATCCAATCAGGAAGTTATGGGAACAACCCCCGAAGGCTCCATAAGAAGAAAGAAGAGGATGTTTCCTTGATACTGCAAGGGTAAACACAAAAAGGCAATCAAAACTTGCCTATTCAAAGGAGAAACTACTCCTCTTTTCTAGCTCAGTCTTCAAACCCTCCCTTGTCAAAAAGTGGAGAAGTAAGACGCTCAAGAGTGTTCACACCCTTAGGGGACTCACTCGAAAACATTTACAAACTTTTGACAGCTTAGAAGAAAATCACTCATCTCCTTCCACTAGCCAATCCCAGTGGAAATGGCTTAGTACAAGCAAGAAGTGTGCTTACCATTCTAGAGCTCCAAGCCACGACACTCAGGATTGTTGGGCCCTCAAGCATAAGATCCATGACTTAATAGACAGTGGTGAGATCATGGTTTCTAAGCCTGAACAACTGCTTGTTCAAGACAACCATCTCCCTCAACATAAAGAAGAGGATGTTAACATGATCAATAGAGGCAGTGGAGAGAGTTCCAAATATCTCAAATATATGGGTGGTTCTCCCTAAACCAGTAAGGATAATTCCTACAAGTGGGAATATTCAGAGTTCAAGTTCATGATGGAACGAGAGTTAAAGTCTCTTGATGAACATGTCAATCAACTGGCCGAACTGGTGATTTATCAACACTAAGTCACATGACAATTGTTCAGTCAGGAGCATGATAGTCTCCTCTCTCTTATCACAAAGACTCCATTACTTACCCAAGAGAGTGAAACCTTCGAGGAAAAGCTTGTTAGAAAACCAAGAGCTCAAACCCATCGGGACTTTGCCAACAAAAGGGAGTTCACCTATTTAGGCCAACCGATGGAAGAAATATTGCAGATGATGATCAATGAGGGAAAAATCATAGCACTACTACATCCAGTCAACCCACGCTCAAAAAGGTTTGATGCTTCTGGAGTATGTCAATACCACTTCCATTCTCGCGATCACAACATTGAAGAATGCTGGGAACTCCGCCATCTTATACAGAATATGATTGACAATGGTGACCTGTAAATGGCAGACGATGACACCGTATCACTTGAGAGTGGACATACATTTCTTTCAGGATCACAAAGATGGAAGGAAATCATAGCAGTTATATCCTCTGAGGGAGATTTGGCTGCCAAATCATTTATAATTAAACCCATCAAGCTCAAAGGAGTTGAAAACCCTTTCAAGGTGGCTGCACCAGCACCACTCATATTGTCGTTCAGGCCACAACATCCTATCATCAGCCTTAAAAAAGTCCCATGGAACTATGGAGAGGTTAAAGGATCAACATCAAACACAACTGATGCGGTATCTAAGGAAAATCCGCTATATCTGCCTTAACGAGTGATGAAGCCAGTCATCAGATCTAAGGGGAAAGTGTAGGGATTTTGGCACAAAAAAACGCACAGCGGAATATAAAAATTTACAAAAAAATCTCCAAAACACAAAACAGGATCCATGCAAAACAAAAATTAATTTAGTGGTTAGATATTATACCGATTATAGACAATTCTGAAACGGCTTCGAATATCCAACGCAATCAAATGGAACTGGGTCTCTACGGTATCCACACGAACGTCCCGCGAATCTTCACACGATCTGCAGTAAAAGGAGACGCGATACTAGCCACCGAGGATATTGTGAGAGCCTCGAAGCTGGGTCCCAAATCACCGCAGATCCGATATAATCAATTCTATACTATTACTATTGCGGAAGATATAAACATAAATTGTTTATACAATACATATACACACTATTCCCAAAGTCGAGTAACCTTAACGTAATACACAATTTATAACCTATCTAACATATAATGTTATTATCATACTATACTAATACAATTTAGCTGCACATATAATCCCAAGCTGAACTTGGCTTTATCCTTTCCTGTATCCGAACGTATACATCTTAATCTGCAATGTTAATTATGATATAGGAAGGTTGAGCAATAAGTTTGCCCAGCAAGTTTAAGTTCAATAAATTAAAGATATATCATGATATAAAGAATTGACCAATAAGTTGGCTAAAGTTCTACAATATAATTGTGTACTAGCATGAACAAGTTTTCATAGTTGAACGAACATTGAACATGAACAAATATATCTGGACCGAATGGTAATAAATGTGATCAGCCTTTCATACCTGATGAATACATGCAATGTGCACAGAGTGCGAATCAATAATTCATAGACATGGTGTAATTAGTAGAGATTAACCATGAGCATATTTCAACAATATCAACCCGAGGTCGAGTTAAGAAAAACTTGCCTGAACCGTTGATTACCGCTATGGAATTTAATAAGCTTTGTCTGACAACTTAATACTAATAATATTTATTTCTAAGTTAGAATAATATCATCACAATATTTAAAATAACCTAAACACATTATCGCATACTCTTATCAGTCTATAAAACACGTAAAACCTAACCTTAAGTCAAACTTTTACAGTCTGAGTCGAGTTCGGTACAATTCTGACATCCCGACGGCCTAGTCGGACAATTATCGAGTTTAAGTTCAATTAAACTCTGCCTAAACACTGAACAATTATCTTAGATAATTATATTCTCAATCAAAATAATTTTACAAGTCTTATAATAATTTTGTAAATAATTATTGTCATTTATCATGATTTTTTAATCATTAATATCGTATTTATATGAATTAAATACCACATTATACCATTATCATTAATATTTATTTAATATCAAATATTAATGAAATACATGTCATAATATTATAATATATTTATAATATTTCAAAGTATTTTAATAACTTAAAATCATATTTATATCATTTTAAATATTTAAATCCAATATCAGATAATCGCTATTAATATTAAAATATTAATATTTTCATGACAAAATATGAAAAGTTATATTTTATAACTTCAAATATTTTTCTAACACTTCAATAATTTTTAAATCATTAATTTATTTTTCCATAATTTATTTAATAAATTTATTAAATAAATTAATTACCATTAATATTAATTAATTAATGAAATTCATCACAAAATATTAAAAGTCATCAAAATAACTTGAAATACTTTCTTATACCATAATATAATTTTAAATGATTTTTTCAAGTATTAAAACTATTTTTAAATAATTTATTTAATATTATAATTAAATAAATTAAATACCATTACTATTCAAAAATATTAAATATTTATGAAATATATTCAAAATTATTAAAAACTCATTTTAGGCTTTAAAATAAATTTTAGGAATTTAATTTGTATTTTCATTATTAAAACCAATTTCTCTATTTATTAAATAAAATAATTAATTTTCGAAAATTAAGTGTTATTAAAAGGGCCTATAAATATTTAAATCGTCGCTTATAGGTGTTCTTGATCGTTCTTGAGCTTGCCCGTAAACTCGTATCGATGTTACAAGGTAGTAGTTCAAATAGTATGCAAATCATTGATCATATGCTTTCTGGGTTATCTAAAGTGTTACACATGTATTATTTATGTCATACTACACAAACAAACTGATTCCATGGTCATACAACATCCTATCAGAGATATATAAGCAATCAAAAAGTCTGACAAGGTTGTTCTTCATTTCTGGGTTTTCCAAAAAAATGAAGAACAGTCGATGGTGCTATATTTAGATCCTTATAACTTGCACTACAGGTCTGATTTATGTGATTTAAAGATTCACACTTGAAGTAAAGATGTCAAAGAACAACTCTATACCATCTGATCATCATAACATCAACACATGAGTGAGATCTGGCATGGTCAAACCATGTTAGAAAATTCAGCTCTTGAAGATCTGGGTTTTCCAAAAAACCTTCATCAGGCAGTTTGGTCAACGTAGGTTTGACCAAGATTAAGTGTCATTCTGGTCATGATTTGTGTAATATAAAAGCATAGATGTGCAGTTCTCATCTCAGACAACAAATCTATAACAACAACAGGACCAAAGCACTTAACCGAAGCAAGATCTATGGCCTTAAAAATCACTGTCAGACTTTTCTTGGTAATCTGGGTTACCCAGAAACAGTCAGTTATGGCCAATCAACGCAGTTTGACTGCTTATAACATGAAATCTAGACACGATCCAACCCTGATTCAAGTTGCAGAACAAAGACCACATAACATACTACAAGTTCAAACATTTAAAACACTAAAATCGTTAACAGATAACGATCTATGAAGTCTGACATTTTCTTGTCAGACGACGTTTTAAATTTTTTCCAAATTTAAGAAATCTTCAATTTCGTGTACTTTGATGTTATGGATCTGGGATCTAATAACCCAAATCACTAAATGACAACTTATTACACAACTTAAAACAATAAACAACAACATCTAACACGAGATCATATGATTTTGAAAATTAGGGTTTTATACCATTTCTAGCTTTGATCCTTGATTCTGACTTTTTGATTTTGTTATTGGCTTGCTATGAACTGATCCTAGCTTTGTTTATCATTCTCTTTCACTCTAGATTTCAAAAATTGAGGAGAGAGAAGGTCTTGGATATTATGGTAAGTAAAGTAAGTAATTTTCTTACTTTAATTCCTAACTTTTTGATTTCCTTGGCCAATATTGTTGCAATGTGGCCTCATGGCTGATTTGTGGTGTAGTGGGACACTTGTCAAGCCATCTTGGTGAATCACCACACAATTCAAAATATCTTATACTTACTAAATAATACAAAAAGGGCAAACTAGTCATTTGCCCTAGCCCTTAAGGTTTTGCAAATTAAATTCCTAGGATTTCCAAATTTAGGTTTTCAAAATAGAAAAATTAAAATTTCTAAATTATAATTAGGATTCTCTAATTATACTAAGATTTCCTAATCATAATTCAAGTTTTGCCAATTAGGATTAATATTTCCTAATTAAAATTTGCTAAATTAGCAATTAGGTCCATAATTGTACAGTAAGGTTTTTAACGGAGCAATTAGGGTTTCCAATTCAAAATTAGGGATTCAAGTAAATCATTAGGATTTTCCCTAATTAGGTTATAATTAATAACGTTTAAACCTTATACTAGTATTTGAATTCCCAAATTAGGGTTTTCAACTTCCGAATTAGGGTTTCAGATTCCCAAAACTGGAATTAGGGTTTCCAGAACCGGTTTCTTATAAATAATAAAAAAATTTTAACTGGACGTTGACGTTCTTAATATAATACTAGGGTTTGCCACTGATATAGGTTATTTGGTCAACCCTTGACCCGTAATCACATATTGTACACATATACAACCATATACACATAACATATACACTTATATCCTTAATCTTGAATAATTCACCCCAAAATTTTTTAAATCCATAAAATTCCTTTTCAGAAATGTCAAATCCATTCACTTATTTTCTGTCTAAGTTTATTATTCAACCTTTAATCCATCATTTTAGATTTAAATAATTATCTAAATTTTTGGGTTGTCACATTCACCTCTTCTTCTAAAAATTTCATCCCCGAAATATACCTTACACCTTATACCTTTCACCATTCACCATTCACCATTCACCATTCATTCTCATCATTACATGCTACCCTATACACCACTCACCAGAGTTAAAATTTTGAAATTGTGCTGAGGAGTCATATAAACCATGAACTACTAAGGTTTACATGTATTAATACCCTTGACCTATTTCAGTTAAGAAAAAGGTACTCTACCCCTTACAATGGTTAACAATATGTTTACAATCACGAATATGATAAACTACAGTTACTAATACGTATACTTTAATCATTTCTCGCGAATATTCTTGCTATTGAATAATTTTATCCAATCTGCACAGTTTATCTCAGTCTTATCATAGAATTTCGTACCAAAACAATTTGGTTCGGGAAAATTTTTAAAGAACGCTTAGAATTTCATAAACGTTGGTCTAGCCGAATCAAATAGCATATACTCATATCAATAATTCAATTCAATCAAAATATTTAGGTATAGCCAAACGCCGTTTGTAAGACCCCAACTTTTATAAATAAAGATGAATTTTCTATAAATATTATTTTTGAATATTATGGAATAAATTTGATATAATGTTATAGTTGTGGGTAATATTTATAAATTTTGCAAAGTAAGCAAGTTGTTATAAAATATTTGTTTGGTCGTGGAATATTCTTTTTGTCGGGGAATATTCGTACGACGGCTCAATCATTGGTGGACCCCACAACGGAAGTATTGTCGTAGTTAGAAAACGACAAAATTATCTTTCTATAAAAATAACGGCGGAGGTGTTACCGTTAAAGCGTTGAATCGCCTTAGGTGGTAAAAGTACAAGAATGTCTGGCGTTAGTTAAGATAGTAGCACGCAAGTATTGATTATTGATGCTTACGTGAGAAGTCACTTAGCTATACTCAATTATTGCTACTGAGAATTCACGCATCATATCTCTTATATTATTGATTCAATTATTGTCACAAAGATCAAATCGATAATATGTTATATTATTAATTGAGACGACAAGTTATAAATGATTAATAATTGTTGAAAGATTAAAAATAAAATGATTTGTGGTAATATTTATTCAATCCTTGATGTATATAAAGAGTCTGTTATGAGACGTTTGTGGTAAGTTTGATTATTTTATGGGGGGGCCCATATGTCATCATCTAAGAATCTCTTCGTCAATAGTAATTACCTTTGTGAATAGTAATTACCTTTGTGAATAGTAATTACCTTCGTCAATAGTATTTACATTCGTCAATATTATTTACCTTCGTCAATAGTATTTACCTTCGTCAATAGTAATTACCTTCTTCAATAGTAATTACCTTCGTCAATAGTAATTACCTTCGTCAATAGTAATTACCCCTTCGAAAATAGTAGTTGTCCCTTCAATATTCCTAAGAGTTAACTGCATCTTCGGTGTTCCAAAGGTTAATTACCCCTTCGCAAATAGTAGTTGTCTCTTCAATATTACCAAGAGTCATTTTGACCCTTCGTTAAGACCAAGAGCCACCCTCAGTTTTTCTATAAATAGAAAGCTCATTCCTTCATTATTTCTTACGAATTCATTGAAACTCTAGAGAGAGAAACTATAGAGAGAAAGAAGAAAAGTATTCTGCTACTTCACTTTTCCAATATTCAGTTCTTCTAAGGTAGGGAATATTATTTGTTGTACTCGTAAAGGGTGTTATTCTTTCTTATTCATGAAGAGAACTGTTGTTATTCCATTGCTTATTATTCTATTGGAATAACCTGTATACGCGGTTTACCCTATACTTGGTGACATTCTTCTATTATTCTGTTGGAACATCCTGTCTGTGTGTTTTACACCGGACCTGGTTCCGTCTTTATTATTATTCTGTTGGAACATCCTGTCTGTGTGTTTTACACCGGACCTGGTTCCGTCTTTATTATTATTCTGTTGGAACATCCTCGCATGTGTTTCTGTAGGGCGCCGGGTTCCGTTATTTATTATTCTGTTGGAATAACTCGCCTGCGATCTATCGCATGCATGGTGATTTCTTTTGTTATTCCATTCTTTATTATACCTAGTTGGTTAAAACTTTGACTTCTATACTCCATGAAATTAGTAGAATATCCTTGATATTTGCATTTCATCCAGAGTTGGAGAGTACACCCCTTTTTCTATACAGATAGGAAAAACTAGGGTTTGAGCCAACACCCCTTCTTCTTGATAATTATTCTTCTTTGGTGGATCACCTATAGAGGCCACACACTTGGGTGGCTTACATTGATCAAAGGAAGGAATCTACCCGGAGATTCAAGGAGATCGCGGAGAAGTAGGAGGTGAACTTCGTGCACGAGGAAGCTCGTTTTTCTACAAGGGTATGATTTCATAATTTCTTATTCTTCGTTTAATTAATAATATGCATAAAGGATGATCCGGGTAATTAGTTTGTGAAAAATTTTAAAATCTGATTTTATTTCGCTTCTGCTATATTTTGCAATTTGATTGCTACTTTGATTTTCATAAAACCTAACAGTGGTATCATGAGCCAAACTTTATACGAATTATTAATTATTTTAATTCCACATATGTATGGGTATGTATTTAGAATAATTTATTGGGCATAATTTGTTGTATAAAATTATTATTTAAAAAAAAAAAAAAAACTTCCGATTTTTTTTTTTGCACTGCTTCGCAAAGATTTTTTTCCCTCTTCCTAGCTTTTTTTCTTGGTCTTTTCCGCGTGATGTTATGTTATTATATAATATTATATATATATATATAGATATCTTGTTGCATAATGCTCTAATGATCAGAGAATATATTATAAATATATATATATAACCATATCACGTTGACGAAGATATATATATAACCATATCACGTTGCAACTAATTTTTTTGGCGTGAATCAAGAGTTCAATGACTAGTATTATATATATATATATATATATAATGACCCAGGGCCCACGCGGAAAAAAAATAAATTCGATGTGGTAGTTATTGTTAGCAAAGCAGGTTTGACGTTGATAATAAAGTAGGACTTTTATTATTTTATTATATATATATATATATATAATTGTTATATATATATATATATATTAATCTTAATAATTTTATAATTAAAATAAAAGAGTTTATTTTAATCTTGAAATTGGATTTCATGCAACATAAAATTGCCCATTAAATGATACTCATATATATATGGAATGATTTTATTTATTGATACATATGATGATATGTATGATAATAAATGGGATTGATTATGGACAATTTGACCAATATGATTGGATTTATTTTAGTTGGATGTTTGAATGAATGGGTTTTATTAAATGGGGTCTGCGTACCTCGTCTTTTCTGGTTTTCTTCTTGATGTAAATTCTATCTCTCTCTATCTACTTCCCTCGATTGCGATCAAGGTTTCTATTTAAATTAAATAGTTTAATGTAATAGGATTAGTTAGATTTTTTTTGAAGAACCGGAGATCAATGAGCGCTTGAAGACCCGTTTGTAATGGAGCCCGGGTTTAAATGTAATAGTTATATTTAAATGTTTATTCTTGCACCCTAGGGTTTGACCTTTTGGTTCACTTGGTGGCTCTAGTGAACCAAACTAGAATAAAAGTCCATAATCAATCCGGGTAGAATATGGTATTCTATATGTGCATGCTAGTATTATATATATTATATATTATGCAAACATGCTTCGCATGTTTAATAATATGACATGTATTTTATATATATATTTGCATGCACGCTAAACAAGATGAGACAAATAATAACAAATCCCTCAAAGTTTTTATTTATTAAGTCTTAAGCGTTCAAAGATATTTAGAATATCGAACGTCGCCTTCTAGCATGATAAAATTAATAGAGTATTAAATATTTAATATGAGTTTGTTGTGTCACCACAAGGCAAGTATTAAGTATTTAAGATGTTAATTTATCACATTTGATGCTTATAAAGAAAATTGAACAATATTGTTTTGTTGTGTCACCACAAGGGCGATATTTTTCTTTTTTGAATATATGGAAGTGCTAGGTTGGACTTAACTTAGATAATTTTGATTCGGATGTGCCACCACTTGATCAAAATAATCCAAGAGGCAAAACATAAGAAGTTACATGTTGATGTAATTGACAAGGAGTTGTCTACCTATTTATTTATACATAGTTTGTTGTGTCACCACAAGGCTATATATATTTAAAATGGGATCCTTATTCTCACTAGCAAAAACTTTAATTAGATTTTGCCGAACTATATAAATGAGGGTAATATAGTTTAAAGAAAATAGTGGGAGATACCAATATAAAATAAGACCTAATTTATTTTGGTAATTAATTAAATGAATGTTTGCTAAAATATTGTCTTTTTACATGCAGAATTTTGAAAATGTCACATTCACTAATTTCACTGCGAAGCATACTTGATGCTAACAAACTGACTGGACCGAACTACACGGACTGGTTAAGGAATCTGAGAATTGTTCTCACTCTTTGAAAAGATTTCTTATGTCTTAAATTCGCCAGTACTCGCAAAAAAAGTTGCAGAGACGACCCGAGGAAGAGATTGCTACTTTTAAGCAATTGGCAAGATGATGCATCTGTGGCTCAATGCATCATGCTCGCATCCATGAGTAACGAGCTTCAAAGATCAAGATGAAAACATGGATGCTCCTACCATGCTATCTTGCACCTTGGAGAGTTGTATGGTGAGCAAAGTAGGACCGCTAGATATGAAATATCCGAGGAGCTCTTAGATCTCGGATGACCGAGGGCACTACCGTTGAGACTCATGTCCTAAAGATGATCAATCTGATTGAGCGTCTTGGGCTGACTTGGGTTCGTCGTGGATGGGGAGTTGAGTCAAGATTTAGTCTTGCGATCACTCCCAAACACCTTCTCACAATTTGTTGTGAATTTTCACATGAATAAGTTGGATGTCACTTGCACGAATTACTTAACATGTTGAAAATCATCTTGAAGGTCACTTCCCATCCAAGAAGAACTATGTCTTCTTGGTGGATGATTCTTCCAAGAAAAGGAAGAGGCCCAAGGTATCTTACGAAAGAAGAAATCCAAGAAGGCTAAGGAAAGGCGAAAGTGAAGGATCAAAAGAAACTCGATCCAAATTAGCAAAGGAATTTGCTTCCATTGCAATAAGTCGGGTCCTTTGGAAGAGGAGGCGCAAGGATTATCTCATGAAACAAAAGCGGAAGAAGCTTGGAGAAGCTTGAATCCTAATCAAGGTTTGTTTATGATTGAAATTAATTTTTTGAAAGTCAATCTTCTACTTGGGTATTGGATACCACGGATGTGGTTCTCGTGACACGTAATAATACGCAGGACCGGTCGAAGAGAAGTCGAGCAAGGATGAGGTCGATCCCTACGAGTGGGAAATGGAGCAAAGGTTCTTTGCATTAATGTAGGGACTTATTGTTTAGCACCGCCTACTGAGCAAGTTCATTAATTTAAATAATTGTTATTTTATTCCAAATATCATTAGAAACATTATTTCTATCTCTCGTATTGGATATGGATGGTTTTAATATTATAATAAAGAACAACGGTTGTTCTATTTATAATGATAATGTTTTATTTGGTGTTGGTAATTTCTGAAATGGACTTTACATACTTGACTTGCATGAAAATATATTTCAAATTGAACAAACTAAGAAAAGGAAAAGAGATGATGTTAATTATACCTTCATGTGGCCTTTGTGAGACTTGGCCATATTAATGAAACAAGATTATCCAAGTTGATAAAGATGGGCTCCTAGAGCTATCTCGATTATGAATCATATCCAACTTGTGAATCTTGTCTCATGGGTAAAATGACTAAATCTCCTTTTTAGTGGAAAAGGAGAAAGAGTTATAGAGTTGTTAGCGTTGGTACACACGGATGTATGTGGACTATGACAACGAACGCACGAGGAGGGTATTCTTATTTTATTACATTCACCGACGACCACTCAAGATTTGGATATGTGTATTTAATGAAATACAAATCTGAATCTTTGAAAAGTTCAAAGAGTTCGAAGTGAAGTTGAGAAGCAAACCGGTAAGAGTATTAAGATTCTTCGATCGATCGAGGAGGAGAATACTTAAGTGGTGAGTTTCTCAATTGTCTCAAAGAAAATGGTATAATCTCACAATGGACTCCACCAGGGACGCCACAGATGAATGGTGTATCTGAAAGGAGAAATCAAACATTATTGGACATGGTTCGATCTATGATGAGCTTTACCGACCTTCCAGTTTCCTTCTGGGGATATGCCCTAAAATCGGCTGCATACCTACTTAACAAGGTACCTACAAAATCCGTCCCCAAGACCCCATATGAGTTATAGACAGGGAGGAAACCAAATCTTAAGCATATTAAGACTTGGGGTTGTCCAGCTTATGTCAAAAAGTTTGAAAACGATAAGCTGCAGACAAGATCTGACAAATGTAGATTTGTGGGATACCCTAAAGAAACATCGGGGTATTATTTCTATCATCCAACTGATCAAAAGGTGTTTGTTGCGAAACATGCTGCCTTCTTGGAAAAGGAGTTTATCCTTGAAGGGGTCAGTGGGAGTAAGATATATCTTGAAGAGGTTCAAGAACCACAAAATACTACAGATCAAAGTGAGGTACCTAACCAAGTAGAGATTCCTTCTGTACCACACCCTATTCGTAAGAACGGAAGAGTACCAAAGATGCAGACGGTATGGACTTGTCATAGAAGATGACAATGAGGTACGCATCATAGATGATGATGATCCATTGAATTACGAACAGGCTATGAGTAGTAAAGACTCAGAGAAATGGCAAGAAGCCATGAAATCCGAGATGGACTCCATGTATGAGAACCAAGTATGGACTTTGGTCTCACCACCTGAAGGCATTAAGCCTATTGGGTGTAAATGGGTCTTTAAAAGAAAGACTGGAGCAGATGGCAAGGTAGAGACCTATAAGGCCCGGATGGTTGTAAAAAGATTTCAAACAAAGACAAGGAGTTGACTATGACGAAACCTTCTCACCAAGAGCAATGCTCAAGTCCATTCGGATTTTGCTTGCGATTGCAGACTTACCATGACTACGTAAATCTGGCGGATGGGACGTGAAAATGGCCTTCCTCAATGTGAAACTTGAGGAGGATGTGTATATAACACAAACGAGAGGATTTGTTTCAAAGGTTGGAACAAATCAAGTCCGTAAGCTTCAACGATCCATTTATGGATTAAAGCAAGCTTCTCGTAGGTGGAACATCCGTTTTGATGAGATAATCAAAAGTTTGATTTTATCAAAATGAGGATGAACCATGTGTGTACAAGAAGGTTAGTGGGAGCGCTATTTCATTCCTTGTATTATATGTTGATGATATATTACTGATAGGGAATGATATTCCTATGCTGCAAACAATTAAAATCTGGTTATCTAAACACTTCTCCATGAAGGACTTGGGAGAAGCATCCTATATTTTGGGGATAAAGATCTATAGAGATAGATCTAATAGGATGCTTGGCTTATCCCAAGGCGTACATTGGCATGATGCTAAAAGGTTTAGCATGGAAGATTCCAAAAAGAGGTCTCATGCCGATGAGCCATGGAATACATCTCTCCAAGAAACAAGCCCCAAAGACACTGAGGAGAGAAACAGGTATGAGTAAGATTCCTTATGCTTCGGCAATAGGATCTATCATGTACGGTATGATATGTACTAGACCAGATGTCGCTCATGCACTTAGTGTAACAAGCAGATATCAGTCGAATCCAGGAGAAGAACACTGGAAGGCAGTGAAAAATATCCTAAAGTACTTAAGAAGAACTAAGGATGTATTTCTTGTCTACGGTGGGTCTGAATTAAAACTAGAGGGCTTCACAGACTCAAGTTTTCAAACAGACCAAGATGATAGTAAATCCGTTTTGGGGTATGTGTTTACCTTAAACAGTGGCGCAATGAGTTGGAAAAGTTCCAAGCAAAAGAAACGATTCTTGATTCAATGTGATGAGGCGGAGTACATAGCTGCAAGTGAAGCTGCAAAGGAAGCTGTTTGGATGAAGAAGTTCATTACCGAACTTGGTGTGGTTCCTAGCATTAAAGGACCAGTGCCTTTATTCTGTGACAACACTGGAGCTGTTGCGCAAGCTAAGGAACCCAGGTCTCATCAGAAATCCAAACACGTGTTGCGGCGATTTCATTTGATCAGAGAGATCATTGAAAGAGGAGACGTCACCCTAGAGCGTGTGGACTCTCAAGACAATATTTCAGATCCATTTACTAAAAGCGTTAACACAAATAGGTTTGATCGTCACTTAGAGAAGATGGGTATGAGATACCACGGCGATTAGCTTTAGTGCAAGTGGGAGATTGAAAGTATTATGCATACAAGCCAATCATGTATGATGATAAAGCATATACTGTGTAATCAATCTTATTTATTTATTAATAAAAGAATTATTTATTAAAGGCATTTATTATCTACATGGTGCTGTTTTAATAATATGTGATAAACCCATAGTTTTAAGCAACGCTTTTAGAATAATGATGATGATCATTCTAATGAGATCTAAATTCTTAGAAAGCTTAAAACTAAAATAGTTCCCAATCATTGGATTACTAAATTGGGGATTAGTGAATCCGGATAGATTGGTACATATGTTGTCACTTTCATTGGATGAGGATGATTGATCTCATGATCATTTGTGTGGAGACACTAAAGCAAGTATGTAGGTACTTATTAGAGAATAAGTTCCTTTGAGCGTGACTCGCTAAGGAATACCTAATGGAGTTTTACTTACCGCCAATAGGAATTCATGTAGTGATAGTAGTACAAATGATCCTTAGACTTGAGATCATCATAGTATCTTATATATAATGAATTACACTTTGACTTATTCCTTAAGACTCTTAGAGTATATCAAAGGGTATGCTTGGGTGTAATAAGTTATATATGAAGATAATGAATAACCAATAAAGAATCTACCACTTCTAGTAAAAAGGAGGAATGTCCTATGTGATTCGATAAATGACAACCCAGGAATCCTTGGCCAAGGTGGAATGAAATTAGAAAGTAGTTTCTAATTTGCATTCATTAGAGTTGTTCATTTAGGAATCGAAAATACATATAATTAAATAAAATAAGACTTGACAAGTAATTCCATGTCTTATATTTAATTGGGACATTGTATGGTGGAATGATTGAATCAGACAGTAACTATTTACTCAAAGGTTCTTTTATGATTAATGTTGAAATCTATATTATCCGGAAAGTCGTTGATCGCTAGGGAGGCTTATCCCTATTGTAGAATAAATATTATTTATTTAAATAAATTATTTGTTTAATTTATTTATTTAAATGAGATTAGAATTGTTCTAATTGATTTATTCACAACCTAGGTTTAATATGGAGAACCTAAAGGGTCACACCGTAAAAGGAAGAATAATTATTTAAGAAGTTAATGGCATAATTGTAATAATATGTTAAGTATATTTAACTTAATCTATGGTGATAGAATAAATTAAATAGCTTAATATTTATTATTTAATATTTTAGAAATATTAAATATAAATTAATAAGAGGAGTCTTATTAATATTATTACAATTATTATTATTTTAATTTCTAAAAGGTTTAGGAATTAATTTAATATAAGTACTCTCATTTATTCCTAATTGGATTAGGAAAGAAAATTAGTTAAAGGAGTTTAATTAATTACCCCTAATAGGATTAGGGAGCCCATTTAATTAAAAGTGTTTAATTAAATAAATAATACCTTATTTTAATTAAAATAGGGTTACATGATATCTTTATAAGAGGAGTCTTATATTAGATATCTAATATACGTAATTCCTAGAGTTGGAGAGTACACCCCTTTTTCTATACAGATAGGAAAAACTAGGGTTTGAGCCAACACCCCTTCTTCTTGATAATTATTCTTCTTTGGTGGATCACCTATAGAGGCCACACACTTGGGTGGCTTACATTAATCAAAGGAAGGAATCTACAGGAGATTCAAGGAGATCATGAGAAGTAGGAGGTGAACTCTGCACTGAGGAAGCTCGCTTCTACAAGGGTATGATTTCATAATTTCTTATTCTTCGTTTAATTAATAATATGCATAAAGGATGATCCGGGTAATTGGTTTGTGAAAAATTTTAAAATCGATTTTATTTCGCTTCCATTATATTTTGCAATTTGATTCTACTTTGATTTTCATAAAACCTAACAATTGGTATCATGAGCCAAACTTTATACTTAATTATTAATTATTTTAATTCCACATATGTATGGGTATGTATTTAGAATAATTTATTGGGCATAATTTTTGTATAAAATTATTATTTAAAAAAAAAAAAAAAAAACTTCCGATTTTTTTTTTAATGCACTGCTTAGTTCATGATATTTTTTTCCTCTTTAGGTTTTTCTTGGTCTTTTCCGCGTGATGTTATGTTATTATATAATATTATATATATATATATAGATATCTTGTTGCATAATGCTCTAATGATTGCAGGAATATATTATAAATATATATATATAACCATATCACGTTGACCAAGATATATATATAACCATATCACGTTGCAACTAATTTTTTTTGGCGTGAATCAAGAGTTGGGCTGACTAGTATTATATATATATATATATATATATATATATATATAACAGCCACGGGGCCCACGCGAAAAAAAAAATAAAATTTCGTGTGGCTGTTATTGTTAGCAAAGCAAGTTTGACGTTGATAATAAAGTAGGACTTTTATTATTTTATTATATATATATATATAATTGTTATATATATATATATATTAATCTTAATAATTTTATAATTAAAATAAAAGAGTTTATTTTAATCTTGAAATTGGATTTCATGCAACATAAAATTGCCCATTAAATGATACTCATATATATATGGAATGATTTTATTTATTGATACATATGATGATATGTATGATAATAAATGGGATTGATTATGGACAATTTGACCAATATGATTGGATTTATTTTAGTTGGATGTTTGAATGAATGGGTTTTATTAAATGGGGTCTCTGCGTGCCTCGTCTTTTTCGGTTTTCTTCTTGATGTAAATTCTATCTCTCTCCTATGTACTTCCCTCGATCAGCGATCAAGGTTTCTATTTAAATTAAATAGTTTAATGTAATAGGATTAGTTAGATTTTTTGAAGAACCAGGAGATCAATGAGCGCTTGAAGACCCGTTTGTAATGGAGCCCAGGGTTTAAATGTAATAGTTATATTTAAATGTTTATTCTTGCACTAAGGTTTGACTTTTTGGTTCACTTGGTGGCTCTAGTGAACCAAACTAGAATAAAAGTCCATAATCAAGGGTAGAATATAGTATTCTATATGTGCATGCTAGTATTATATATATTATATATTATGCAAACATGCTTCGCATGTTTAATAATACGTGTATTTTATATATATATTTGCATGCACGCTAAACAAGATGAGACAAATAATTACAAATCCCTCAAAGTTTTTATTTATTAAGTCTTAAGCGTTCAAAGATATTTAGAATATCGAGCGCCTAAGCCTTAGCATGATAAAATTAATAGAGTATTAAATATTTAATATGAGTTTGTTGTGTCACCACAAGGCAAGTATTAAGTATTTAAGATGTTAGTTTATCACATTTGATGCTTATAAAGAAAATTGAATAATATTGTTTTGTTGTGTCACCACAAGGCTTATATTTTTCTTTTTGAATATATGGAAGTGCTAGGTTGGACTTAACTTAGATAATTTTGATTCGGATGTGCCACCACTTGATCAAAATAATCCAAGAGGCAAAACATAAGAAGTTACATGTTGATGTAATTGACAAGGAGTTGTCTACCTATTTATTTATATATAGTTTGTTGTGTCACCACAAGGCTATATATATTTAAAATGGGATCCTTATTCTCACTAGCAAAAACTTTAATTAGATTTTGCCGAACTATATAAATGAGGGTAATATAGTTTGAAGAAAATAGTGGGAGATACCAATATAAAATAAGACCTAATTTATTTTGGTAATTAATTAAATGAATGTTTGCTAAAATATTGTCATTTTACATGCAGAATTTTGAAAATGTCACATTCACTAATTTCACTGCGAAGCATACTTGATGCTAACAAACTGACTGGACCGAACTACTGAGATTTGGTTAAGGAATCGAGAATTGTTCTCTCCCTTTGAAAAAATTTCTTATTTTAATTTCTAAAAGGTTTAGGAATTAATTTAATATAAGTACTCTCATTTATTCCTAATTGGATTAGGAAAGAAAATTAGTTAAAGGAGTTTAATTAATTACCCCTAATAGGATTAGGGAGCCCATTTAATTAAAAAAGTTTAATTAAATAAATAATACCTTATTTTAATTAAAATAGGTTACATGATATCTTTATAAGAGAGTCTTATATTAGATATCTAATATCACGTAATTCCTAGAGTTGGAGAGTACACCCTTTTCTATACTGAGAGATAGGAAAACTAGGGTTTGAGCCAACACCCTTCTTCTTGATAATTATTCTTCTTTGGTGGATCACCTATAGAGGCCACACACTTGGGTGGCTTACATTGATTAAAGGAAGGAATCTGGGAGATTCAAGGAGATCATGAGAAGTAGGAGGTGAACTCTGCACTGAGGAAGCTCGTTTCTACAAGGGTATGATTTCATAATTTCTTATTCTTCGTTTAATTAATAATATGCATAAAGGATGATCAAGGGTAATTGGTTTGTGAAAAATTTTAAAATCGATTTTTTATTTCGCTTCCGCTATATTTTGCAATTTGATTGCTACTTTGATTTTTATAAAACCTAACAGTTCCGCTGTAGTTAAACTTGATGTTCATTATATTTTATCAGTTTAACACTGTTGTAGGCTAATGATAATTTATTCTGCATTATCTTAGTCATAATATTTCTTCTTGAGCTAGTTGAGCTCACCCTTTCTTTCACTCACCGTTCTCTTGTGAAATGAGAATATATTTGGGACGAAGTCTGGGAACGGAGTAATGGTCCAGAGGATAGCATTAGTAGTCCTCACTATTCGTGAAATAGTGTGATAATAATTGTAATGATGACTCCTTTTGAGTTTGTATAATATCTAGTAGACAATATTTGTATTCAAACTCACGATTTATGTTGTATTGTACATACGGCAGCGATTATATTAGTAAGTCAGATTTAAATTACGTACCATGTATCTAACTACCCAAGATGGGTGATGTATACCTAAATTTGGGGGCGCCACGGTTGGTATCGAGCTTAGGGATATGATCCTGCTAAGATGTGAGAATAGTACTAGGAGGAGGAGAGACGGGAATACCTTCGCTAGTATGACCTACCTAAGTTTATGTGCTATTTTATTGGTGGTCGTAATATAGAGATAATTTGTTACATGTCAATTAACCTTTTATTTTGTGGCGATGTCTGAAAATGACATCCGAGAATGTTGAGAATAGCAATGGAGCACAAAGCGATCGTTGATTCACCACATATCAATAATCGAGGATAATGTGCATCAAGAAGGCGATAATCCTCATGTAAAAACAACAACACCGACCAAATGATGAATGATCAAATGTTCAGAGGCTTTATGCAATTTATACAACAAAGAAAGTAGAGCGACTCTGCCCAAAAGCGTAGGTGGAAACACGGAAAACTCTCGGGCGGTCACCGCTAAACAATTCAAGAAGTTGGGACCACGGAGTTTAAGGGAGAGCCAAAACCACTTCAAGCGGAAGCATGGATAAAGCAGATTACCAAGATATTTGATTTCTTGGGATGCTCCGAGGAGCAAAAGGTTGCCTTTGCCGCCTTTTTATGTTGCGCGTGAGGGGCGACATTCGTGTGGAATCGGTAAAAACGTACTCAACTTCTTTGATCAAGATATCTTGGGAGAAGTTCCAGGAGTCATTCAACGACAAATACTTTCCCGAAAGTATTCGCCCACATGAAGGAGGTGGAGTTTATCAAGTTGGAACAAAACAATATGACCGTGTCGCAATACAAGGCAAAATTTATGAGTTATCACGTTTTGCGCCCCACTTGGTGGATAATAAAGAGAGAATGGCGCGAATATTTTAAGAGGTTTGAAGTCGAAGATACGCCAACATCTTATTTCTCATAAACCGTGTTTGTATTCGGATGTTGTAAATAGGGCTCGATTAGTGGAGCGCGATAATGAGTCAACGAACTAAAAGAGAGCGTAAAGCAAAATTATAATACCAATGAGAGTAGTCATCAAGCGGTGACAACAAGCGTGGAGGGAATCAACGGGCCATATATGGTAACCACTTTTGGTAATCAGGGCCAAAATAATAAGAATGGACATTTCAAGAAAAGGAGATTCAATAATGATGGAAAGACGTCAAAGATCAAAGACCCGTTGTTAAGGAAGGAGAAAGACCACCTATCATATGCTTCAAATGCGAGGAGAGGGACACATCGATCCAATGCGCATCGCCAGTCAAAGCATGTTATAATTGTGGAAGAGAAGGTCACTTAGCTCGATTTTGTCGTTCCATCAAGACAAATTCAACTAGGATGGAGGCACCAAAGGCCGTTCCAGAAAAGTCAAAGCCAGTAGTCTGAGGAGAACGTTTGTTGTGACCTCCCGGAGAGCAAGGAACCCGAATGAGGTCATCACGGGTAAGCTTATCATAAACTCTAATGAAGTCTATACTTTATTTGATACCGGTTCTACCCATTCTTTTATTTCTCCTACTTGTGCTCATCGATTAAATTTGACTCAGGAGAAATTAGACTTTGACTTATCTGTGGAAAATCCGTTGGGAGAAACCTTCATTACATCCCTTTGCTTATAAGTCTTGTTTGGTTCAAATCGGCACCGCATTATTACCGTCGATCTTATTTCATTAAAAATACTTGCATTTGACGTGATTCTGGGATTGATTGGTTAACTACTTATCATGCAAAATTGATTGTTTTCGTAAGATTGTTAGCTTTCATATTCCTAATCAACCTATTATGCGAATTCAAATGACCAAACCATTAAAATCAATCACTACCATCTCAAGCCATAAAGCTATTCGTTTATTGAAAATGGATGTCAAGCTTTCTTAGCTCATGTCACGATTTAAACAAAAATACGCCGCTTTTGAACGATATTTCTATTGTTAATAAATTTCCGACGATTCTCGAAGAACTTCGGCCTACCCCCAAAGCGTGAAATTGAATTTTGTATCGACCTTGAACCCCAGACAAAACCTATTTCCAAAGCCCTATATCGAATGGCTCCTATTGAACTTCAGGAGTTAAAGACCCAACCGCAGGAATTGTTGACATTGGCTTTATTCGCCCCTAGTACTTCTCCTTGGGGTGCTCCTGTTCCATTCGTGAAGAAGAAGAAAGATGGGAGTATGCTACTTTGTATTGATTATCGGGAGTTGAATCATGTCACCATCAAAAATAGGTATCCATTGCCACGTATTGATGACCTGTTTGACCAGTTGAAAGGAGCCAATTCTTTTCAAAGATTGATCTTCGTTCCGGATATCACCAATTGAAGATTAGAACCGCTGACATTCCAAAGACGGCTTTTAGAACTCGGTACGGGCATTATGAATTCCTAGTCATGTCCTTTGGATTGACTAATGCTCATGTTGCCTTCATGGATATGATGAACCGAGTATTCAAGGAATATTTAGATCACTTTGTGGTCGTCTTTATTGATGACATCCTTATTTATTCCAAAAGCCGTGAAGATCATGAGCAACACTTGAGGCTGACACTCCAAAAGCTTCGTGAATATAAGCTTTATGCCAAGTTGAAGAAATGCGAGTTCTGGCTTGAAGAAGTAGCATTCCTTGGGCACGTGGTATCAAGTCATGGAATATCTGTTGACCAAAGAAAGATTGAAGCTATTCAAAGTCGGGAACAACCTAAATCGATGACCAAGCGACGTAGCTTTCTCTTTTAAATTTGGTTATTATCGGAGATTCGTGGAAGGATTTTCTTGAATCGCTACTCCATTGACTCGGTGACTTGAAAAGATACAAAGTTCGGTTGGAGCGAAGAATGTGAGAAGAGTTTTCAAGAACTCAAGAGGAGACTTATTTCAAAGACTGTTACGACAATACCATCTCGGCTCGGAGGGATTTGTCATCTCTGATGATGCTTGAGCAAAGGGTTGGGATGTGTTCTCATGCAACATGGAAAAGTTATAGCCTATGCCTTGGGACAACTCAAAGAATATGAGAGGAATTATCCTACTCATGATCTAGAGTTGGCAAATTGTTATCTTTTGCACTTAAAATTTGGAGGCATTACTTGTATGGGGAGAAAGTGGAGATCTTTACGGATCATAAAAGCCTCAAATATTTCTTCACTCAAAAGGAACTCAACATGCGACAACGACGTTGGCTTGAACTGTTGAAAGATTATGATCATACCATCCAATACCCTCCTGGAAAAGCGAACGTGGTAGCTGACGCATTGAGAAGAAGATCATAAGCAAGTACGAGTGCGTTATTGTCAATGCAAAGGCCCATTTTGTGTGACTTGCAAATGATGGAGATAGAGTTAAAGACTCTGGGGACGCGTGTGATGATAGCGAGTATCGAGTAGAACCGACTTTAATCGATAAAGTTAAAATTTCGCTCAAGCTACGGACACTGGAGCCGATGCGTATGAGGAAGAAAGTGCAAGAAGGTGCTATCTTAGGAAGCAAGAATCGATGAAGAAGGAATACTTGAGTCAACTCCGGACTTTGTGTTCTAACGACCACGATTTAAAGTATAATATCATGATGGAGGCGCACAACACACCATTTGCAATCCATCTCAGGGAGTACCAAAATGTATCATGATATTCGTCATACATTTTGGTGGAGCAATATGAAGAGAGAGATAGCGATGTTTATCTCAAGGTGTCTAACTTGTCAACGAGTTAAAGCGAGCATCAAGTACCAAAAGGTCCATTGCAACCACTTGAAATTCCGAGAATGGAAGTGGGAGCACATTACCATGGATTTCAAGTACACGGTCTTCCTAAGGTTTCTCAAGGCATTGATGCGATTTGGGTCATTGTTGATAGATTGACCAAGTCCGCTCATTTCTTACCGAAATCTGAGAAACTTATACACTTGAACGTCTTGCTCGTATGTACATAAACGAGATTGTAAGACCGCATGGTATGCCGGTATCCATAGTTTTTGATCGAGATCCAAGATTCACTTCACGATTTTGGGTTAGTTTGCAAAAAGCTATGGGCACAGACTTACGCTTTAGCTCGGCATATCATCCTCGACGACGGACGGACAGTCGGAGAGGACTATTCAAACTCTTGAAGATCTATTAAGACTCTGTATCCTTGATTTCAAGGGGAGTTGGGACAAGTTCTTACCATTGGTGGAGTTTTCCTACAACAACAGTTATCAAGCAAGTATTGGCATGGCTCCATTCGAAGCGTTGTATGGAAGAAAGTGTCGTTCTCCAGTATGGTGGGATGAGGTGGGTGAAGCAACGTTGTTGGGACCGGAGTTGGTACGTATGACTACGGAAAAGATTCAAACGATTCGACAACGTATAAAAACCTCACAAAATCGACAAAAGAGTTATGCTGATCTTCATCGAAAGGACGTGGAATTCGATATAGGAGATCATGTGTTGTTAAGAGTTGCTCCATGGAAAGGAGTTACAAGATTTGGAAAGAGAGGAAAACTTAATCCTCGATTCATCGGTCCATTTTTAATCCTCGATCGAGTAGAAAGGCGTGGCCTATAGACTCGCTTTATCGCAAAATATGTCTCGTGTTCATAACGTTTTTCACATATCCATGTTACGTAAATATGTGAAAGACCCGAACCATATTATTGAGTTAGAACCAGACGAAATAGCGGAAGATTTGACGTATGAAGAAGTTCCTGTTCAAATTTTGGATAAGAAGGAACATATTCTACGCTCCAAGGTTATACCTCAAGTCAAAGTTTTGTGGAGGAACCACGATGTTGAGGAAATGACTTGGGAGTTAGAATCTAAAATGAAATCAAGGTATCCTTACCTCTTCGACATACCAGGTACGCACCCTAATTTTTAGGGAAAAATTTCATAAGAAGGGGAGGTTGTAAGACCCCAGCTTTTATAAATAAAGATGAATTTTCTATAAATATTATTTTTGAATATTATGGAATAACTTTGATATAATGTTATAGTTGTGGGTAATATTTATAAATTTTGCAAAGTAAGCAAGTTGTTATAAAATATTCGTTTGGTGGGAATATTCTTTTTGTCGGGGAATATTAAATACGACTACCAATCATTGGTGGACCCCATTGGCGGAAGTATTGTGCGTAGTTAGAAAGCGACAAAATTATCTTTCTATAAAAATAACTACGGAGGTGTTACCGTTAAAAGCGTTGAAGCGCCGTTGGTAAAAAATGCGATGAATGGCGTGGTTGCATAGTAGTACGCAGTATTGATTATTGATGCTTACGTGAGAAGTCACTTAGCTATACTCAATTATTGCATGAGAATTATCGCATCATATCTCTTATATTATTGATTCAATTATTGTCACAGTATCATCTGTATAATATGTTATATTATTAATTGAGACGACAAGTTATAAATGATTAATAATTGTAGAAAGAATAAAAATGTGTTGATTAAAAATAAAATGATTTGTGGTAATATTTATTCAATCCTTGATGTATATAAAGAGTCTGTTATGAGACGTTTGTGGTAAGTTTGATTATTTTATGGGGGGGCCATATGTCATCATCTAAGAATCTCTTTGTCAATAGTAATTACCTTTGTGAATAGTAATTACCTTTGTGAATAGTAATTACCTTCGTCAATAGTATTTATCTTCGTCAATAGTATTTACCTTCGTCAATAGTAATTACCTTCTTCAATAGTAATTACCTTCGTCAATAGTAATTACCCCTTCGCAAATAGTAGTTGTCTCTTCAATATTACCAAGAGTCATTTTGACCGTTCGTTAAGACCAAGAGCCACCCTCAGTTTTTCTATAAATAGAAAGCTCATTCCTTCATTATTTCTTACGAATTCATTGAAACTCTAGAGAGAGAAACTATAGAGAGAAAGAAGAAAAGTATTATGCTACTTCACTTTTCCAATATTCAGTTCTTCTAAGGTAGGGAATATTATTTGTTGTACTCGTAAAGGGTGTTATTCTTTCTTATTCATGAAGAGAACTGTTATTATTCCATTGCTTATTATTCTATTGGAATAACCTGTATATGCTGGTTTACCCTATACTTGGTGACATTCTTCTATTATTACATTGGAACATCCACGTTTATGTGTTTTACAAGGACTCGGTTCCGCCTCTTTATTATTATTCATTGGAACATCCCGTTCGTGTGTTTTACACCGGACTGGTTAAAATCTTTTATTATTATTCTCGTTGGAACATCTTGTCGTGTGTTTTACAGGACTGGTTAAAATCTTTATTATTATTCTGTTGGAACATCACGTCATGCGTTTCTTTGGGACTGACCGGTTCCGTTATTTATTATTCTCATTGGAATAACTCGCTGCAATGCGATTCTATCGCATGCATGGTGATTTTTTTTTGTTATTCCATTCTTTATTATACCCAGTTGGTTAAAACTTTGACTTCTATACTCCAAGAAATTAGTAGAATATCCTTGATATTTGTGTTTCATCCAGTATCTTTTCATGGAAATATTCTCCTGATCATTCTTGAATTTTACTCTACAAAACAGTATCATGTTGACAATTTAGACGTTAATAATTCCTGGATAAAATAATTCTTGAACTTGTTTTATTGAATTCTTATATCATTGTCATCATCCTCATGTTTATATTATGTTGAAAGTCATCTGTGGCCTATAGTGCATAGATGGAGTTGGTATGATTATGACCAGAGACTATTCGGTGTAACAATGACCGTAATGTTACAAATGATGTGATAAAAATCCTCAGTGGCCGTAGTGCATTGATGGACAGTTGTTGGCATGATCATGACCATTAATGAATACACAACTATTTTTGGCCCGTAGTGCATGAATAATTGTGGTCGTGATACTAAAGAATATCCTTGGTCAGTAGTGCGGGGTGATTCGATGATGTGGAATATTTATTAAAGTCGAGTCTCGCCTATAATGATGATGAAAACCTTTTAAATCATAAAAGATAGTAGATTTTATTTTCTACTTGACTCTTTTAATGGATTCTTTGGTTCCGCTTATAGTTAAACTTGATGTTCATTATATTTTATCGTTTAACATCTTGTCAGAGGCTAATGATAATTTATTACGCATTATCTTAGTCATAATATTTCTTCTCGAGCTAGTTGAGCTCACCCTTTCTTTCACTGTTCTCTTCAGGAAATGAGAATATAGTTGGGACGAGTCGGGGAATGGAGTAATGGTCAAGAGGATAGCATTAGTAGTCCTCACTATTCTGTGAAATAGTGTGATAATAATTGTAATGAGGACTCCTTTTGAGTTTGTATAATATCTAGTAGACAATATTTGTATTCAAACTCACAGTTTATGTCGTATTGTACACGACAGTTATATTAGTAAGTTGTATTTAAATTCTGTACCATGTATCTGACTACCCAAGATGGGTGATGTATACCTAATTTTGGGGGCGTCACACCGTTGGCAAAATAAATCTTTTGAAAATTGTTTAAAAATGATGTCATGATGTCGTACTGTATTAACAGCCCATTGGAGGATGTCGACATCGAGTGACTTTATCATATCACATCATACAATAGTGGAACAACGATTTTAGATCAAATTCAACACTAAGTATTCATATATTTACAACTCCATCAACTTTTTATCATCTTTGCACCATGTTACATGGTACATAAGTGATAAATAAAAATATATTTTCATATTTTAAATCATTATCGTCTAGTCGAAACAAGTTGCATAGACTATACTTTGAACCATTCAAAAATAACTACAAATCAGTTTTATTATCCTAACAGGTAACGACGTGTCAGTGGCCTGAAGTCCACTCTTACACCGTGGTCACTAGGAGTTGAGAAAAAATTTCATTTTCAAAAAGCACATAGTGCGTATTTAGCTTGATGTCAAAAATTTTGAAGTCTAGCATTGCTAGGAGATTTGGAAAACCTATGTCTCCACTAATAATCAATTGCTTATCAATCTATCTATTCCTATTATCCTCAATATTCCATTCACACTTAGTTGTACCCAGTTCGTCAAACTTACCACACTTATGAGTTCACAAACTTTCCACAATTATATGAGTTTAAGAACTTATCCTAGTCAGACCTTTGCCGTCCATTCGTCGAGGGGTTCATAAATGTTTTATATAATTATGAGTCACGAACGTACCATAAGTATGAGTTTTAAGAACTCGTACTTAACCTTATATTCTCTAACTATACCCTATCTATCTGGTATACACCTGAGAAAAGAATCACCTTCTCCACAGGTATATAGCAAATAGCGCGATATAGACATTCCAATACCGATTTCATTTAATCCATATTCATAATCTTTTCCTGAATCTGTACCAATTCATAGTACAACTGACACACAACAATCTTGCTGTAAACTTTTCAATCATTCGCTTGATTCTTCTCCATACTATAACCATATCAGATCACGGGGTGATCTCATCGTATATATTACGATTCATTTCTATGCTCTGATCGTTTTGTTCTACGATCTCATGCCCTTATACTTTTAGTCTTTTAGACTCGATCTATTCATCACTACTATTAACCTTTATTATCAGAGTTAGGGAACTCTGTATCTTTATAACTCGCCGAGATTCGTCTTTGAATCCTACCGACTCACTAACTCTATTTGAGTTAGTACTTATCATAATCACTGCGGTTATTAGTCTAAGGTATCACTACCCTAGGTTTATAACTAACAGCTTTGATACCAACTGTGAGAGGCCCGAATCCGGGTCCCAAATCACCGCGGATCCTATACAAACAATTCTATACTATTACTATTGCGAAAGATATAAACATAAATTGTTTATACAATACATTTACACATTATTCTCAAGGTCGAGTAACCTTAATTTAATACACAACTTATAACTAATCTAACATATAATTTTATTATCATACTATGCTATTACAATTTAGCTACACATATAATCCCAAGCTAAACTTTGCTTTATCCTTTCCTGTATCTGAAAGTATTCGTCTTAATCTGCAACGTTAATCATGATATAGCAAGGGTGAGCAATAAGTTTGCCCAGCAAGTTTAAGTTCAATAAATTAAAGATATATCATGATAGAAAGAATTGAACAATAAGCTAGCTAAAGTTCTACAATATAATTGTGAACTAGCATGAACAAGTTTTCATAGTTGAACGAATATGGAACATGAACAAATATATCTGGACCGAATGGTAATGAAGGTGATCAGCCTTTCATACCTGATGAATACATGCAATGCAAACAGGGTGCGAATCAATAATTCATAGACATGGTATAATCAGTAGAGATTAACCACAAGCATATTTCAACAATATCAACTAGAGGTCGAGTTAAGAAAAACTTGCCTGAATCGTTGATTATCGCTATGCAATTTAATAAGCTTCGTCTGAAGACCTAATATTAATAATAATTATTTTTAAGTTAGAATAATATCATCATAATATTTAAAATAACCTAAAAACATTATCACATACTCCTATCAGTCTATAAAACATGTAAAACCTAACCTCTAGTCAAACTTTTTACGACCGAGAATTGAGAGTTAGATATAATTCGACATCCCAACTACTATTCAATGGACAATTATCGAGTTTAAATTCAATTATTCTCTGCCTAAACACTTAACAATTATCTTAGATAATTATATTATCAATCAAAATAATTTTACAAGTCTTGTAATAATTTTGTAAATAATTATTATCATTTATCATAATTTTTAATCATTAATAACGTATTTATATGAATTAAATACCACATTATACTATTATCATTAATATTTATTTAATATCAAATATTAATGAAATATATGTCATAAAATTATAACATATTTATAATATTTCAAAGTATTTTAATACCTTAAAATCATATTTATATCATTTTAAACATTTAAATCCATTATTCAATAATGGCTATTAATATTAAAATATTAACGTTTTCATGACAAAATATCAAAAGTTATAATTTATAACTTCAAATATTTTCTAACACTTAAATAATTTTTATATCATTAATTCTATTTTTCTATAATTTATTTAATATATTTATTAAATAAATTCATTACCATTAATATTAATTAATTAATTAAATTCATCACAAAATATTAAAAGTCATCAAAAATAACTTGAAATACTTTCTTATACCATAATATAATTTTAAATGATTTTTCAAGTATTAAAACCATTTTTAAACAATTTATTTAATATTATACTTAAATAAATTAAATACCAGAAATATTCCAGAAATATTAAATATTAAATTATGAAATATATTCAAAATTATTAAAAACTCAATTTTAGGCTTTAAAATAATTTTTAGGAATTTATTTTGTATTTTCCGTAATTAAAAACTAATTTTCTCTATTTATTAAATAAAATAATTAATTTTTGAAAATTAAGTGTCACTAAATGGCCCTATAGCGACGAAACTGTCGCTATAGGTGTTCTTGACTGTTCTTGAGCCTGCCCAAAAACTCATGTCAGTGTTACAAGGTAGGTAGTTTGACCGTATGCAAATCTTTGATCATATGGTTTCTGGGTTATCTAAAGTGTTACACATGTAGTATTTATGTCATACTACACAAACAAACTGATTCCATGGTCATATAACATCCTATCAGAGAGATATAAGCAATCAAAAAGTCTGACAAGGTTGTTTTTCATTTGTGGGTTTTCCAGAAAATGAAGAACAGTCGATGGTGCTATATTTAGATCCTTATAACTTGCACTAAATGTCTGATTTATGTGATTTAAAGATTCACACTTGAAGTAAACATGTCAAAGAACAACTCTATACCATCCGATCATCATAACATCAACACATGAGTGAGATCTGGCATGGTCAAACCATGTCAAAAAATTCAGCTCTTGAAGATTTGGGTTTTCCAGAAAACCTTCATGAGGCAGTTTGATCAACGTAGGTTTGACCAAGATTAAGTGTCATTCTAGTCATGATATGAGTAATATAAAAGCATATATGTGCAGTTCTCATGTTAAACAACAAATCTATAACAACAACATGACCAAATCACTTAATAGAAGCAAGATCCATGACCTTAAAAATCACTGTCAGACTTTTTTAGGTAATCTGGGTTACCTAGAAACAGTCAGTCGTGGCCGGTCAACGTAGTTTGACTACTTATAACATGAAATCTAGACACGATCCAACCCTGATTCAAGTTGCAGAACAAAGAACACATAACATACTATAAGTTTAAACATTTAAAAAACTAAAAACGTAAACAGACAACGATCTATGAAGTCTGACATTTGCTTATCAGGCGACGTTTTAAAATTTTTCCAGATTTAAGAAATCTTCAATTTCGTGCACTTTGATGTGATGGATTTAGGATCTAACAACCCATATCACTAAATGACATCTTATTACACTACTTAAAACAATAAACAACAACATCTAACATGAGATCATATGATTTTAAAGATTAGGGTTTTATACCATTTCTAGCTTTGATCCTTGATTCTGACTTTTGGATTTTGTTACTGGCTTGCTATGAACTGATCCTAGCTTTGTTTATCATTCTCTTTCACTCTAGATTTCGAAAATTAAGGAGAGAGAAGGTCTTGGATATTATGGTAAGTAAAGTAAGTAATTTTCTTACTTTAATTCCTAACTTTTTGATTTCCATGGCCAATATTGTTGCAATGTGGCCTCATGGCTGATTTGTGGTGTAGTGGGACACTTGTCAAGCCATCTTGGTGAATCACCACACAATTCAAAATATCTTGTACTTACTAAATAATACAAAAAGGGCAATTTGGTTATTTGACTTTTAATTTTAATGGCGAACTAGTCATTTGCCCTAACCCTTAGGGTTTAGGGTTTAACCCTTAGGGTTTAAGGTTTAACCCTTAAGGTTTTGCAAATTAAATTCCTACGATTTCCAAATTTAGGTTTTCAAAATAGAAAAATTAAATTTTCTAAATTATAATTAGGATTCTCTAATTATACTCAGATTTTCTAATCATGATTCAAGCTTGCCAATTAGGATTAATATTTTCTAATTAAAATTTGCTAAATTGGCAATTATGTCCATAATTGTACAGTAGGGTTTCTAACGGAGCAATTACGGTTTCCAATTCAAAATTAGGGATTCAAGTAAATCATTAGGGTTTTCCCTAATTATGTTATAATTAATAACGTTTAAACCTTATACTAGCATTTGAATTCCCAAATTAGGGTTTTCAACTTCCGAATAAGGGTTTCGGATTCTAGAAATTGAAATAAGGTTTTTCAGAACCGGTTTCTAGGGTTTCTAATAAATAATAAGAATTTTCTAACTGAACGTTGACGTTCTTAATATAATACTAGGGTTTGCCATTGATATAAGTTATCTGGTCAACCCTTAACCCTTAACCATATACTATACACACATACAACCATATACACAGAACATATGCACTTATATCCTTAATCTTGAATAATTCACCCCAAAAATTTTTAAGTCTATAAAATTGCTTTTCATAAATGTCAAATCCATTCACTTATTTTCTGTCTAGGTTTATTATTCAACCTTTAATCCATCATTTTAGATTTAAATAATTATCTAAATTTTTGGGTTGTCACAGATCGATATGGATTTTCGAAACTTTTCTCTGTAGTCTCTCTCTAAGAGCGGCTAGGGTTTTTAGGTTAATGATAATTCCCTAAAATGTTTGATATATCATATTTATAGCAGTCAAAAGAAATTAATTAAAAACCTAATCTAAATTAAAATCTGAATTATATATATATATATATATATATATATACACAATAAACTTCTCAACCAATTTTGCGGACTAATGACGTACTTGGCCAAACAAGCACGCGGGTTGCAATTTTGTAGGTGGGGTGTGAAAAATGGGTTGGGGATATAAACAAAAAAAACCCAATAGAAACTCAGAGTATATCACATCTGTCTCTCCCTAACTCTTCTCTCTCTATCAACCCGAACCAGCGAAGTTGTTTCAAATCCGACCATATTGACACCATTTCCGGCGAGTTCTGACTCTCTCACTCTCTCGGCGAAGGTAAAGCTCCTTAACAGTATACATTTGATGGAGTTAATTGCCTAGCATAAGAAATTTAGGGTTTGCATATGTTTGTTAGCCATAAGTTATGCTTTATCAGGCATGGTATATATGTCACATCACTCATCTCTCACTGTCACTGGCTTCATTCGGGAAAGTGTTCACTTGGTTGCAAAAATCATCCTCAAATACTATAAATTTCAGAACCCAGAATGTGCTTATAAATATTGAAAAATCGATAAAGTTAAAGTCGTGCAAGCTACATACTCAAAGCTGATGAATGTGAAGAAGAATGTTCAAGAGGGCGTTATTCTAGAAGCAAGAATCGATGAATAGAGAAAATCTCAACCCTCGATTTAATTGGCCCATTTGAAATCCTCGATTGAGTAGGAACTGTTGAACTACCCGGTAGTAAAAGTACAGTAATACGCGTGGTTGCATAGTAGCACACGGTATTGATTATTGATGCTACGTAAGAAGTCACCCAGATTATACTCAATTATTGCCACAAGAATTCTTTGCATCATATCTCTCATATTGTTGATTCAATTATTGTCACAGTATCATCTGTATAATATGTTATATTATTAAATCAATAATTGAGACGACAAAGTTATTCATATTATTATTTGAAATATTGACAATGTCTAGAAGTTCTGTCAAGGAGAGGTTTGGTCACTTAATCATGCGCCAACAAGGAGAAATCCTTATCGAAAAGCCCCCTCTTTCCTGGGAACGACCTGGTTTTTAAATATTGTGAATTATGATATTAATGATGAATAAGTTCGTGTTGATTAAAGATGAAATTGATAGTTCCATTGTGTTGGAATTATTAGTGTTAGTGGAAATCGACATTTATTTCGATATTAATTGATGTTTGAAAGTTATACTGACCAGTCAGGTAATTAATCAGATAAATGAACAATTAATTGCTATTAATTCACATGCTTATAACTATTTGTTCACATGTGTGTACTATTGATTCACATTCTTGTACTATTAGGGGAGTTGGTGCAAGATTGATAATACTTGCATGACTAAGTTAAAAATGGAGGTATAGATGGAGGTACTATATTGTAATTCATATTTTCACATGTATAGAACTATTGATTCACATGATTTACTATTGATTCACATGATTTACTATTAGGGGAGGTGGTGCAAGTTTGATAATATTTGCAGGATGATAAGTGGATTTTATATACACTTATCCGGTATCTTTTACTTGAATTAGTTGCTTATATTTATGTCTCTTAGTTACTTTTCATGCATTTTGTGTTTATTTTGTAGGTTATATGTTTTGGAGCAGTGTGAGCGACTATTGGTAAGGAAAAGCAAGGAAAATGCAAAGAAAAGCAATCCGGACATCATTTGGGCTTTTATGTTTACTTCGTGTTCTTGTTTAGGAACTTAGCTTACATTGTAGAGCGTCTTCGTAGCTTTCCAGAACATCTTGAATCGTTCTAATCGGATTTCGGACGCAAGAGTTATGGTCTTTGTACCAACGGACGTCAAACTTCACTGTTTTGGTTAGTCATTTTCAGAGCAGTCCCTTCCATCCCAATTTCAACCTTCATTCGGCCAGAATTTCTCAATCATCAAAGAATGAAAGTTGTAGAGCTCGTCGATATCTTCGATTTGATAGGTGGCAGGTCCCGTAACTCTTCCCGGATTAAACGTTTGGCCATTTTACCAGAGCACACTGCAGCAGAAAATCACCCACGCGCGGGAGCGCAAATTCTGCGCGGCCGCGCGACTTACAGTAGCAAAAAGACGCGATTTTTAGCTTTCGCGCGGGCGCGCCCAACTTAGACCAATTCTTGGGGGGCCGCGCGACTTTGGGTGTTGACCAAAGCTGACTTTTCATTAAACAGTGCAATTGACGCGTAACGGAGAGAGGGATTAAATTATGGCTTATATGTTAGACTTATTTCCATGATGTAAAAGAGATTCCACCCCTTGGGGGCTAAAGCTATCATTATTTCTTTTCTTCTCTTTCTTTTTAGATTAGATTAGAACCCTAGAATAACTAAGATTTGGGGATTGAAGCAATTAATGATCCTTGAAGGTTCAGAAGTGAAACAAGAGAAGAAACTCAGATTTGTTATTCTTGATCCCTAAATCTCTTTACTTCTATTGTATCTTTCAATGTATATTCAATTGTGGATCATGGATTCTAATTCAACTATGAGTTAAACTCTATTTTTGGATTGCAATGGAATCTATTGCCTAGTTTATTTTGACATACTTCATTGTTAGTCTTATTAATTGTTATGAGATTGTCTATTAAGATTCACGCTTATTTGCTTAGTTGATTGGCCATCAATTACTGTGATAACTCATATGAACTTGAAAGACGAAGTATGGGTTTAGATTTTATCTTGATAGCTTGTGTTTATATGTTCTACATGGTGATGGAATATATGATTCGTGCTTAGGATAGACATATACCGAAGTACCACTCGTAGTCAATTGAGGACTTAGGTTCAAACCCTAATTATTTGTAAATCACATAGACATATAGTGGTTTAGGTAATGTGGGTATTCATGTGTATTCTATCAATTGTGGATTATATGTGATATGAGTATGGTACATCGAGAGATGGCTATATTTCACTTTCGTGTTCTCGACTAACAATCCGTTATAATTAATTTGGTTTAACTAGAAGTGTGTTGATTTAAATGATGCAATAGGGGAAATTGTAATCTCATGTCTTTATTATCTAGTCTCATTCTAGGGGTAGTTAGTACTATTTAATTTCATAGTTTAAATATAAAAACTCAAAGCAATCGTTTAAATAAGACTGAAATGGTTATGGGCTAATGCTTGGTGAACTTTATTAATTAATTCTCCGTGGGAACGATACTTTACTTACTATTTATTACTTGTTGACCATGTATACTTGCGTGTTGTGCGTAACTAGAAATTACCCAACACAGGACTAAAATAAAAATAAAAACAAAAGAGGAAGGTATTATACTGTAATATTCTGAGCCCCAAAACGTGCAATTATCGAAACTATATTTTCCTATAAATAGAAGCTCATTCCTTCATTATTTTTTACCAATTCACTAAAGCTATAGAGCAATTATTATAGAGAGAAATTATAGAGAGGAAGAAGAAGAGAAATCTGCTACCTAACTATTCCAGTATCCAGATTTCTTCTAAGGTAAGGGGTATTATTTCTTTCGTATTCATGAAGAGAGCTTCTGTTATTCCATTCTTTATTATTATGCTGGAATAACCTGTCTATGCAAAGTACCGCATATATGGTGAAATTCTTATGTTATTCCATTCTTTATTATTATGTTTCAATAACCTATCTATGCGAAGTACCGCATACATAGTGAAATTCTTCTGTTATTCCATTCTTTATTATTTTGTTGGAATATCCTGTCTGTGCGGATTACGCATGACCTGGTTCAATTCTTTATTATTCTCATTTGGAATATTACATTTTGTTCAGATTACGCATTTAATTGGTTCCATTATTTATTATTCTGTTGAATAACTCCATGCATGCCATGGATTCTATCACATGCCTGGTGAATTCTTCTGTTATTCCATTCTTTATTATTCTGTTGGAATAACCCGTCTATGTGGATTACCGCATGCATGGTGAATGATCCTTCATACTCATTCTTTATTAAATTGTGAAAATGATATGTCGACGTGGATTACCGCATGGTGGATAAAAATCCATTTGCAGTTTCGTATATTCTATTATACTCGTATGAGATATCATTTCTTTTGTACTCGTCATGGAATATCATTTTCTTTGGTATTTTTTTTACGAGTTACTATTCACGGGTTACTATTCACCATATTACTATTCACTCTAGTATTATTCACTCGGGTATTCGGGGCACTTTTTGTGTCGGAGTACTATTCATGAGTTACTATTCACAGGTTACTATTCATCCAAATTACTATTCACCCGAATAATATTCACTCGGGTATTTGGGGTACTTTTCATGTTGGGGTACTATTCACGAGGTACTATTCCCGAAGTACTATTCACGCGGTACTATTTACCCAAAAATATATTTCTTTTCTGTCCAAATTATTTTTGGTATATGAATATTATTCTTGAATTTTTACTCCACAAAGCAGTATCATGTTGACAATTTAGACGTTATTAATTTCTGGATAAATTAAATTATAAATCTTTAAAATTTATCCTTGAACTTGTTT
Source organism: Panax quinquefolius (assembly GCA_020205615.1). Classification (NCBI taxonomy): domain Eukaryota; kingdom Viridiplantae; phylum Streptophyta; class Magnoliopsida; order Apiales; family Araliaceae; genus Panax; species Panax quinquefolius. Next base: position 51,039,490 of record CM035167.1, on the reverse strand, counting down.
TATTGAATTATTATGTCATTGTCATCATCCTCATGCTTATATTGTGATGAAAGTCATCTTTGGCTTACGTGCATAGATGGACTTGGTGTGATTATGACCAGAGATTATTCGGTATAATCATGACCGTAATGTGACGAATGATGTGGTGAAAGTCCTCATTGGTCTGTAGTTCATTGATGGAAAGTTGTTGGTATGATTATGACTAGGTATTATTCGGTATAATCATGACCATTGATGATTACATGAATATCATTGGTCGTGGTGCAGGGATGGTTTGATTTTATTTATTAAGCTGAGTCTCAACGATAAAGTTGATGAAAAACTTTTTAAATCATAGAAGATAGTAGATTTTATGCTCTACTTGACTCTTCTAATGGATTGCTTATTTCCGCTACAGTTGTTGATTTTAAACTTGTTGTCAATTGTATTCTATTAGTTGTTATAATGTTGAAGGCTAAGGATAATTTATTCTACATTATCTTAGTCATAATATTTCTTACTGGGCTAGTTGAGCTCACCCTTTCTTTCATTTTTCTCTTCAGGAAATTAAAATATAGCTGAGACGAGTCGGGGAACGGATTGACGGTCCAGATGATTGCATTAGTAGTCTTCACTATTCTGTTAAATAGCGTGATAATAAATATAATGAGGACTCCATTTAAGTTTGGATACTGTCTAGAAGACAATATTCGTATTAAAACTCTCAATTATGTTTTGTCGTATTTTACACGACTGTTGTATAATTAAGTTGTATTTGGATTTATGTACCATGTATTTGGCGACCCAAGATGGGTGATGTATACCTGTTTTGGGGGCGTCACAGTTGGTATCAAAGCTTAGGGATATGATCCCTGGCTGAGATGTGAGACAATAACTAGGAGGGGAGAGACGGGGAATTCCTTCGCTAGTATGACCTACCTAAGTTTATTTGGTATTTAATTGAGACACCTTTAATCACTAACCAAGTTAATGTGATGTCAGAAGAAAAAGAAATTAGAGATATCTACGTGGTGAGTAAAGAACTAATAGTTGCACCCGAGCTAGTTGCAGAGGTAGCAGCTGAGAGCGAGGAAGAAGAGGAAGAAGAGGAACCTGAGGAGAATTTATTAGAAGAATTTTATGATCGAAATTTAGAATTACAAAATCGTATTCATGAGTTAGAAGAGCAGGCTGAAGAACGGCAGGCGGTCGAGGAGCAAAGAGATGTAACAATTCAAAATTGTGTTACCCGATGTGCGATGCTTGAACAGAAGCACTCTTTGGCAGAGTATAAGATATTAGAGCTGCTATCTAAGAATGTTATGATCAAAGTTCTGATGAAAGAAGAAACAATTGAACGAAGGAGAATAGATGATGCATGGGTAAAAGCCGCACGACGCGTAGATATTGTAGAAAAAGACATCCGATCCAATAAAGCCAAAATAGATGAAATGAATTTTGCTTTTTGGACAACAATTGGGAGAATCCACCATCGAATTCGGAAATACCCTGTGCAGAGCGGTCAACCCCAATTCAATATGGATCAGAGAGTAATGATTCAAATCATGGATCAGGAATACGATGAAGGAATTGAGGGTGGAATGTACTCCATAGTGAAGTTAAGTCTAGTTGAGATAATGGCACCAAAGGCGGATACGGAAAAAACAAAGTCGGTGGTTTTAGGAAGAGCATTTTTCGTGACGAGGAACTCGAACGAAGTTTGGGTTAGTTAATTATAAATTCTTGCGAAGTCTATACTTATTAGATACCGGTTCTACCCATTCTTTTATCTCTCTTTCTTGTGCTCAACGTTTAAATTTGACTCCGAAGAAATTAGACTTTGACTTATCGGTTGAAACTCTGTTAGGAGAAACCTTCATTACATGTGCTATCCAAGTCTTGGATGAGAGTCACAGTTTTAAATGATATTTCTATTGTTAATAAATTTCTTGAAGTATTCATGAAGATTTCTTAGCCTACCCCCAGAGCATGAAATCAAATTTTGTATTGACCCCAGTACAAAACCCATTTCCTAAACCCTTAAATATTTCTTCAACCAAAACAAACGTATAATGCGCCAAAGACGTTGGCTCGAGCTGTTGAAGATTACGATCGTACCATTCAATATCATCGTGGAAGAGTGAATGTGGTAGCTGACGCGTTAAGTAGAAGATCATATGAATTTATGAGTGCGATGTTGTTAACACAAAAACCTATTTCGTATAACTTACAAATGATGAAGATAGAGTTAAAGACACTAGGGACCCACGTGAAGATAACGAATATACGAGTAGAATCGACTTTAATCGATAAAGTTAAAGTCGTGCAAGCTACATACTCAGAGCTGATGAATGTGAAAAAGAATGTTCAAGAGGGCGTTATTCTAGAAGAAAGAATCGATGAATAGAGGAAATCTCAACCCTCGATTTAATTGGCCCATTTGAAATCCTCGATTGAGTAAGAACTGTGGCCTATAGACTCGTTTTACCGCCAAGTATGTTGTGTGTTCATAACATTTTTCATGTATCGATGTTACGTAATTATGTGGATGACCCGAACCACGTTATTAAATTAGAACTAAACGTGATAGCAGAAGATTTAACGTATGAGGAGATACATGTTAAAATCTTGGATAAAAAGGATTATATTCGACACTCAAAGGTTATACCTCAAGAGTTAGAATTTAAAGTGAAGTCGAGGCATCCTCACCTATTCGGCATACCAGGTACGTACATAAATTTCGAGGGCAAAATTTCATAAGGAGGGGAGATTGTAAGACCCCAAATTTTATGAATAAAGATTTAATTTTCTCAAAATATTTTTTTGAATATTATGGTGTGGATTTGAGATAGTGTTATAGTTGTGGGTAGTATTTATAAATTTTGCAAAGTATGCAAGTTGTTATATAATATTCGATTGGTCGGGGAATATTCATTTTAACGGGGAATATCTGTACGACGGCACAATCATTAGTGGATCCCACAACGGAAGAATTGTCGTAGTTAGAAAACGATAGAATTATCTTTTTATAAAAATAACAGCGAAAGTGTTACCGTTAAAACTGTTGAACTACCCGATAGTAAAAGTGCGATGTCTGTGGTGGTTGCATAGTAGCACACGATATTGATTATTGATTCTTACGTAAGAAGTCACTCAGTTATACTCAATTATTGCTACAGTAATTGCTGCATCATATCTCTCATATTGTTGATTCAATTATTGTCATAGTATCATCTGTATAATATGTTATATTATTAAATCAATAATTGAGACGACAAAGTTATTCATATTATTATTTGAAATATTGACAATGTCTAGAAGTTCTGTCAAGGAGAGGTTTGGTCACTTAATTGCGCGCCAACAAGGAGAAATCCTTATCGGAAAGCCCCCTCTTTCCTTGGAACGACCTGGTTTTTAAATATTATGAATTATGATATTAATGATGAATAAGTTCGTGTTGATTAAAGATGAAATTGATAGTTCCATTGTGTTGGAATTATTAGTGTTAGTGGAAATCGATATTTATTTCGATATTAATTGATGTCTGAAAGTTATACTGACCAGTCGGGTAATTAATCGGATAAATGAACAATTAATTGCTATTAATTCACATGCTTATAACTATTTGTTCACATGTGTGTACTATTGATTCACATTCTTGTACTATTAGGGGAGTTGGTGCAAGATTGATAATACTTGCATGACTAAGTTAAAAATGGAGGTATAGATGGAGGTACTATATTGTAATTTGTATTTTCACATGTCTAGAACTATTGATTCACATGATTTACTATTAGGAGAGGTGGTGCAAGTTTGATAATACTTGCAGGACTAAAATAAAAATAAAAACAAAAGAGGAAGGTATTATACTGTAATATTCTGAGCCCCAAAACGTGCAATTATCGAAACTATATTTTCCTATAAATAGAAGCTCATTCCTTCATTATTTTTCACCAATTCACTAAAGTTATAGAGCAATTATTACAGAGAGAAATTATAGAGAGGAAGAAGAAGAGAAGTCTGCTACCTCACTATTCCAGTATCCAGATTTCTTCTAAGGTAAGGGGTATTATTTCTTTCGTATTCATGAAGAAAGCTTCTGTTATTCCATTCTTTATTATTATGTTGGAATAACCTGTCTATGCAAAGTACCGCATACATGGTGAAATTCTTCTGTTATTCCATTCTTTATTATTATGTTGGAATAACCTATCTATGCGATGTACCGCATACATGGTGAAATTCTTATGTTATTCCATTCTTTATTATTCTGTTGAAATAACCTGTCTGTTCGGATTACGCATGACCTGGTTCCATTCTTTATTATTCTGTTAGAATATCCTGTATGTGCGTATTACGCATGACCTGGTTCCATTATTTATTATTATGTTGGAATAACATATATGTGCGGTCTATCGCATTCCTGTTGAATTCTTCTGTTATTCCATTCTTTATTATTCTGTTGGAATAACCTGTCTATGTGGATTACCGCATGCGTGGTGAATGATCCTTCATACTCATTCTTTATTAAACTATGGAAATGATCTGCCTACGTGGATTACCGCATGGCGGATAAAAATCCATTTACAGTTTCCTATATTCTATTATACTCGTATGAGATATCATTTCTTATGTACTTGTCATGGAATATCATTTTCTTTGGTATTTTTTTTTTGAGTTACTATTCATGGGTTACTATTCACCCAATTACTATCCACTCTAGTATTATTCACTCGGGTATTTGGGGCACTTTTCGTGTCGGAATACTATTCACGAGTTACTATTCACCCAAATTACTATTCACCAGAATATTATTCACTCGGGCATTTGGGGTACTTTTCATGTTGGGGTACTATTCACGAGGTACTATTCCCGAAGTACTATTCACGGGGTACTATTTACCCAAAAATATATTTCTTTTATGTCCAAATTATTTTTGGTATATGAATATTATTCTTGAATTTTACTCCACAAAGCAGTATCATGTTGACAATTTGGACGTTATTGATTTCTGGATAAATTAAATTATAAATCTTTAAAATTTATCCTTGAACTTGTTTTATTGAATTATTATGTCATTGTCATCATCATCATGCTTATATTGTGATGCAAGTCATCTTTGGCTTACGTGCATAGATGGACTTGGTATGATTATGACCAAGGATTATTCGGTATAATCATGACCGTAATGTGATGAATGATGTGGTGAAAGTCCTCATTGGCCTATAGTTCATTGATGGACAGTTATTGGTATGATTATTACCAGGAATTATTCGGTATAATCATTACCATTGATGATTACATGAATATCCTTGACCGTGGTGCATGGATGATTTGATTTTATTTATTAAGCTGAGTCTCAGCGATAAAGTTGATGAAAAACTTTTTAAATCATAGAAGATAGTAGATTTTATGCTCTACTTGACTCTTCTAATGGATTGTTTATTTTCATTGCAGATTGTTGATCTAAAACTTGTTGTCATTGTATTCTATCGGTTGTTATATCGTCAAGGCTAAGGATAATTTATCCAAACATTATCTTAGTCATAATATTTCATCTTGGACTAGTTGAGCTCACCCTTTCTTTCATTGTTCTTTTCAGGAAATGAGAATATAGCTGGGACTAGTCGGGGAACGGATTGATGGTCCAAATGATAGCATTAGTAGTCCTCACTATTCTGTTAAATAGTGTGATAATAAATGTAATGAGGAATCCATTTGAGTTTTGATACTGTCTAGAAGAAAATATCCGTATTAAAACTCTCAGTTGTGTTTTGTCGTATTTTACACGACTGTTGTATAATTAAGTTGTATTTGGATTTATGTACCATGTATTTGGCGACCCAAGATGGGTGATGTATACCTGTTTTGGAGGCGTCACAGAATATGCGAATTCCAGTTTCATAAGTTGATTCTAGTTTTAAAGTAACACAAAGAATATGGTTGTATATGGATTGATTAAACTGTGAGTGTTTGTTTTTCGTTGATTCTTCAATATGATTTGATCAAACTAGTGATCATATTATTAGGAATTATGAACATATTATTAGCAGAAGTTTTCAAGATACAGATTTAGACATATTTCCTAGTAGTTATGTTGACAATGAAGTTCAATTCTTTATAAGATGTTTATTATGCTTATGCCTTGTTTAATGTGTGCATATTGTATATGTGAAAAGGAAATGAATTGTTAATGAAGGTGGGGCAAAGAAAGCTTCTAAGGAAAGTGGGAGTGTTGGACAAAGAAAAATGTCAAGGAAGGTAGGGCTACCAAGGATAGGGCATAATATTTTTGTATTGCCTTTTTGGTATTTAAGATCTAGGTTGACTGGTGATGTAGAGTTTTTGGTATCAACTGACAATATAAAATGAAAAGGGCAGAATGAATGTATTTTTGGGATGGCAATATACATTTGGGTTCCATAAAGGACGTGAATGTGATTTAATATGTGTGATCAATTTGGCTAGCAATGAGATTCATGATTTCAGACAATTATTGTTGTGTTGTATTGTATTGTACGTGTTTGTTAGTTTAAGTTTAAATATTTATGGTGTTGCATGTGTTAGTATTGTGGTGTTGCATGTGCTGGTATTTATTGTGTAGTATATCTCGTGCAATGTGTGCCTTTTTTGAGAATTTGTAAAAAGAACACCGGCAAAATGTTTTGTGTGATATGTAGGTAAATAAAGCAATCATGTCAATTTTTCTACAGAAAAGTGACTCTTCTTCATGTCACAAAGCCCCGCAACAAAATGGGCAAATCAGATTCTATTGTTTTCTACAAAAATGATAAGTACCAAGACAAGAATTAGTAAAGTCACGGCATAATTTTTTCATTTCATTTGCATAGAGGTAGCTAAAAGTGGTTGCTGAAAGGAAAATAATAATGCAAACCATTTTTGTAATGACTTAATAGACTCAAAACAAGTAGGGATAATCTAGCGTTGTTTCCCACAAGAGTTTGTACATGGAATGGAGAACCTAGTAGGTTCATTCCCCAATTTACTTTAAGACAACTAGTTTTTCATAATAAAAAACAAACAAAAAATAAGTATTACAACAACTAATTTCTTCAATAATTTAATTTCAATTGTTATTTCAATTATATTAGGATCATCCACGTACCATGGAATTATTTGACAGCTGTTGGTGATGATTTTTCTTCATTTATAGCCTTGCATCATCCCAAAAAACCACATTTTCCATTCGGACATGTATAGTAGACTCGACCTTCATTTTCATTCTTATTAGGGCGGGTAATTTTATAAATTAAAAATTGCCCACAATGACATTGCTTGCTTTGAATCCTTAAATCAAATTTGTAGCTCTCCACCATACTTCCTGATGACATTGCTTGCTTTGGGTCTGTAAAACACTAATCTTCTTTATATACAGAGATTTCTATATTAAACATTAATCACTAACAATTATACCTTCTTTACATCATAAAATTGTATCATTGCAATCATGCTAAAACCTTTTAAAAATAAAACCAAAAAGAAAACTAAAAAAAGAGATATAAATCACAATGATAGACTTTTCTAGATAGCCCAAAATTAAAATCAAAAAGAAAATTAAAACATAGTTTTCTTTTTTGGAGAGCCCTAATTTAGAAATCAAAGTTTTTTTTGGAAAAAGTTGAGTATTTCCCATCCAGTTATCTTACATAATTGCAATAGCTAAATTGAGTATTTCCCGGATGAAGCCAGTGACAGTGAGAGATGAGTGATGCGACATATATACCATGCCTGACGAAGCATAAATTAGGGCTAATAAACATATGCAAACCCTAAATTTCTTATGCTAGGCAATTAAATCCATCAAATGAATACTGTTAAGGAGCTTTACCTTCACCGAGAGAGAGAGAGAGAGAGAGAGAGAGTCAGAACTCGTCGGAAATGGTGTCAATTTGGTCGGATTTGAAACAACTTCGTTGGTTCGGGTTGATAGAGAGAGAAGTTGATAGAGAGAGAAGAGTTAGGGAGAGACATATATGATATACTCTGAGTTGGTGTTGGGTTTTTTTTGTTTATATCCCCAACCCATTTTTCACACCCCACCCGCAAAATTTCAACTCACGTGCTTTTTTGGCCAAGTACATCTTTAGTCCGCAAAATTGGTTCGTTGGAGAAATTTATTGTATATATATATAAATATATATTAATTATATCTTAATTAAGTCTTACTTAATTAATATATATATATATATATATATATATAATTATCCTATTAATTTAAATTCGTGATTTAAATGTTATCAATCATATTGATATATTTAAATCCTTACAATTTAAATTAATTCCCTTTAATTACGTTCTATGTGTGTGGTTCTATAGGTTATTATTACATTGGCAATAATTTTAAAATCATATTATAAAATTATAAGCGTTGAATGCATCTAGTAATGCATCATCGCTACCCAAGTAATAATAAGATAGATGATTCGATGCAACCTTTTCGTGACCAATGTTTCAATGTAATTTAATCCTTTTAACCTTGACACCCTAGATTAAACTCGAGTCATGGAATGTGTTATACTCATCATAATTTAAAGTGAGTTTTCTTGGTCAATGGGTAGATTATACGAAACAAATTAGTATTTGAGCATGGCCATGCATTTCATAGTCCTACTCAATTAAGAGGCCTATGGATATCACCCCTAATATATAGGAGGGTTAAATTCCATCTAGATCACTCATATTGCTCACACGATTCATGATGTACCCAATAATCACCTTTATTGTCCACCATATTAAAGGTGACCTTTGATGATATCAAAGTACATAAATTCTCGTGTAGTAATATAGTGATTTCAGGTCAGAGGATCATTGCATCATTGTTACTATGAGAATCACTAATGACACTTTGCATAGTGATCCACGTAGAATTCTCATGGTGGGTCTGTCCAGTACATTGTTCTCTAACATGTACATATTTATTAACTCAATATCTCATATATTTATGACCAATGATATTTGGTCATCAGTCAATCCACATACTAGTCTCAATGTATCATTGTTGTCCCATCAACAATGATACTCGACTAGGGACATTTAAGAGCAATGATACTAATTGTAATTATATAATCTCATGTTCAAGTCACATATTTGAAACTATATAATTTGTATAACTATTCTAAGTACTTTTATTATGTTAACATTTATATAACACAGTAAATAAAAGCATAATAAAATCATTCATTTATTCAATCAAATATAATATCAAAATGTTAAACAATTATATCAAATAATTGGCCTCTAGGGCATAAACTCTAACAGTCTCCCACTTGCACTAGAGTCAATCACTCATGTATTTAATACCCATGGAACTAGTGTGACCTTCGTGCTTCTACTGCGACAAAGCCTTGGTAAGTGGATCTGCAACATTATATGTTGGCACTCTTCCTATATGTACATCTCCTCTATCAATGATTTCACGGATGAGATGGTACCTCCTAAGTATATGCTTGGATCGTTGGTGAGATCTGGGTTCCTTAGCATGTGCAATGGCTCCATTATTATCACAGTATAGCTCAACCGGATCAACAATTGTTGGAACAACACCAAGTTCAGTGACGAACTTTTTAATCCATATAGCCTCCTTGGCCGCACTAGAAGCAAAATATACTCAGCCTCTGTTGTAGAATCGGCTACTGTCTCTTGCTTCGAACTCTTCCAGCTAACATCACCACCATTAAGGCAAAACACAAAACTTGACTAAGACTTATAGTCGTCATTGTCAGTCTAGAAACTAGAAAATGTGTAACCCTTTACCGCCAGTTCGTCTTCACCTCCATATAACAAGAATTTATTTTTAGTCCTTTTCAGGTACTTGAGGATATTCTTGACTAATGTCCATTGACCTTCACCTGGATTCAACTGGTATCTGCTCGTCATGCTCAAAGCATACGAGACATCCGGACGACTACATATCATTACGTACATGATAAATCCAATTGCCGAAGCATAAAGGATCTTTCTCATATGCTTCTCATCATCTTTTGATTTAGGACATTGGGCCTTAAAGATCTTTACACCATGAGTCATGGGTAAGTGTCCTTTTTTGCCTCTTGCATGCTGAACTATTGCAGAACTTTATCAATATATGTACTTTGACTTAGCCCGAGCATTTTTCTCGATCTATCTCGATAGATCCTAATACCTAAAATTTAGGTTGCATCGCCCAAATCTTTCATGGAAAAACATTTTCCTAACCATGTTTTTACAACCTTTAAGGAAGGAATGTCATTCCCAATAATTAATATGTCGTCAACATATAATACCAAAAATACAATGTGACTCCCACTAACCTTCTTGTTAGGTTTGTAATATTCATGAACACAATCAAATTGCACAAAATAAGCGGAAGCATGGAAAATCCGAGTTTTAAAATTTTACAAACCATATACTCAGATCATCCTTTATGCACAATTATTAATTAAACAAAAATATGAAGAACAAGAATCATACCCTTAAATATTCGAGCTTCCTCATGTACAAGTTCACCTCCAATCTTTTCGCGTTTAACTTGAATCCACCGGGTTTGGTTCATTCCTTTGATCAACATTAGCCACCCAAGTGTTTGGCCTCTAGAGGTGATCCACCAAGGAAGAAGAAAGATTCAAGAAGATGGGTATTTGGCAAAACCCTAATTTTTTTATCTGTCATAGAAATGGAGCGTACTCTCCAACTATTGGAATTGCGTATATAGATATCTGATATAAGACTCACCTTATAAAAATATCAGGTAACCCTATTTAATTAAAATAAGGTATTATTTATTTAATTAAACTCTTTTAATTAAATGGGCTCCCTAATCTTATTAGGGATAATTAATTAAACTCCTTTAACTAATTTTTCCTCCTAATCCTATTAGGAATAAATGAGAGTACTTATATTAAATTAATTCCTAAACTCTTTTAGAAATTAAAATAATAATAATTGTAATAATATTAATAAGACTCCTCTTATTAATTTATATTTAATATTTTTAAAATATTAAATAATAATATTAAGCTATTTAATTTATTCTATCACCATAGATTAAATTAAATATACTTAACATATTATTACAATTATGTCATTATCTTCTTAAATAATTATTCTTCCTTTTATGGTGTGACCATTTATGTTCTCCATATTAAACCGGTTGTGAATAAATCAATTAGAACAATTCTAATCTTATTTAAATAAATAAATTAAATGATAAATTTAAATAAATAAATAATATTTATTCTACAATAGGGATAAGCCTCCCTAGCGATCAACGACTTTCCAGATAATATAGATTTCAACATTAATCATAAAAGAACTTTTGAGTAAATAGTTACCGTACAATTCAATCCTTTCACCATACAATGTCCCAATTAAATATAAGACATGGAATTACTGTCAAGTCTTATTTATTTAATTATATGTATTTCGATCCTTAAATGCACAACTCCAAATAATGCAAATTAGAAACTCCTTTCAAATTTTATTCTGCATTGGCCAAGGACTACTGGGTTGTCATTTATCGAATCACATAGGACATTTCTCTTCTTTTACTAGAAGCAATAGATTCATTATTGATCATACATTATCTCCATGTACAACTTATTTTACCCAAGCATACCCTTTGATATACCCTAAGGGTCTTAAGGAATAAGTCAAAGTATAACTCATCATACACAAGATACTATGATGATCTCAAGTCCAAGGATCATTTGTACTACTACTATCACTACAGAATTCCTATTGACAGCAAGTAAAACTCCATTAGGTATTCCTTAGCGAGCCCACGCTCAAAGTGAACTTATTCTCTAATAAGCACCTACATACTTGCTTTAGTGTTCCACACAAATGATCATGAGATCAATCATCCTCATCCAATGAAAGCAAGCAACGATGTACCAATCTATCCGGATTCATTAATCCCCAATTTAGTAATCCAACGATTTGGAACTATTTTAGTTTTAAGCTTTCTAAGAATTTAGATCTCATTAGAATGGTCATCATCATTATTCTAAAAGCATTGCTTAAAACTATGAGTTTATCACATATTATAAAACAGCATCATGTAGATAATTAAAAGCCTTTAATAAATTAATACTTTTTATTAATAAATGAATAAGATTGTTATAAAGTATATGCTTTATCATCAAATATGATTGGCTTGTGTGCATACTACTTTCAATCGCCCACTTGCACTAAAGCCAATCGCCATGGTATCTCATACCTTTCTTCTCTAAGTGACGATTATCCTGCTGTTGGATAAGTTTTAGTTAATGGATATGTAATGTTGTTCTTGAGAGTTCACTATCTCTATAGTGACTTCCCATCTTTCAATGATTCCTATAATCAGATGAAAGTGCCACAACACATGTTTAGATCCAAGATGAGACTTAGGAACTATTCCTAGTTCTGAAATAAACTTTTCATCCAAACAATCAACTTGCAGCTTCATTTATAGCTATATACTTTGTCTTTATCACTAAACCAGCAAATCTTTGCTGTTTGAAACCTTTCCAATATACTGCACCACCGTTCAAGGTAACGATTTACCTTAAACTGGATTTTTCATCGGCTTGGTCTGTCTGAAAAACTTGAGTCTGTTAAGCCCTCTAGTTTTAATTTAGACCCACCATAAATTTTAATCACATCCTTAGTGCCAGTTAAGTACTTTAAGATGTTTTTCACTGACTCATAGTGAACTTCTCCAGAATATGACTGATCAACATCAGGTCTTGTACATTTCATTCCATACATGATAGTTACTCATGCAATCTCTCTTTTATGAGTCTATGGGGACTATTAAGAGAGATACACTCCATGACTCATCAACATGAGACATCTCTTGGAGTTTTCCATGCTAAACGAATTTAGCATCAAATGAATATACGTTCCTTGGGTTAAGTCGAACATCCTTTTAAATCTATCTATATAGATTTGTATCCCCAATTACGATACTCTTCCCAAATCATTCATGGAGGAATGTTTAGACAACACTATCTTTACTGATTGTAGCATTAGTATGTCATTCCTTATCCATAGTATATCAACATATAATACTAGGAATGTCACGACGCTCCCACTGACCCTTTTGTGCACACTAGGTTCATTCTTGTTTTTGATAAAATCAAACTTTTTTGATTATTTCATCGAAACGAATGTTCCATTTTTGAGAAACTTGTTTCAATTCATTTCTCTAAGTATCTACAACTCTTACCTCATCGTATGTAACTGGTTCATTATCTTCTATAATGTGTACCTCATCATCATCATCTATGATGAATCCATACCTCCTAGGTATCTTCTAAGACTATTCCGATTTGATTAGGTTTGTGGTACAATAGGTCTATCTACAGGTTCCTCTTATTTAACTTATAGTGTTTTGTGATTCTTGAACTCTTCAAGATCTATTATCCTCCCACTAGCTCCTTTAATGATAAACACCTTTATCTTAGAAGGTGTTGTGTTTCGCAACAAACACCTTTTGCTAAGTAGGATAATAGAACATATACTCTAAACTTACTTTAGGATGTCCCACAAATCTGTACTTGTCAAATCTTGTCCCAAGCTTATCCTTTTGAAACCTTTTCACACAAGTTGGACAACTCCTTATCTTAACATACTTAAGATTAGGAATCCTACCTGTCCATAACTTTTATGGAGTCTTGGGGCCTGATTTTGAGGTTACATTTTCGTAGATATGCAGCCATTTCTAGGACATGACCCCAGAGGGATACTGGAATGTCGGTAAAATCATTATGGATAGTACCAAGTCCAACAAGGTACGATTTTTCCTTTTAGATACATCAATTAATTATTGCGTATCAGGAGGCGTCCATTGTGAGAAAACCATTTGAGATGATCTAGAAACTTATTACACAAGTATTTATTCCTTGATATAATCAAAGAATCTTAATACTTTACCAATTTGTTTCACTTCTAAACTCTTTGAACCTTTCAAATAATTCACACTTGTATTTCAACAAATACACACATTCAACTCTTTGAATGATCATCTCCTTTTCTTAAACTAATTTGTTTAATATTCAAAATTATTTTCATGTAAGTTAAGTATTCAAAATCCATTAAGTAATATTCCAGTTCTATACAAAAAATTATTATTATAAATATAACAACAATTGTTCTTAATTATAATACCAAAGATTTCATTGTCCAACAATAAAATGGAAATAATGTTTCTAACGCGAACTGGAATATAATAACAACTTATTGACTTAATAGATTTGCCCGTAGGCATTGCTAAACTATAAGTTTCTATGGCTAATGTGGCAACATTTGCTTCATTTCCCACACATAGGATTACTTATATTTGTTTAGTTTTCTACTTCTGTTTGGTCCCTTCATAAATCTATATTTACGATAACCAATGCCGGTATCCAATACCCAAGTAAAACCTTGACTTAATGAAAAATTTATTTCAATCATGAACAAAACTATATTTGTAACCGAAACTTCACTAAGCTTCTTTGGTTTGCCTCTGCAAGATGTTTCTCGTAGTTTTTTTCCAGTGTCCAGGCTTATTGCAGTGGAAGCAAATTCCTTTGCTATCCGTATCAGTTTTGTTCTTATTATCCTTTGTTTTTGCCTTTCTATTTACCTTCTTTGAATCGTTCTTCTTTTCAGAAGATCCTTTGGCCCCTACCAGTAAGACATTGTCTTTCTTGGTTGGAAAATGACTCTCAACATTTTTCAACATGTTAAGCAAATCAACGAGGCTAATATCTAGCTTGTTCATATGAAAAATTAACAACAATTGTGAGAAGGAGTCCGGGAGTAAGTGCAAGATCAAATCTTGACTCAACTCTCCATCCATGATAAAACCTGTTGTCCTAATTGTTCAATCAAATTGATCATGTTAAGGAATTTTGTCTATACTGTAGTGTCATCGGTTATTCTAGATCAGAAGAGCTCCTTAGATATATGAACCCTATTAGTCCTATTTTCCTCACCATCAACTACTTGATGTGTAGGAATATAGTAGGAGCATCCATAGTTTCATGGTGATGCTGAAGCTCGTTACTCATGGATGCGAGCATGATGCATTGAGCCAACTCTGCATCATCTTGCCACTTTCTAAAAGTAGCAATCTCTTTCTCAGAGGTATTGTCTACAATCATTGCAGGGATAGGCGTATTAAGGACATAAGATAGCACTTCAACCGTGAGAACTATTCTCAAATTTCTTAACCAATCCATTCAATTCAGTCTGATTAAATAACATCTAATATGCATCGCAGTGATAGTAATTTAGACATTGTAAAATTCTGTAAATGAATTTGTAATTAACAACATTTTAGCATACATTCTTTTATTAATTACCAAAATAAATTAGGTCTTATTTTAAATTGGTATCTCTCACTATTTTCATCAAACTATATTACCCTCACTTATATAGTTCGACAAAATCTAATTAAGATTTGCTAGTGAGAATAAGGATCCCATTTCAAATGTATATAACCTTGTGGTGACACAACAAACTATATATAAATAAATAGGTAGACAACACTTGTCAATTACATCAACTTTGAAACTCCTTGTATTTTGCCTCTTAGATTAATTTGATCAAGTGGTGGCACATCCAAATTAAAATTATCCAAGTTAAGTCCAACCTAGCACTCCATATATTTAAAAAAGAAAAATATTGTCCTTGTGGTGACACAACAAAACAAAATTGTTCAATTTTCTTCATAAGCATCAAATGTGATAAAATTAAGATCTCAAAGAATTAAGATAAGCCTTGTGGTGACACAACAAACTTATAATAATTAATTGATACTCTATTATTTTTTATCATGCTAGAAGGCAACGTTCGATATTTCAAATATCTTTGAACGCTTAGGACTTTATATAAAAAATTTGAGGGGTTTGTTATTAATTTGTCTCATCTTGTTTAGCGCACATGCACAAACATATATATATATATATAGAGAGAGAGATTACTATAATTTACATGGATTGATTATGAACTTTTATTCTAGTTTGGTTCACTAGAGCCACCAAGTGAACCAAAAGGTCAAACCCTAGGGGTGCAAGAATTAATATTTAAATATAACTATTACATTTAAACCCGGGCTCCATTACAAACGGGTCTTCAAGTGCTCCTTGATCCTTGATCTCCAATTCTTCAAAACTAATTTTAACTATTCCTATTACAAAACTATTTAAAATAAATAGAAACATTGATCAGCAGTAAAGGGGAAGTACATAGAAGGATGATAGAATTTACATTAAGAAATAATTAGAGAAGACGATGTACGCAGACCCCATTTAATAAAACTCATACATTCACGCATCCAACTAAAATAAAATCCATTCACATTGGTCAATAGTCCATTATCAATCCCATTTATTATCATACACATCACCATATGCATCAATAAATAACATTCATCTCATTAATAATAAATATTCAATATATATTGATATCATTTAATGGGCAAATTTAGTTAGTATAAAATTTAATTTTGAATCAAAATAAACTCCTTTATTTTAATCCAAATTTAAATCAAAATAAACCTCTTTATTTTAATTAATCCAATTTTGAATAAAATAAACTATTTTATTTTAATCAAAATCTTTAATCAAAATAAACTCTTCTATTTTAATTAATTATGGAATCCAATTCCAAGTAAAAAAAATCCTTGTATTAAAGGAAACATGCATTCTCTTTCATATTCATAAATAAACTCCAATAATATGAAATCTTATTCCATATCTAAATAAACTACTTTATTTAAGGAAATTAGGATTCTCTTTCCTATTCACAAATAAACTCCTTTATTTTGAATAATATGAAATCTTATTTCATATCTAAATAAACTACTTTATTTAATGAAATATGAAATCCAATTTCAACTCTAATTAGTTATCATGGAATCCAATTCCAACTCTAACTAGTTAGCATGAAATTTAATTTTAAAATTAAAATAAACTTTTTATTTTAAGATTAAAATAAACTTTTATTTTAATTATAAAATAGATAAGAATAATATATATATATATATATATATACTTGAACGAAGGATGCCTCAGAAACTTATCATATATTTGATTCACGTGAATCAAAGAAATCCCTTTTGTGAATAACACAAATCCATACGGGTTTGTATCTTATGTATACTACTGAGAATGGTTTATATATATATATATATATATATATATATATATATATATATATAAAGTCCTAACTGTCACGCTTAAAGAGGGGTGAGCACGGATGAGTAAGATAAGAGGTATGCACTTGATCCTTTGCTCTCTCTCTCTCTCTCTATATATATATATATATATATATATATATATATGATAACCTGAAAACTTTTGAATAAGGATTATATCATATATAAAATATATAATTATATCCATGGCCACGTGATGTCAAGATGTCACATGTTAACCAATTGAATGAACAAAGTAAATATATTATCACACATATATATAATGATTCCCTATATATATATATATATATATATATATATATATATATATATATATATATATATCGTCAGATCCATGAATATAGTTCGCGATTAACACACTTCACCAATTTATTTATTTATGTTTTTTTTGAAAATAAATTTTATACAATAAAATTATGCCCAATTAAATTGTTCTAAACACATCAATATATATATATATATATATCAAATTTGAAAAATTAATAATTTACATAAAGGTTTGGCTCTGATGCCACTGTTAGGTTTGTAATATTCATGAACGCAATCAAATTGCACAACATAAGCGGAAGCATGAAAAATCAGAGTTTTAAAATTTTACAAACCATATACCTGGATCATCCTTTATACACAATTATTAATTAAACGAAAATATGAAGAACAAGAATCATACCCTTGAAGATTCGAGCTTTCTTAGGTACAAGTTCACCTCCAATCTTTTCGCGTTTAACTTGAATCCACCAGGTTTGGTTCATTCATTTGATCAACGTTAGCCACCCAAGTGTTTGGCCTCTAGAGGTGATCCACTAAGGAAGAAGAAAGATTCAAGAAGATGGGTATTTGGCAAAACCCTAATTTTTCAATCTGTCATAGAAAAGGAGCGTACTCTCCAATTATTGGAATTGCGTATATAGATAACCCTTGAAGACTCACCTATTTAATTAAAATAAGGTATTATTTATTTAATTAAACTCTTTTAATTAAATGGGCTCCCTAATCTTATTAGGGATAATTAATTATACTCCTTTAACTAATTTTTTCTCCTAATCCTATTAGGAATAAATGAGAGTACTTATATTAAATTAATTCCTAAACACTTTTAGAAATTAAAATAATAATAATTGTAATAATATTAATAAGACTCCTCTTATTAATTTATATTTAATATTTCTAAAATATTAAATAATAAATATTAAGCTATTTAATTTATTCTATCACCATAGATTAAATTAAATATACTTAACATATTATTACGATTATGCATTAACTTCTTAATTATTCTTCCTTTTATGGTGTGACCCTTTAGGTTATCCATATTAAACCGGTTGTGAATAAATCAATTAGAACAATTCTAATCTTATTTAAATAAATAAATTAAACGAATAATTTATTTAAATAAATAATATTTATTCTACAATAGGGATAAGCCTCCCTAGCGATCAACGACTTTCCAGATAATATAGATTTCAACATTAATCATAAAAGAACCTTTGAGTAAATAGTTACCGTACAATTAAATCCTTCTACCATACAATGTCCCAATTAAATATAAGACATGGAATTACTGTCAAGTTTTATTTATTTAATTATATGTATTTCGATCCTTAAATGCACAACTCCAAATAATGCAAATTAGAAACTCCTTTCTAATTTCATTCTACCTTGGCCAAAGACTACTGGGTTGTCATTTATCGAATCACATATGACATTTCTCTTCTTTTACTAGAAGCGGTAGATTATTTATTAATCATACATTATCTCCATATACAACTTATTATACCAAGTATACCCTTTGATATACCCTAAGGGTCTTAAGGAACTAGTCAAAGTATAACTCATCATACACAAGATACTATGATGATCTCAAGTCCAAGGATCATTTGTACTACTATCACTACAGAAATTCCTATTGACAGGCAAGTAAAACTCCATTAGGTATTCCTTAGCGAGCCACGTTCAGTGAACTTATTCTCTAATAAGCACCTACATACTTGCTTTAGTGTCTCCACACAAATGATCATGAGATCAATCATCCTCATCCAATGAGCAAGCAACGTATGTACTAATCTATCCGGATTCACTAATCCCCAATTTAGTAATCCAACGATTGGGAACTATTTTAGTTTTAAGCTTTCTAAGAATTTAGATCTCATTAGAATGATCATCATCATTATTCTAAAAGCATTGCTTAAAACTATGAGTTTATCACATATTATAAAACAACATCATGTAGATAATTAAAAGCCTTTAATAAATTAATATTTTTTATTAATAAATGAATAAGATTGTTACAAAGTATATTCTTTATCATCAAACATGATTAGCTTGTGTGCATACTACTTTCACTTCTTATATACACAAGGTTCATCTTCATTTTTAATAAAGCCAAACTCTTTAACTGCTTCATCAAATCGAAGATTCCAACTCTGAGAGGCTTGCTTCAATCCATAAATGGATCACTACAGCTTACATACCTTTCCAACATCCTTTACAGTGACAAAATTGTAATAACCCAGAAATTCGGATTGTCCAGAATTTAAGTTTAAAGAATTAGTTATGAATAAAATAAATTTTTATTAATACTATTATGTGTTATGTGTTTATTAATCGTTCTATAACCTAGGATGATTAAAGGTCGGGAGGATTTTGGCTACGAGTTAGACTGAACGAGTAAGAATTTTCAAGACAAAAAAAAATTTCAGGAAAAAAATATTTTTCGGGGAAAAAGACAAAATAGGCCCTATTCACCCGACGAAACCTAAGGTTTAGGGTTTGAATAACCTAAGCCTTTCCGAGAGTTCGGTATGTCAAAATGACATTCCGTCGAAAGATTTGACGATAATATATCGTGAAAAGTTAAGTAAGCCAATAAAAGTTTTTCTCAAAAAACGTGCAGAAATCGAATGAAATAATAATGACAAAAAGTACTGCTATGTACTTTTCACTCGTTTAACTACGTTAGGGGAAAACGTGAAGGAAAACACTTAACGCTAAAAAGTGTTTTTCAGTTTTTCAGAGATCCGAAGAATACGTAAAAGTTAGTCGGTAATGGAAAGACGAAATATCTAAAAATATTCGGATCCTGAGAATCGCAGTTTTTAAAACTGTCGAACGAAACCCGAAAGACGGAACCACGAAACTTCCAAAGGAAACCTTGTGAATAGTAAGGAGGTGGAATGAGGAGGTGTGAATAGTAAGGAGGTTGGGGAGAAATGACTAAAACGCCCCTAGCCTTGGTTTTCTATAAATAGGAAGCTTAGTTCATTGTTTTGAGATTTTGAAAATCTTACACTTTTAGAAAGAGAGAGAGAGAGAGTTCGGATGAGAGAAGGAAGAGGAAGAGGAAGAGGAAGAGGAAGAGGAAAAGCTTGCTCGTGAGTAACTTTTGTCCGACGGAAAGAGATTAAAGGAGAAAGGTAATCCGAAACCTTATCTCGTATAATTTTCTTTAAGTTCTATGTTCAAAAACCTAGTTTAATGAGAATATGAGGTAAATGATGTTAGGAATGATTTCATATGGTTGAAATCATTGAGAGAAGAAGAAATAAGAATTAGAAGTTTAGTAAATAAATTTCTTACGGAAGTATAAGATTTTTAATGAATTTGAACGATCCGAGTGGATTAAATGAATGAGTAGGTGGATTAACTAAGGAATGGTGTTCTACAACATCAAATTCTAAGAAAAAGTGAAATCGTAATCCAAAATATTAATTAAAAATGAAGAACAAACGAAGAACACGCGAAGAACGTTATTGATGGACAAATTTAAAACCATCATAGAATAATTGTTGTTGTTGGACAAGTTTAAAATAATCGCGTATAAGTTAGTTGCTTATTTCTTGGTTAGGACGGTAGAAACGTTCATGAAGAACAGATTAAAACTGAGCTATAACGAAGTTATGGCAAAAATTTCATAAAAGACGAACGAGAATTAGAAAGTGTATAAATGAACACGAAGGTGTAGGGTTTCATAAGAAAGAAAGAGAATGTAGAAAACATGAGTCGTGGACTTAAGAACGAACGAGTTCCGAGTTCGAACGACCGAATTACGGATGAACGAACGAAGAATGTTAAAAACATAAAAATGAACGAACGGTGAAGATTAAGCCAATCGAATGACACATTAATAGATTCAGAATGAAGTTCTGTCTAAGGGGTATTGAAGTACGTAAGATAAGGAAGAGAATGGCTTTGGAGCGACCTCGTTCTGAGTTATAACAGAGGAGTTATGAGATCAGGAAGTAAGCGTCTCAAATTAGATTTAACACTTAGAGAAATTTTCTAGGGTTAGGGCTTGGTGCCGCGGCGCCATCCATGCCTTGTAGAGTGGCGCAGCAGCGCCAGACCGGGAGTCAGGTACTGAAGTCTAGCACCGCAGCGCGAGAGATAATGAAGGAGGCGTCGTGGCGCTGCACCAAAGATAGAAGGTGGACGAGGCTCATGGCAGACGTGATATGAAGAAAGGAATCGGGAGCATGGGTACCAGTCACGGCAAGGTGGTAGCTTTTAAGTGCTCAATTATTGGGGGATGTGCAAGAAAGAAGTAAGAACATAATGTTCAACTAATGTAACACTTAATCAAATGATTTAAACCTTTATTAAAGGTTGAACGGAAAGATTAAACAAGATTAAAAGACAGAGAATTTAAGCGGTAGATTACGTAACTGATATCCAGAGACCGTAGTCGCAATGAATGGACGAAGGTAATGAATAACATTTCGATGTTATGTTGTGGTAATGAGAGATAAGTGTAACGCGTATAGACGTTGTGAACGCAACGTTGTTGTGATGGATGATCGGTCTTAGCATACAACGATCGGTATGGCTTCGACACTAAGAATGAGTAATGAACATGGGGTTCATGCAATGGGTAATGAAAGTATTAAGTAAGATACGAATTGTATCAAGAAAGCCGTAACGAACGGTAATAAGATTAACGAAGCTGAGTTAATGATTAACTTGAATGATCGCTTTGAGTATATAAAAGACTATATGACTTGGACGATAAAGAATGAGTCCTGAGGTATGGCAATTACTTGCCAGAAATCCATAAGGAATAAGAATTTGACTTAACGAACGTTATATTTTAATAGTTCGTATAAGTTAAGATAAGTTTAGGTTGTTGTACCATCGTAACCTTTAATGGTTGACATATGGGAGCTGGGCTAAATAATTCCTTCAGAGAGCTAAGGTATATACGAAACTGGCAACCGATCTAACTCACCGTGATGGAATAAAGTAGGATTTAGACGGGAACTTGTTTGTTGGTTATTTGTGGGAAACCACTCAGAGTACCATATGGACTACTAGCATAGACGCGATGTGTTCTGAGTCCTAGAGAAGTTATAAGAAGAAGATAAGAATTCAAATCACCAAAGATGATGAATGTTTTGAGTAAGACATCTCCGTATGTCATGAAGCCGTAAAATGGTAATGAAAGTTGGTCGCGTAAACTTAGGTTGCAAGAACGCGAACCCTAAGAAGTAAGTTAAGTAAACCAATGCATAATGTAAATATATGACTAATTGGTGTACGTGTTTTTTTCCTCATAGGAATTGTAATGAGCAGTTCAACATATGTTGTAGCTGTGCGTAAGGCAAGTTTCCTAACTTCTTTCATATTTTATAGGAATGCTAGTTTCTTAAACTTCTCAGATGTTGAACTTGAGAAGTTCTATCTAT
Source organism: Panax quinquefolius (assembly GCA_020205615.1). NCBI lineage: Eukaryota > Viridiplantae > Streptophyta > Magnoliopsida > Apiales > Araliaceae > Panax > Panax quinquefolius. The sequence goes on along the minus strand of CM035167.1, from coordinate 51,016,648 downwards.
GTGCGAATGTGCGATATTTGTACAAGGTGGTAGAATGTATGAGGCCTTGTGCCACAATTAGAACACTTCAATGTTTCTATGAGATGAACTGTTCGGTGATTTAATTGTTCAATAAGAGAATGCTCTGTTTATACATGATCCGTTATTGTTAAGTATGTGCTAATGATTCTAGCCAGACAGAATGTGTATGAAAAAGTTAGAAGAATGAAGTATTTCGAAGTGAAAGTGAATATTGTTTTAAAATGATAGGAATCGAGATTATTCCTATTATTCAAGCTGCTTCATAACCTTTCGTCGGTTATTGAAGTTCTAAAGGAATGTTTGAATTCTTGAAGTTGTTTGTTCAACAGTTATGACTTGTTGGGCAAATGAATGCTCAGACTTGATTTAAATGAAAAACATTTTTAGCGAACGATGTTGGAAGAACTTAAGGATCCCGTAAAGATCAAGCTGATCGATATCCAGATGAAGTGTCGTTCAATATGTGAATGAGCGAGAAGATCAAGAGAAGACTTGTAATATAGAAAGATGAAATTGAACTATAGATTAGTTTAATGAACTGTTGTGTATCCCTTGTGGCGGATGAAAGTCACTCGTGTAAGATGTAAAGAATAATGTAATTATCATTATTTGTAATGAAAGAGGTCATAAGGTTTTTTTTGAAACTGGGATTTGAGAATGTATGTTGTCATATTTCAGTATATAACGATGTATGTGGGAATGAATGATGTACTCGTGACGTACGAAATCCGGGTTTGAAGATAGACCGGATTTTGGGGCGTTACAAGTTGGTATCAAAGCTAATAGGTTATAAACCTTAGGTAGGAGTACCTAAGACTATAATCATAGAGAGAAGGATAAGAAGATCACCACGTGATTATAGTGAATCGTAGTAACAGATGAACTTTTAAACGATGAATGATTTATAGCTAATGTTATGAATGAATGGTAATAGGAAGTAGTACGGGAAGAAGAACTCAGATTGAGTTGTGAAGGATAGCATACGAATTAAAAAATATTCGTATTAGGTAAAGAGAAATTTAGAAGTTGTAAAATTTCAATTGAGGACTCATGTGATAGCTGAGTTGTATGAACCTTTGTATGGGTAGGGGTTTGTGCTTTGGTGTAACAACTGCTCAGTTTATTATAGTGATAATCATTGGAATTGGTCGCGCTATCAATATGTATATGACGAGAAGGTGAATCTTTTCTCATGTATATGTGTGATAGGTAGAGAATGATAAGTTAGGTGCGAGTTCTGGAAACTCATACTTATGAAAAGTTTGTGACTCATAGTTATATGCTATGTTTCTGAGCCCTAATACAGGAAATTTTATGGTGTATAGTGATGCCTCACACAAAGGGTTGGGTTGTGTTCTTATGCAGAACGGCAAAGTTATTGCCTATGCATCAAGATAACTGAAGGATTATGAGAAAAGGTATCCGACTCATGATTTGGAGTTGGCTGCAATTGTATTTGCTCTAAAGATATGGAGACACTATCTTTATGGAGAGAAATGTAAGATCTACACAGACCACAAAAGTTTGAAGTATATTTTCACTCAGAAAGATTTGAACATGCGTCAAAGAAAGTGGATGGAATTGATAAAAGATTATGATTGTGAGATCTTTTATCACCCCGGCAAAGCGAATGTGGTTGCGGATGTGTTAAGCAGGAAAGGTCGGGAAAAGTTGATGTTGTTAACCAATCAGGAAGAGCTCATTTTAGCAATGACAAAACTGGAGTTGGAAATCAAATTTCCAAAAGAATCTGACGAACAACTATTCCAGATAAAAGCTAGTCTAACTTTAGTGGACAAAGTGAAGGATGCTCAACTACAAGATGAAGAGTGTGGGAAAATCAAGGAGAATCTGATCGAGGATAGTGATGTAAAATACAAGATCGATACCGAAGGACTACTACGGTTCGAGGGAAGAATTTGGGTTCGAGCAGTGCCAGAACTTAAGGACGAAATCCTGACCGAAGCACACAATACAAAATATTCAATTCATCTAGGAAGCATGAAAATGTATCAAGATTTGCGCAGACATTTTTGGTGGCCGAATATGAAAAGGGACGTTACAGAATGCGTAGCGAAATACTTGACATGTCAAAGAGTAAAAGCCGAACATCAAAGACCCAGCGGATTACTTTAACCATTGCAAATACCGGAATGGAAGTGGGAACACATCACGATGGATTTTGTTGTGGGTCTTCCAACAACTCAGAGAGGATGCGATGCGATTTGGGTGATAGTGGACAGACTGACGAAATTAGCGCACTTTCTACCAATAAAGATTAGATTCAATCCTGATCAGTTGGTAAGATTGTACATTAAAGAGATTGTTTCAAGGCATGGAGTGCCAATATCAATTGTGTCAGATAGAGATCCACGATTCACTCCTAAAGATTGTAATGAAGTTTATTTAATTTTCCGCATTTGTATGTTTGTAATTAAAGGTTAGATAACCTGGGATACTTTTATTCAAGTTTAATCCTGTATGGGTTGGTTTTTGTTATTCAATTTTATTATGATTGGGTAGTTAGAAATGAATGTTTTGATTAAGTGAACACCAAATCTTGAGGAAATGAAGTACCAGGATTTGGGGGTGTCACAGGTTAGTATCAAAGCTTTAGGTTATGAACCTTAGGTGGGGAAAAGCCTTAGGATGTAACCTTTGAAAAGATAGTGGAGATAACTCTTATCGAGTTTTAAGGAAGAAGTAATAAAACACTTATGTGCTTATGTGTTTATAGTTTATGTACTCGTGAGTGTCGAGTAGAAATGATTAATAATTAAAACTTTAAAACTTTGTTGTAAGGATGACTAATGTCAGAGAATCCAGTTAGGCTAGGGAGGAGGGACCTCAAATGCCTATTGAGGAGAAGCCTCGCGACATTCAGGTAGTTTGGGAACAACTACTACCACGGGAGTCAGCCCCTTTGGTCACAGTAGTTGAAAATGAGGATGATGATGTGGAGACGGATGAGGAGGATCCCATTGAGTTACCACAGGAGGATGAGGATGACGAGGACAAGGAGGAGGAGACTCCACTAACCTCGATGGCTGGTCGTATGTACGATGAAGTCTACGACCGTAACGTGGAACTTCAGGATACTGTTGAGGAGTTGCAGGAGATAGTAGCTGAACAACAAACTACCATGTCACAAAAAGATGGTGAGATCCAGGATCGTGAGGAACGACTGACAAACGCTGAGAAGAAACTAGTACATACCGAAAGAGAAAAAGAACAATTGATCGAGGTAGTTGTTGAACTGAAGAACAAGCTGAAGGAAGAAGCTACCAAGAGGGCGAGAGCTGAAGATGCATACGAGGAAGCTTATCAACAAACTGGAAGAGCAGTAAGGAACTCACATGTGAAGAGGATGAAGATGGAAGAGATGGATAAAGTATTTAACACTGCAATTAATTGAGCTCAAGATCGGGTCATGGGATATCCGATTCAGTTCGAGACGCTGCCATCATATGTATTAGATCGCAGAACAATGTTCTGGGTCATGGAGTAAGAATGTGATAGGGCTAAGAAGTATCTTAATAGAACATCGTAGTTGTTGTACGATGAATGAAATGTTAAATATATTGTAAATCCCAAGTGTTATGCAACCTATGGGATATGACTATGATGTTGTCCTGAAACTTTTGTAGTTCAGGAAAGTAATGTTGATAGCAGTAATGCTATTGTTTTATGTTTTCAAAAAGGTTATGAACTAATAAAAGTTATTACTTTATTCAAAGTGTTATGTGTTAAGTGGTTATTTCTTTTAGAGACAAGTTAAGTAGAATTTTTTTAAAAAGAGAGTTGAATAATAATCTAATGAGTGTACTTTTAACAGAAAATGCCTCCCAGACGTCAACCACCACGACAGAGAACCACTGAAGGAACCAATAATGACAACGTTGATGGTAACCCCGTTCAACAACTAGTGTCGCATCTTGTGAGGCGTTGCGAGAATCAACCCCAAAACCATGGTACAATGTTTAAGGATTTCAAAGTAATTTGGACCAATTGAATTCGTGGGTTTATGAATCCGATCAAGCACGCACACGGATTATGGAGATAGAAAAGGTGTTCGATGTCGCTAGGGTAAGGGATGATCAGAAGATTGCTTTCGTAACTTTCATGTTGAAAGCAGAAGCTAGTTATTGGTGGCAGACCAATAAAACTCGTGAAGGGCCAGGAGTGATGACCTGGGATAGGTTCAAGGAGTTGTTCTTCGAGACTTATTTCCCGGAGAGTTCGAAGAGTCAGCTAGAAGTGCAGTTTCTGGAACTAAAATAAGGAACGATGACGGTATCTGAGTATGTCGCGAAATTCAACGAATTGGCGAGGTTTGCGCCATATCAGGTCAGCACAGATGAACGCAAGGAGAAAAGGTTTGAACAGGGACTGAATCCCTGGCTGTACAGTAGGGTTTCCCTGTTCCAGTTGAAGACGTTTGCATCAGTGATGGAGAAGGCAGTACTCGCTGAAAGTGGAGGCGAGGTAGTGACAAAGTTCAATCAGGAACAGAAGAAGAAGAAGAATGAGAATGAGATTAAGAATAGAGGTGGTAGCGGTGGAAACAACAACAACCACAGCTTGAAGAGGAAGTGGAATGGGAACATGGGTGCTGGAAACCAGCAGGGTAACCAGAAAAACAAAAAGTTTGAAGCATGTGCGACATGCGGGAAATTTCACAAGGGTGCGTGCTTGATGGGGAAACGGGTTTGCTTCAATTGTGGCCAGAGGGTCACATCGCCCCAAATTGCACTTAATCTAAGAAGAATGTGTGCTTCACGTGCGGGTCTAAGGATCACTTTGCTCGTGAATGCCCTAAGAAGAAGGACGGAGTGACAACCAGAAACAATGGAGGTAACAATGGAGGTATATGGGCCATTGCAGGACCTGCAATATCAAACAAACCCACAGCCAGAACCTTCAACATGACTGTGCAAGATGTTGTGCAATCAAAAGATGTGGTGTCAGGTATTATCCCAATCAATGATATTAATGCATATGTATTATTTGATTCGGGTGCTACTTGCTCGTTTATATCTGATGAATTTGCGAAGAGGTTAGAATTGCCTAGAGAAGAACTGAATTTTCCTTTGAACATAGAAATTGTGAATAAGGAAGTAATCCCTGTTAGATTCGTATACAAGAACTGTAGGGTGAACATTAAGGAGAATATCTTGTTGGTAGATTTGATTCCGATTAGACTTGGAGAGTTTGATGTGATTTTAGGAATGGATTGGCTGTTCAAATACGAAGCGGTAATTGACTACCAAAAGAAGTGTGTAAACCTTATGACTCCATCAAAGGTAGTATTTTATGGTAGCAAGTTGCCTAGACAAATGAAAGTTCTGACGACTATGTAGGCCAAGAAATTGTTGAGTCAAGGCAGTGTGGGCTATTTAGCTTACATAGTCGATACTCAGAAGAAGGGTGTGAAACTAGAAGAGATACTAGTGGTGAGGGAATTTGAAGACGTGTTTCCAGAGGATTTGCTAGGACTTCCGCCTAACAGAGAAATTGAGTTCGCGATCAACTTGGCGCCGGGAACAACACCAATATCGAAGTCCCCGTACAGAATGGCTCCGGTAGAAATGAAGGAACTGGTGGTACAGTTATAAGAGTTGCTAAACAAGAAGTATATTCAACCAAGCGTATCACCGTGGGGAGCGCCGATTTTATTCGTGAAAAAGAAGGATGGGTCAATGCGTCTTTGCATTGATTATAGAGAGTTGAACAAAGTCACTATTAAAAACAAATACCCGTTGCAAAGAATAGATGACTTGTTTGACCAGTTGAAAGGTGCTAAATACTTTTCGAAAATAGATTTGAGAAGTGGGTATCACCAGTTGAAAGTGAGGAAGGAGGATATACCATGAACGGCATTCAGAACTCGATATGGACATTACGAGTTTCTGGTGATGTCTTTTGGTTTAACCAATGCACCTGCTGCATTCATGGATTTGATGAATAGGGTGTTTAAACCATTCTTAGACAAGTTTGTAGTGGTATTCATCGACGACATTCTAGTGTATTCCAAAACTCAAGAAGAACACGTGGAACACTTACGTTTGATATTGGAAATACTAAGAAAGGAAAAGTTGTATGCAAAATTCTCTAAGTGCGAATTTTGGCTCGACCGTATACAATTTTTAGGGCATGTGATTGACAAAGATGTGATTTCAGTGGATCCGTCAAAAGTGGAAGTTGTGATCAATTGGGAACAACCAAGAACATCATCAGAAGTGAGGAGTTTCTTGGGACTAGCCAGTTATTATAGAAGATTTATTCCAGATTTTTCTAAGATAGCCACTCCGCTAACAAATTTGACAAGGAAAGCTGTAAAATTCGTTTGGACGGAGAAGTGTGAAGAGAGTTTCCAAGATTTGAAGAAGAAGCTAAGTGTGGCACCTGTGTTGACGTTATCAGATAATACAGGAAATTTTATGGTGTATAGTGATGCCTTACACAAAGGGTTGGGTTGTGTTCTTATGCAGAACGACAAAGTTATTGCATATTCATCAAGACAACTGAAGGATTATGAGAAAGGGTATCTGACTCATGATTTGGAGTTGGCTGCAGTTGTATTTGTTCTAAAGATATGGAGACACTATCTTTATGGAGAGAAATGTGAGATCTACACAGACCCCAAAAGTCTGAAGTATATTTTCACTCAGAAAGATTTGAACATGCGTCAAAGAAGGTGGATGGAATTGATAAAAGATTATGATTGTGAGATCTTTTATCACCCAGGCAAAGCGAATGTGGTTGCGGATGCGTTAAGAAGGAAAGGTCAGGAAAAGTTGATGTTGTTAACCAATCAGGAAGAGCTCATTTCAGCAATGACAAAACTGGAGTTGGAAATCAAAGTTCCAAAAGAATCTGACGAACAACTATTCCAGATAGAAGCTGGTCCAACTTTAGTGGACAAAGTGAAGGATGCTCAACTGCAAGATGAAGAGTGTGGGAAAATTAAGGAGAATCTGATCAAGGATAGTGATGTAAAATACAAGATCGATACCGAAGGACTACTACGGTTAGAGGGAAGAATTTGGGTTCTAGCAGTGCCAGAACTTAAGCATGAAATCTTGACCAAAGCACACAATACAAAATATTCAATTCATCCAGGAAGCACGAAAATGTATCAAGATTTGCGCCGACATTTTTGGTGGCCGAATATGAAAAGGGACGTTGCAGAATGCTAAGCGAAATGCTTGACATGTCAAAGAGTAAAAGCCGAACATCAAAGACCCAGCGGATTACTTCAACCGTTGAAAATACCGGAATGGAAGTGGGAACACATCACAATGGATTTTGTGGTGGGTCTTCCAACTACTCAGAGAGGATGCGATGCGATTTGGGGGTGATAAGGATGACGGGACGAAAATCAAGCACTTTCTACCAATAAAGATTAGATTCAATCTTGATCAATTGGCAAGATTGTACATTAAAGAGATTGTTTCGAGGCATGGAGTGCCAATATCAATTGTGTCCGATAGAGATCCGCGTTTCACTCCTAATTTCTAGAAGAGACTACAAGAATGCATGGGGACACAGTTGCGAATGAGTATGGCTTATCATCCACAAACAGATAGCCAAAGTAAACGAACAATTCAGACATTGGAAGATATGGTGAGAGCATGTGTCATAGACTTTAAAGGAAGCTGGGAAGAACATTTACCGTTGGTGGAATTTTCTTACAATAACAGTTACCACGCGAGCATCGGCATGCCACCTTACGAGGCATTGTACGACAGAAAGTGCAGAACTCCACTATGTTGGGATGAAGTTCGTGAACGCCAACTGTTAGGACAAGAACTGGTACAACAAACTGCTGACGTTGTCAAACTCATCAGGAAAAGAATGGTAGCAGCCCAAGACAAACAGAAAAAGTATGCTGATTAACACAGACAAGATCGTGCATTCGACGTTGGAACTTTTGTATTCCTAAAAGTTCTCCCTGGAAGGGAAAAATTCATTTCAGAAAAAAGGGAAAGCTAAGCCCGAGGTTTATTGGACCCTTTGAAGTGCTGCAGAGAGTGGGAGAAGTGGCTTATGAGGTAGCTCTACCACCAGAGTTGGAAAACATTCACAATGTTTTTCACATTTCGGTGTTATGACCATATAAACCCGACTACAAACACATAATCGAGTACGAACCATTGCAGTTCGAGAAAGATTTGTCTTATGAAGAGGTTCCTATCCAGATAGTCGACAGGAAAGAACAAGTGCTCAGGAATAAAGTGATACCTTCTGTGAATGTGATATGGAGGAACCACAACGCTGAAGAAGCTACGTGGGAACTCAAAGAGAAAATGTTGAAAGAGTACCCTGAGTTATTTGTTTAATCTGTGTCTTCGATTAGGGGGATGTAATCTTTTGTAAGTAGGGAAGATTGTAACGAATGATTTGTTTGAGTTGTGATTCGAGGACGAGAATCCTTGTAAGAGAGGAATGATGTAACATTCGTAATTTTAAATTATAATATTAAATATTTATTGATTTATATAAATATTTAATGGATATGTTTATTATTGAATAAATAATTGCTCAATTTGAGTTGATGTGGTTTAGTTAATTATTTGTTGATTAAATAATTAAATATTAAATATAAAATATTTATTGCTTTATATAAATATTTAAAGGATATGTTTATTGTTGAATAAATAATTGCTTAATTTTAGTTGATGTGGTTTAGTTAATTATTTATTGATTAAATAATTAAATATTAAATATTAAATATTTATTGATTTATATAAATATTTAATGGATATGTTTATTGTTGAATAAATAATTGTTCAATTTGAGTTGATGTGGTTTTGTTAATTATTTGTTGAATAAATAATTAAGGAGCTAAGAAAAAAATAATTATTATTATGAGGTTATATACTAATTTAATTTAATAATTAAGTTAGAGAGCTAATAATGATTAAATGAATTATAATATTTTAATTAGATTTTGTAATTAAAATAAGGTGTTAGTTGGATTAAATAAAATTATAATTATAAAGAAATTATAGTTTTGTGATAATGATTTATGTGTTAAAGTAATTTAATAGATTAGTATTTGAATTGATTAAATTGATTATTTAATTTATTAGAAGTCTGACAAATAACCTTGCTATAAAGGAGTTATTAAAATAAATTAAGGGAGTTCAATTCAGTTTTGCCAAACAAAGCCTAATGTCTATTAAGTCTTTATTCAAATTGTGTTTTTCCAAACAACGCATAAGGGTTAATTGATTATAATTTTAGTGGTTAGCCAAACAAGCCTTATGACTTTTGATTTTCAAATAAAACATAACTGATACAATTATATCTATACTTATATTATATCATTAATATATATTATTACTATATACGTTATATTATTCTACGTATGTTAGAAGAGAAAAGAAAGACTCAGTTGAAGAAAAGGGAGAGAAGAAGAAAAAGAATACAGAGAATATTTGAGAAAACTCTAGAGAGAAAGTGTTATTTCTAACAGGTTTTGAGAAAAAAATTGGGAAAAGAAGCTTGAGAATCCAAGATAACTATCATCTTCTTAATCAAAGGTAGGATCTTAATCCTTTTATTTTTATAGTTAGTTTTCCTCTTCTAAAAAGTTCTTTGTAAAAATCTTCATGAAGGATAAATTGTTTGTTATATATGGCTTTATATGATAAATTAGTGTTGTGAAACTATTTTCATTAGTTTATATATGAGCATAGTCAATGAATTGATGTATATATACAATTTGTGAAGAAAAATATATTACAGAGTGTTCATATGAATATATATATATGAATATGGCTTAGTTTAAAGTAAAAATTAAGGTTTAATTAGTTGTTAAATTGATAAATTGACTATTGAATTTGATAGAGTATGTATAATCATAACCATGGTATTTTGAATTTACTGTTTTGGTTGAAAAACAAAATCACAGTGTTGATTTTCATTGGAAACATCAAAAATTGAGTTTTAATCAAAAACAACAAAATTAGTTGTTTTAATGTTGATGTTTATGTTATTATATGTGTTAAAACATGTTAAGAGTATCAAAATTATGTTTATATGATGTCTATATGTGAATTACATGTTAATTAGCTTATTAGATTGGAGCTTGTAGGCCAATTTAGCTTTTTGTTCATCTTTGTTCTTAGAAGCTTGGTCAATGAAGTTACGGACTCATGCGCCAAGCTTGATCTATGCCCAAGAAGACAGTTTTAGCCACAGCACGGTATACATACATGCCAGCCCAATCTTTGGCTTTGTGATTTCGCTCATGGCCATTTTCAGTGCCGCATGGCCATTTCGATCATGTCATGGCGCCAACCACAGTGTAAGCAGTGTGGTAGCATGATCTTGAAGTTAGCGAGAATGGTCCAGCAGTTTTAGTTTATTACTCAAATTTTGAAAATAAATGTTATGTGTTGATAATAGGAATGTTAAATGATGATTTCAGTAGTATTAAACTATGAATGAGCATGTTATCAAGGGTTAACTAGTATTAACATAGTTTGATTATAAGAATTGGTAACCTACGTGATGTATATATTTGTTTGTATAGATATAAAATGTTGGTAATAACTAATTATGTCATGATGACATATGTATAGGGAATTGATTCAAGTTGTAAGGTTTAGCTTGTGCTCAAGGCAAGTTCTGTAACTCTAAAACTTCATTATGCGAGTTTGATTTTGTTGAGTACATTATTGTTTTGAATGCAATTTCAATTACACAAATGGCTAACTCGCACTTTTCGTGAGAGCTAGATGGTTTATTATTGAGAAAGCTCTTGTATCTAATTGTTCATAGGGGTGCAAGTATTCTAAATCGTATATTTAGTATTGAGCAAGTTTCTTTAATATGTAACTTGCTATTTAGCATGCAATCGCTATATTTTCATATTCTAGTGTTGAACAACTCTATCGTTCAAATTACTATTCATTATGCATGCTTGGTATCCAATTATCAATAACTTTGAATTAATATTGTTCAAAGCAAATTATGATATGATTATTCAATGCTTATGCTATTAGATTATTCCTAAAGCATGATGTTAATTTACAAATATTAATTCAATTATGATTATTCCATAGCATACAGCTATTTCTTTTATAATCAACTAATCCTTAGTTGATTACCGTGAATTCTAAATTACCCTGTAATGTATCCAAACCAAACTTACTTTGGTGCGGACTTGTATTCAAAATACTGAGATGAACAACTCTTTTATTAGAGGTTTACGCTTAGCGTTGAAATGATTGTGCACAATACATTGTACGAAGGGTTGATCCCCCCCCAAATGCACGTGGAGTCCTTATAGTCTTATGACTGTTAAAGTTAAAGTTGAAAGATTACTTATAACTGTGGACATGATTCGTGGTCATTAGACCCTCAGTAGCATGTTTAAAAATGTTAATAGAACCTATCATTCAGTTCTATGGAGCCAATTTTTAGCAAAGATTGTAATGTTGAAAAGTTATTCATTCTTATTTTAAGTGGACCTTGTTTGCTCACTCTTGCATATTAAATACTTATTGCAGCTAAGGTTGAGAAGGTCAATGAACCTACTACTAGCAAAGGGAAGGGAAAAATGTACAAGTGATAAAGACTTGTAATAGTTTTGATAGTTTTATTATCAGACTTTGATTTAAAGATTGTAATGAAGTTTATTTAATTTTCCGCATTTGAATGTTTGTAATTAAAGGTTAGATAACCTGGGATACTTTTATTCAAGTTAAATCCTGTATAGGCAGGTTTTTATTATTCAATTTTATTATGATTGGGTAGTTAGAAATGAATGTTTTAATTAAGTGAACACCAAATCTTGAGGAAATGAAGTACCAGGATTTGGGGGTGTCACATGAGTCACGGGTAAGTTTCCTCTTTTTGCCTCTTGCATGCTGAACTGTTTCAGCACTTTTTCAATATATGTACTTTTAACTTAGGCCGAGCATTTTTCTCGATCCATCTCTATAGATCCTGATACCTAAAATGTAGGCAGCATCGCCCAAATCTTTCATGGAGAAACATTTTTCTAGCCATGTTTTTATAGTCTGTAATGAAGGAATGTCATTCCCAATAATTAATATTTCGTCAACATATAATACTAGGAATACAATGTGACTCTCACTAACCTTCTTATATACACAAGGTTTATCTTCATTTTTAATAAAGCCAAACTCTTTAACTGCTTCATCACATCGAAGATTTTAACTCCGAGAGGCTTGCTTCAATCCATAAATGGATCGCTATAGCTTACATACATTTCTAGCATCCTTTGGAGTGACAAAACCCTCAGGCTATGTCATGTACACATCCTCAAGGAGATTTCCGTTAAGGAAAGCAGTTTTGACATCCATCTGCTAGATTTCGTAATCTTAAAAGGTTGTAATAGCAAGTAAGATCCTGATGGATTTAACCATTGCCACTGGAGAGCAGGTTTCATCATAGTCAACACCTTGAACTTGTTTGTAACCTTTTGCTACCAGTCGACCTTTGTAGGTTTGTATATTACCATCCATGTCGGTTTTCTTCTTGAAAACCCACTTGCACCCGATTAGTTTTACCCCTTCGGGTGGATCAACCAAAGTCTATACTTGGTTAGTATACATGGAGTCCATTTCAGATCTCATGGCTTCAAGCCATCTCTCATAATCTGGTCCATTCATAGCTTCTTGGTAGGAAGCAGGCTCATCTTGATCTATGAGCATCACATCGCCATTTTGAGTTACAAGATATCCATAATATCTCTCGGGCTCTTGGCGTGTCCTACCAGATTACGAATTCCTTGTGTAATTTGACCAGGTTCACTTTCCACAACATCTTGTGGTCCTGCTCACGTTCCAACTCAGGTTCAATGATATTCTGTGGTTCTCGAATTTCTTCGAGTTCTACTTTCCTTCAACTGTTTCCTTTAGAGACAAATTCTCTTTCTAGAAAAATACCAGTTCGAGCAACAAACACTTTGTTCTCAGAAGGTTTGTAGAAATAATACCCTTTTATTTCCTTTGGGTATCCCACAAAATTACATTTGTCAGATTTGGGTCCGAGCTTGTCAGAATCCAAACGTTTTACAAACGCCTTGCAGCCCCAAATCTTCATGAACGACATACTAGGAAGTTTCCCAGTCCACATCTCATATAGTGTCTTCTAAACCGTCTTTGTAGGAACACGGTTATGTGTGAATGCAGCTGTCTCTAGGGCATGACCCCAGAAGCTTATTGAAAGATCTGCATGACTCATCATTGATCGTACCATGTCCAATAAGGTGCGATTCCTCCTCTCAGATACACCATTCCATTGTGGTGTTCCAGGTGGAGTAAGTTATAATATAATACCACGCTCCTTTAGAAGGTCATCAAAGTCTTGGCTTAAGTATTCATCTCCTCGATCGGATCAAAGGGCTTTTATGCTTTTACCAAATTGGTTTTGAACTTCATTCTTGAATTCCTTGAACTTTTCAAAGGATTCGGATTTGTGTCTTATAAGATATACATATCCATATCTACTTAAGTCGTCAGTAAATGTAATGAAGTAATAAAACATACCTCTTGCTAACGAACTCATGGGTCCACATACATCACTATATATAAGTCCCAATACATCGCTAGCCCGTTGACCGTGTCCAGTAAAAGGGGCTTTAGTCATCTTGCCTAATAAACAAGACTCGCATTTCTCATATGATTCAAAATCAAATGAATCCAAAAACCCATCTTTATGGAGTTTGGATATGCGTTTCTCATTTATATGGCCTAAACGACAGTGCTTGAGATATGTCGAATTTGAATCATTTGATTTAAATCATTTTGTATTTATGTTATAGATATGCATTTCTAAATCAAGAATATAAAGACCGTTAAACAATTGTGCAACACCATATCATATATCATTTAAGTAAAACGAACAACGATTGATCTTTATTATAAATGAAAAACCTTTCTTGTCCAAATAAGAAACAAAAATAATGTTTTTGCTTATAGCAGGCACATAATAACAATCCTTTAATTCTAATACTAGCCCAGTGGGCAACGATAAATGATAAGTTCCTATGGCCAGTGCATCAACTTTTGCTCCATTTCCAACTCGTAGGTCAACCTCTCCTTTCGCCAAAGTCCTACTCCTTCGGAGTTCCTGCACATTAACACAAATGTGAGAACCACATCCAGTATCCAATACCCATGATGTAGTTGTAGACAAGTTGACTTCTATAACATATATACCTGAATCAGAAGTCGCACTTCCTTTCTTTTTCTTCACTTCTTCCAAATAAGCATGAGAGTTCCTCTTCTAGTGTCCAGGTTTTCCACAGAAGTGACAATCACTGTGACGCCCCCAAAATAGGTCCATTCCATCTAACCCATTCTGAGTCGCCAAATACATGGTACAGAAATAACTACAACTTTATTATTACAACATATAAATTGTGAGTTTAAATACAGATATTGCCATCTAGACAATATCCACACGCAAATAAATCCTCATCATAATTATTGATACATTATTTTACAAAAATGGTGAGGACTACTAAACAACTCTCTCTAGAACCTTCATTCCATACCCAGACTAGTACTCGCTACATTCTCGCCTCGAGAAGAAAAATGGAACAACAAGGAAAAGGGTGAGCTCAAACTAGCCCAAGTAAAGAACATTATGACTAAGATAATATACAACAAATTATCGTTAGTCTCCAACAAGGAAAAATCTAATAGAATACAATAGACAACCGGTTTTAAATCAACAATTGCGGTGAAACAACAATTCATTAGAAGAGTTAAGTAGAGAATGCAAACTACTATCTTCTATATATGAATTTAAAAGTTCATCGTCGATATTTTATCCTGTAACATCAATCAATATATATACGAATCAAATATTCATCTTTGCACTCTGAGCCAAAGATATTCATCGATTGGTCATGTTCATCTAAACACTGTTCATCTTTGTACTACGGGCCAAAGATATTAATCGAGAGGTCGTATTCATCTCAACACTGTTCATCTTTTGCACTACGGCCAAAGATATTCATCAAGAAATCATTCATCTTTGCACTACGAGCCAAAGATATTCAAGTAATATCATCATTTAGGACGAGAGGATGATGAAAAATATTTTAAAGAAAACCGAATCCGGTGAAACAAAAGAACAAATATTAAGGATTTGTATTTTAAACAATCCAAGTTCAAAAATACTTCATAAGTAATCAGAGTGGAGTAAAATTCAAGAATGATCAAAACATGGATACAATCAAAGCTAGTATCCATAATAGATATTTTGGACAAAAAGAAGAAATTTCATTTTCCGTTGAATAGTACCGTATTCGTGAATAGTGCCATATACGTGAATAGTAACTCCGACACCAAAAGATAGAAATTTCACAAAAAAACATCTTCACGCTTCGTGAATAGTACTTGTGAATAGTAACTCGTGAATAGTAACTCATGAATAGTAACTCCGACATGAAAAAGTTCCAAATTTGATAAAAATTTCCAACCAATATTTCAGCATAATGATATTGAAGAAATAATATCATTTTGAATAAAATAACATCCCTTACCTCGAAAGATCAAGATCTTACATTTGAAACAATAGAATATAGGCTATGACTTCAACTTGCACCTTATAACAATACTCAAAATATACTCAAAATACTCACAAGAATACGCTCGATAATATAGAGAGAGAAAACTTGATTTACGGTGTGATTTTCAATTCTAACCTAAGCACCCTATTTATAGGAAAATGCTTAGAACACCAAAGTAGAAAATTTATTAAATATTATTATATTTTTTTCCAAAACTTCATACGCATGCTTTTACCATCTGAACTCAGCCCCTATCACATGTTAAATGAGGGAAACAAAATGAAAAACACGTTTTTGTAAATAAAAATAATTAAAACTTTCAAAAATCAATTATTTCGAAACTTTGAAACTTCAATAATTCATAATAAATAACCATTTTATCAGAAAATTCGAATCTCGCGAGTTTTTATAGGAAATTCAATTCTCTACAACTTTGCAGAAGAAAGTTTTTCCAAATTCCAAACAGAAATTGACCGAAATCCACAAACGGGCGATTTTACAGGCTATAATCAAATTTCAGTCAAGAAATGGGGTCCACCGACACACAAAACATGTGTTAATCATTTAATAGCACAAAAATACTCTTCCTCCTCATATACTCATATATCCCACATTCATTATAAAAATATCACCGTTAATATATTATTAAAATAATATATTTAAATGAATTATTTTATCAGAAAAAAATAAAATATTAATTTTCAACAATTCTCACATTAAAAATTTTCTCCATCTATATCCACATAAAATCAATATTTTTCTCATCATATAAATCAATATTAATTATTCACAAATAATATTACAGAATCACGATCTTGTGCAACGGTAGTTCGAGGAAAGAGGGGCTTTCAATAAGGATCTCTCTCACTTCTTGGCCGCAATGATTAGGTGACCAAACCTCTCGTTAGACAGAACTTTCTAGACATTGCCAATAATGTTATCCAATAATATTATTAGGATAATATGAATTATTGTCAGATAATGGAAAATACTATGTAATGACAATTTATTGAAACAACGGTAATATAAAATATCAATGCAAAGAATTATTGAATCAATAAAATAAAATAATTGAATAGTAATTCTTCGTAACAATTATTGAGTAGTGCCTCCTTGCGTAAGAATCAATAATTGGTGCAATACCAAAGTGTCTTCTTGTTCAACAACGCATTATTAGTGTGTTTTAACCACCGGTATTCCAACAAGATTAATTGGTAATAACTACGCCTAATTATTTATAAACAACTTATATTTGTCGTTTTCTTCATCCAATCGCTTTCCATTATGGGGCCCACAAAAATCTACGTCAGCATGCGAATATTCCCCGAAGATTTGAATATTCCACGACCAAATGAATATTCCCCGACGATAATAAATATTTTATAACCACTTGCTTATTCGAAATATTTGCGTATTTTAACCATAACTATCCACATTAATCAAATCAACCCTTACTATTTCAAAATAATAAATAGAGGAAAATAAATTTCATTTATTAATAATTTGGGGTCTTACAACCTCCCCTCCTTATGAAATTTCGTCCTCGAAATTGACGTACGTACCTGGTATTTCAAAAAGATGAGAATACCTCGCTTTCATTTCTGTTTCCAACTCCCAGGTCATTTCCTCAATAGCATGGTTTCTCCACAAAACTTTAACTTTTAGTATAACCTCGGTACATAGGACATGTTCTTTCCTATCCAAGATCTAGACAGGTACCTCCTCGTACGTTAAGTCTTGGCTATCTCGTCCGGGTTCTAACTCAATGAGCGTGGTTCGGTCGTCACATATTTACGTAACATCGACACGTGAAAAAGCGTTATGAACACGCGTCATACTTGGCGATAAAAGCGAGTCTATAGGCCACGGTTCCTATTCGATCGAGAATTTCAAATGGATTAATAAATCGAAGGTTTGAGCTTTTCTCACCTCACCGATTCTCGCTTTTGAAATAACAACTTCTTGCACCTCCTTCTTCAAATTCATCGGCCTCGGTGTGTAGCTTGAGCGACTTTAACTTTATCGATTAAAAGTCGATTATACTCGTATATCATCACGTGGGTACCTAGAGTTTTCATCTCCATCTCTATTATTTGTAAATTATCTGAAATGAGTCTTTGACAATATCGTACTCGTGCTTGTATACAATCTTCTACTCAACACGCCACCTACCACGTTCACTTTTCCAGGATGGCATGGTCGTAACTTGTCTTTGAAATAGGTCTCCTCTTGAGTTCTTCAAGCTCTTCCCACATTCCTTGCTCCATTGAATTTTGTATCTCCACGAGTCAAATTTGCGTTAATGGAATAGCGATTCGAGAATATCCTTCAACGAATCTCAGATAATAACCAACTAAGCCTGAAAGCTACGTATTTTGATTTACCGACTTAGGTTGTTCTCAATCGTGACTCATATCCCAACCTTGGATAAGACGTTACAATGACACCTATCGGTTTACTATCGCATGCGAATATGGTGTCCCCTACGGAGAGTCGGCTCGGTGCATTCCACAAAGGAAGTCACCGGATAAAGGCTCGGTACCAAATTCTATAGTTGAATTTTAACTCCACGAAGTTCAATAGGAGCCATTCGGTATGAGATTTTAGAAATGAGTTTTGTACCGGGTTCAAAGTCGATACAAATTTTAATATCAGTCTTTGGGAGTAAACCAAGAAATTCTCTAGGAAATACGTCAGGAAAAATCAATAACAACAAGAATATTATTCAAATCTGACGTGTCTTTATTCAAACCCATAACATGGACTAAGAAAACTTGACATCCATAATAAACGAATGACTTCATGGCTTGATATGAAAATGTTTGACTACAATGGTTTGATTGCTTGAATTTGAATAACAGGTTGCTTAGGAATATGAAAACTAACAACCCTTAAAGTAATCAATTTCGGCGTGATGAGTAGTTAACCTTAAAATCACATCAAAAGCGAATATCTCTATAGAAATAAGGTTAATAGGTAATGTGATAGTGCCAACCTGAATCAAGCAAGATTTCTAAACAACGGATGTAATGAAAGTTTCTCCTAACGGAGTCTCCATAAATAGGTCAAAGTCTAATTTCTCCGTAGTCAAGTTCAAACGTTAAGCGCAAGCAAAAGAGATAAAAGAATGGGTAGAAGCAGGGTATCTAGTAAGGTATAAACTTCGCAAGAATTTATAATTAACTAACCCGTGCTAACCGTTCGGGTTCCTCGCATTTTAACCGATCACGATAAACGCTCTTCCGGGAATCGTTGACTTTGACTTTTTGGGACGATCTTTTGAGTCACCATTCCCATTGGATTGGGTTTCGATATCGCATAATCACGAAAGCGATATGTCCTTCTTTTCCACAATTATAGCATACCTTAAAGCTGTTGTAGGCGGTTTCAATGATATATCCTCTTTCTCGCATTTGTAACATACGACTGATGGTCTTTCTCCTCCATTGGAACTAGTTGCTACTGGCGCTGACGTCTTCACATGGTCGTTGAATCTCCTCTTTTTAAAATCTCCTCCCGACTCACTTCTTCTATTTTCATGGCCACGATTACCACCAGAGTGGTTACCGCCTTTGTCCGTGTTCTTCTTTCTCATTTGGTTATCGTTATTCGATGATTGCTATCTTGATATGATCTGGTTATGGTCCCTCGGTTGAACGTACTCGTTATCTCGCTTCTAACAATCGAGCCACATTGACAACATCTCGAATAGAGAAAATTTATGAGAAATGAGATGGCGTATCGTACGGGTTTCAAACCTCTCAGAAACATCCGCGTCATACGTTCCTCATTCTCCACCAAATGAGGTGCAAACCTGGATAACTCCGCGAACTTCGCCTCGTACTGGGACACCGTCATGTTATTCTGCTCCAGTCTAATAAACTCCACTTCCTTCATATGACGAATACTTTCAGGGAAGTACTTGTCATTGAACTGTTTCTGAAATGTCTCCCATGACATGCTGAGTGCAGCTGGATGGGTACGCTTCACAGATTCCCACGATGAATCGCCTTTCGCCACGGAACATAAAGGTGGCGAATGGAACCTTCGTTCCTCCGTGCATCCCAAGACATCGAATATCTTGGTAATTTGCTTGACCCATGTTTCCGCGCTTATGATCGGATCGGCTTTCCCTTAAATTCGGTGGTCCCAACTCTTTGAGGCTTGCTTGGTTGTGACAACCCGTGAATTGCTATCATTTCCTCTGTATTTTAACGCGCGAGTCTCCCTCAAATCGATTTTACATGAAGCGCAAAAAGCTTCTAAACATCCCTCGTTCATCATCTCGCTTTCGGTGGTGTTGTTCACAGGAGGTACATTGCCACTGTTGCACGTTCTCCTCGTTGGTAAAAGAGAGCATCTCCACGGTCTCATTTACTCCATTGTTAATATTCTCATCGACATTCTCAAATCCGTCATAAAAACAAGGGTTAATTAAGAAAATCAATATATCACATAATATCCCTATATCTTGACCAACTAATAAATAAGCTTAGGTAGGACACACTAACAAAGGATTTACTCGTCTCTCCCTCCTAGTTCTATTCCACGATCTCCGCCAGAGATCATATCCCTAAGCTACGATACCAACTATGGCGCCCGAAATAGGTCCATTCCATCCAACCCATTCGAGTCGCCAAATACATGATACGAAATAACTACAACTTTATTATTACAATATATAAACTGTGAGTTTAAATACAGATATTGCCATCTAGACAATATCCACACGCAAATAAATCCCCATCATAATTATTGATACATTTTTTTATAAAAATGGTGAGGACTACTAAACAACTCTCTCTAGAACCTTCATTCCATACCCCGACTAGTACTCGCTACATTCTCGCCTCCTGAGAAGAAAAATGGAACAACAAAGAAAAGGGTGAGCTCAACTAGCCCAGTAAAGAACATTATGACTAAGATAATATACAACAAATTATCGTTAGTCTCCAACAGGGAAAAATCTAATAGAATACAATAGACAACCAGTTTTAAATCAACAACTGCAGCGGAAACAATAATTCATTAGAAGAGTTAAGTAGAGAATGCAAACTACTATCTTCTATATATGAATTTAAAAGTTCATCGTTGATATTTTATCCCTATAACATCAATCAATATATATCTGGAATCAAATATTCATCTTTACACTACAGGCCAAAGATATTAATCAGTAGGTCATGTTCATCTCAACACATGTTCATCTTTGCACTACGGGCCAAAGATATTCATCAAAAAATCATTCATCTTTGCACTACAAGCCAAAGATATTCAGTAATATCATCATTTAGGACTGAGGATGATGAAAAATATTTTAAAAAAACTAATCCAGTGAAACAAAAGAACAAATATTAAGGATTTGTATTTTAAACAATCCAAGTTCAAAAATACTTCATAAGTAATCAGAGTGGAGTAAAATTCAAGAATGATCAAAACATGGATACAATCAAAGCTAGTATCCATAATAGATATTTTGGACAAAAAAAAGAAATTTTATTTTTCGGTGAATAGTGTCGTATTCGTGAATAGTGTCGTATACGTGAATAGTAACTCCGACACCAAAAGATAGAAATTTCACAAAAAATATCTTCACGCTTCGTGAATAGTACTCATGAATAGTAACTCGTGAATAGTAACTTGTGAATAGTAACTCATGAATAGTAACTCCGACATGAAAAAGTTCCAAATTTGATAAAAATTTCCAACCAATATTTCGGCATAATGATATTGAAGAAATAATATCATTTTCGAATAAAATAACATCTCTTACCTCGAAAGATCAGTACTTCTAGCTGAAACACCGAATATAGGCTATGACTTGAACTTGCACCGTATAACAATACTCAAAATACTCACAAGAATACGCTCAATATTATAGAGAGAGAAAACTTCAGTTTCTGGTGTGATTTTCAATTCTAACCTAAGCACCCTATTTATAGGAAAATGCTTAGAACACCAAAGTAGAAAATTTATTAAATATTATTATATTTTTTCCAAAACTTCATACACATGCTTTTACCATCTGAACTCAGCCCCTATCACATGTTAAATGAGGGAAACAAAATGAAAAACACGTTTTTGTAAATAAAAATAATTAAAACTTTCAAAAATTAATTATTTCGGAACTTCGAAACTTCAATAATTCATAATAAATATCCCTTTTATCAAAAAATTTGAATCTCGTGACTTTTTATAGGAAATTCAATTCTCTACAACTTTACAGAACAAAGTTTTTCCAAATTCCAAACAGAAATTGACCGAAATCCACAAGCGAAGCGATTTTTGTGTTTATAATCAAATTTCGATCAAGAAATGGGGTCCGCAAACACACAAAACATGTGTTAATTATTTAATGCCACAAAAATACTCTTCCTTCTCATATACTCATATATCCCACATTCATTATAAAAATATCATAGTTAATATATTATTAAAATAATATATTTAAATGAATTATTTTATCGAAAAAAATAAAATATTAATTTTAACAATTCTCACATTAAAAATTTTCTCCATCTATATCCACATAAAATCAATATTTTCCTCATCATATAAATCAATAATTAATTATTCACAAATAATATTACAGAATCACAAGATCTTGCAACCGGTAGCCGCAGGAAAGAGGGGGCTTTCCAATAAGGATCTCTCCTTACTGGCCGCAATTAGGTGACCAAACCTCTCCTTAGACAGAACTTTCTAGACATTTCCAATAATGTTATCCAATAATATTATTCAGATAATATGAATTATTTCTCCGATAATGGAAAATACTATGTAATGACAATTTATTGAAACAACAGTAATATAAAATATCAATGCAACAATTATTGAATCAATAAAATAAAATCTTGAATAGTAATTCATCGTAACAATTATTGAGTAAAGTGCCTTCACGTAAGAATCAATAATTGGTGCAATACCGAGTGTCTTCTTGTTCAACAACGCAGCGTATTAGTGTGTTTTAACCACCGGGTATTCTAACAATGATACTTGGTAATAACTACTGCCAAGTTATTTATAAACAACTTATATTTGTCGTTTTCTTCATCCAATCGCTTTCCGTTATGGGGCCCACAAAAGACTGCGCTGTCGTACGAATATTCCCTGACAATACCAATATTCCACGACCAAACGAATATTCCCCGACGATAATAAATATTTTATAACCACTTGCTTATTCGAAATATTTGCGTATTTTACCCATAACTATCCACATTAATCAAATCAACCCTTACTATTTCAAAATAATAAATAGAGGAAAATAAATTTCATTTATTAATAATTTGGGGTCTAACAATCACCTTCTTTAGCCACCCCACCTTTAGGTTTTAAAGCCTGTTTGGTTTTGGAATTGGGTTTAACAAAAGATTTAGATCCTTTCTTCTTCTTGCCTTTCCAATTTCCCTTAGCATTCCCCTTTTGCACCATCATTATGGGAGCGGGTCCTGCCTTTCTCATGTTGTTCTCGATAGTTCTTAACATGCTCAACAACTCAGTAAGGGGTATCATAATTTCATTCTTGAGGTAATTCATAACAAATTAAGAGTAATTGATATTCAATGATTGTAAAACAAGATCAGTTTGGGCTTCTGGAGTAATCGGAAAACCCAACATATCAAGGTACTCAATATACCAAATCATTTCCAGCACATGTGGACCAACTGGATCACGTTCACCCATTTTGCAGTGATACAACACTTTGCTTGTATCATACCTTTCCTGTCGAGCATGCCCTTCGAACAATTTCTTGAGATGCTCGATCATCTCATAAGCATCCATCAACTCATGTCGCTTTTGAAGCTCAACGTTCATAGTTTCTAGCATGAGACAACTCACGTCCAGAGCATCATCTTGATGCTTCTTGTAAGCATTATGCTCTGCACGTGGTGCAGTGTCAGCTGGTACTGCAGGAATGGGCTTTTCAATGACATATAGCTTACGCTCTTGTTTAAGGACAATCCTCAAGTTCATATGCCAGTCAAGGAAATTAATTCCACTCAACTTGTCCTTCTCAAGGACTGATCGTAGTGAAAGACTACTTGTGTTGTTGTTGTTTTCCATTGATATCTACAATTTAAAAGTGCAAAAATAATAAGTCAAATTGTAGAGTTTTTGATATTATATAATTGATAATAGTACATTCAAAGTATACCCCCCACTATTTTATTCAAATTAATAGCCCTCATCATTAATTCGGAAAGCATTTTTTATTAAATCTTTCTAGTGAGCCAAGATCCATATTTCATTATGCCTTAAGTTAGCTTTGGCTATTTTCTCAAAACATAATTATTTAGGTAGACAACCCCTTGTCAATTATATCATATATAACTCCTGGATAGTTTGGTAAACAACATTTGTTTCTAGTCCATCTAATGGTACCTACCAAACTCCATGTCTCTAAGTCCACAATCCTATTGAGTTAACTTAGTTAAGTCGGGCCCAATGATTTTAACAGTTTGGATATCACAATTATCCTATCGCATCTTACCTAGATAAATAGGGTACTTTGCTTAGGCAAACCTACATCCATTAATCAAGGTCTTGATGAGTGTTATTCATTGGAAGGCATCTGATTTAGACTTAATAATTTATTGATAAAACAACTCGGGTTAAATCCCTAGTCCGGAACAAATCTTGGGTCAAATCCCAAGTCCGAATCGAATCAAATCCATCACAATAAGGCCTCAAACTACTAGTCCAATAGCATCTTCTTGGGTCATCTTAGCCCACCACAGGCTCCCAAAAGGTCATGACTTGAAGGTACTATTAGTAGTAACTTATTTCCTTATATGCAGACAAATTTTTCCCCTATCTTTCGATGTGGGACTGGGGTGTTATAAACTCCCCCACCTAAATTTCTGACGTCCCCGTTAGAACCGATCACACACACGGCCCAAAGATCTTTGCCTCTCTAGCCATTGTGGGATAATACCGGCTGGCTTCGTGTCCCCACCTCCGGACCTCCATCTCTCCATTGTGGGATAATACCACCAGCCTTCGTGTCCCCACCTCCGGCAACCCGATCGGATGACCCGACCCGAGCTTTCGAGAGTTTGCTTTGATACCATATGAAACAACTCGGGTCAAATCCCGAGTCCGGAACAAATTTTGGGTCAAATCCCAAGTCCGAATCGAATCAAATCCATCACAATAAGGCCTCAAACTACTGGTCCAATAGTATCTTCTTTGGTCATCTTAGCCCACCACAGGCTCCCAAAAGGTCATGACTTGAAGGTACTATTGGTAGTAACTTATTTCCTTATATGCAGACAAATTTTTCCCCTATCTTTCGACGTGGGACTGAGGTGTTACAATTGAGGGATTTTATAAATTACTTTAGATCTCATAAATTTTAATCTTATTAAGCATGCACATTATTTATCATATTATATCGCATACAAGCATAAATAAAGTACAAAATTAAATGTGTCACAATTATGGCCCAATCCACTGTCAATCTTTTCAAGCTAATGAAATATTGAAGGTCAATCTAAGGTGGTAAAAGATCTCAAAACAGTAGCTTCCTTGGATCTTCCTCATGCATGTGCCTCCTCTCCATCATAATCTTTCCATCGTGTTCTCCATCTTGTCATCTTCGTCGATTACAGATTATTACATGACATAAAGAAACATCAAGTTACATTCGAGGGAATTTAGATGAGAAGAGAATATTACATCAGAATTTATAGAAAGACACGACATGCAAGTCGTATTTCAAAACCAAAAACCACTAACCTATGGGTCAAAAGGCCATAAATGTGCACCACGCGTATCACAATAAGCACATAATATTTTATATATAATTAAAGAAAACTATATATAACATATTGGGGTTACGACCATCGTGCGCTACGACGGGGGGGTCCAAGGGGGGGTCTCCCCCCATGACGGTGGAGACAATCTGTATTGTAGAATTTTTCCATACAAATCTCTGCAACAGTTTCAGAATTATATAATTTAATCCACCAAAACACCCATAATAACTATACACCCAGTACATATCATATATGTCCAGTTTCAATTAATCATATTAAACCGAATCTTCATGCTTCTAATCCAATTATAATGGAAGTTGTATACTGTTATTACGCCATTTAAGATACAATTAACAGAACATAATATACATACATATCTATTACTGATATTCATAATACCAGAATATACGTACATCCAGAATATCATATACTCAATTTCATATCGGTAAAATTGTATCATCATATATCATATATATCGGGAAAAATAATCAATTTCAGATCAGTAAAATTGTATCATCATATATCATATATTTATCAAAAACAATAAAACACGTAATCAATTATCGTTTATAAGTAGCTTTGATACCACCGTAGGTTTTACGTAAAAGCATACGGTGAATATAAAAATTTATAAAGCAATTTCTGAAAACCAACACAAGATCCATGCGAAACAAAATTAATTCAGAGGTTTAGAATTTATACTGATTATAGAATACTCTGAAACCGCTTCGAATCTCCAACGCAATCCAACCGAACAGCGTCTCTATGGTATCCACACGAACGCTCGTGAATCGTCGCACTATTTCTGCTGATTGAAGGGAGGCTATGATTAGCCACTAAAGGAATGGATTTTTGAAATTTCTCTCTAGTCTCTCTCTAAGAGCGGCTAGGGTTTTTTTTATAGGTTATGATTCGTTACCTAAAATGGCTGCTATATATCATATATTTAGTAGTTAATAGGAATTAATCAAAACCCTAATCTAATTAAAATAAAATCTGAATATATATATATATATATATATATATCTTAATTAAGTCTTACTTAATTAATATACCTATATATAAATTATCCTATTAATTTAAATTTGTAATTTAAATTCTATCAATCATATTGACATATTTAAATCTTTACAAGTTAAATTACTTCCCTTCTAATTACTTTCTTTGTGTGTGACCCTATAGATTATTATTACATTAGCAATAATTTTAAAATCATATTATAAAATTATAAACAGTGAGCGGCATCTAGTAATGCATCACTTCTGCCCAAGTAATAATAAGATTGATGATTCAATGAAACCTTTTCGTGACCAATGTTTCAATGTAATTTAATCCTTTTAACCTTGATATCTTAGATTAAACTCGAGTCATGAAATGTGTCATACTCTTCATAATTTAATCTGAGTTTTCTTGATCAATGAGTAGACTATATGAAACAAATCACTATTTAAGCATGGCCATGCATTTCATAGTCCTACTCAATCAAGAGGCCTATGGATATCACCCTTAATATATAGGAGGGTTAAATTCTATCTAGATCACTCATATTCCTCACACGATTCATGATGTACCCAATATTCACCTTTATAGTCCCCCTATTAAAGGTGACATTTGATGATATCAAAGTACATAAATTCTCGTGTAGTAATATAGTGATTTCAGGTCGGAGGACCATCACATCATTGTCATTATGAGAATCGCTAATGACACTTCGCATAATGCTCCACATAGAATTCTTATGGTGGGTCTATCCAGTACATCGTTCTCTAACACGTACCTATGCATTGACTTAATATCTCATATATTTATGACCAATGAGATTTGGTCATCAGTCAATCCACATACTAGTTTCAATGCATCATTATTGTTCAATCAACAATGATACTCGACTAGGGACATTTATGAGCAATGATACTAATTGTAATTATATAATCTCATGTTCAAGTCACATACTTGAAACTATATAATTTGTATCACTATTCTAAAGAATTTTATTATGTTACTATTTATATAATGCAGTAAATAAAACCATTCATTTATTCAATCAAATATAATATCAAAATGTTAAGCAATTATATCAAATAGTTGGCCTCTAGGGCATAAATTCTAACGGCTAGAGCATCATCTCTCTCAACCAGAGCAACATCTCTATCAGAAAGAGATGTCAACATCAAGGCCCTAGCCTGATCCCTCTCAAACTTCTTCAGATGTAAAATATGCTCTAAATACTCTATAGAATGTGGATTCACAGCAGTAGGAATACTGAGGGAATCAACCAGAGCTACTGACAAACCAGTAAACAACTCATCCCCAATGAGAGAATAAGGGTACTCCATAGGCTCCCCACTATCAGAATCAATACCTGGCTCTGAGGATACAACCCTAGCCGATGCAATCTCTGCCTCCAACCATGCAAAATACTCTGTAGAACGATATGGATGACTAGTAGAAAAGTCAGCCCTCTCACGCTGGGTCCAACATGTATAAATCCTAGACAAGTTGTAAGACCCCAACTTTTTTATGAATAAAATTGAATTTCCTCTATTTATTATTTTGTTATAGTAAAGGGTTGATTTGATTAATGTGGTTAGTTATGGGTAAAATGCGCAAATATTTTAAGTAAACAAGTGGTTATAAAATATTCATTATTGTCAGGGAATATTTGTTTGGTCGTGGAATATTCTTGCTGTCGGGGAATATTCGTAAGATGACGCAACCATTTGTGGGCCCCATAACGGAAAACTGTCGGATGAAGAAAACGATAAGTATGAGTTTTTTTATAAATAACGGCGTAGTTGTTACCGTTAACACTGTTGGAATACTTGGTGGTTAAAGTACAGTAATACACGTGGTTACACAATAGCACACGGTATTGCACAATATTTTTGAATTATTGATTCTTACGCAAGAAGGCACTACTAAATAATTTTTACATTAATTACTATTCAATATTTTATTTTATTGATTAAATAATTGTTACGTTGATATTTTATATTATTGTTATTTCAATAATTGTCACTACACAATATTTTCCATTATCAGATCAATAATTCATATTATTTGAATAATATTATTAGATAGCATTATTGACAATGTCTAAGGAAGTTTTGTCTAAGTAAGGAGTTTGGTCACCTAATTGCGCGCCAGTAAGGAAAAATCCTTATCGGAAAGCCTCTTCTGTCTTGGGAAAGACCTGGTTGTCATTATTGTGATTCTGTAATATTATTTGTGAATAATTAATTATTAATTTATATGATAAGAAAATATTTATTTTATTTGGATATAAATAAAGGAATTAATGTTGAGGTGTTTTATCAATATTTTGTCGGAATGAAGGTATTAAAAATCATCCGTATATGGATTTCAGCCATTTTTCGTTTGGAATTTGGAAAAAAATTCTTCTTACAAAGTTGTAGAGAATTAAATTTCCTATAAAATGGACATAAAATTTGTATTTTTCTGATAAAGGGCTATTTATTATGAATTATTGAAGTTTCTGAATATTGTTTAAATTTAAAATGTTTTGGTGGAGATTTTCTAGAATGGGTGGGCTCCACTCTGGTCCTTATTGGTGTGCTAAGAAATTTCAAAGTGTGGTTTCAAATGTGGTGTGCTGCAAATAATCCTCTGTATGCAAAATTGTCAGAAGTGGTGTGCTACCACTTTCCTATAAAGAGGGTGCTTGAAAATCACACCAGAATCTGAAGTTTTCTCTCTCTATAATATCGAGCGTATTTTTTTGAGTATTTAGATATCTTGAGTGTTACTATTCAGTGCAAGTTTCCTTCAATATTATATCCGATATTTCAGCCAGAAGTACATTTCTTTTGAGGTAAGGGATGTTATTTTCTTCGTAAATGATGTTATTTCTGTGACACCCCCAAATCCGGGTCTCTTCCAACCCGACATATGGTGCTACACGGTGCTACAGTTCACATAAACATTCAATTGAAATGCCTCAAAAGAACGAATACGTCTTATAAATATTCCAAAATAATACTATCATTCCCCAAGTTCTTTATAACCGTTACATTTGTTCTTGTCATAATATCAAATATTATCATTATAAACCTATACTATTACATAGGTAATCTATAGGTTCGCCTTAGCCTTCCCTTTATCCTCGCTGGATCCTTCGGTCCATTCGGTCTTAGCTGCATTCATATGGTTCAAGCAAGAGTGAGCATAATAAGCTCAACAAGTACAACAATTTCATTTAAACAACATGCTTGAAACATAGGAATCGTATATCTTCAATAACTGGATAATAGTTACGAAGTACTATCGATAATTCAAAATAACACGTCTTTTCCTTCAAAACATTTTACAATGATAATATTGAGTAAAACATCAATTCTGGTCTAAGACCATGAGCATTTCATAATTTCTTTGAAAAGGACATCCCGTCACTAAGTCCGTAAGTTCGGCATAGCTTACGAGCACTTCTAGGTGATCAGCCTATAGTACTCTTGTGACGCCCCCAAAATAGGTATACATCACCCATCTTGAGTCGCCAAATACATGGTACAAAATTCAAATACAACTTAATAGTACAACTGTCGTGTAGAATACGACAAGACATAACTGAGAGTTTTAATACGAATATTGTCTTCTAGACAGTATTCAACTCAAATGAAGTCCTCGATACATTTATTATCACACTATTTCATAGAATAGTGAGGACTACTAATGCTATCATCTGGACCGTCACTCCGTTTCCCGACTAGTCCCGGCTACATTCTCATTTCCTGAAGAGAACAATGAAAGCAAAAGGGTGAGCTCAACTAGCCCAGTAAGAAATATTATGACTAAGATAATGCATAATAATTTATCGTTAGCCTTCAACAGTGTTAAACTGATAAAATATAACAAACATCAAGTTTAATTGCAGCGAGACAAGCAATCCATTAGAAGAGTCAAGTAGAGAATATAATCTACTATCTTCTATAATTTAAAAGGTTTATCAACAGTTTTATCTCTGAGACTCAGCTTAATAAATAATCCACATCATCCCTGCACTACGGCCAAGGATATTCATTAGTATCACGACCACAAATTATCCATGCACTACGGGCCAAGGATATTTGTGTTTTCATCAATGGTCATGATCATGCTAACAACTGTCCATCAATACACTACGGGCCAATGAGGACTTTTACCACATCATTTGTAACATTACGGTTATGATTATATCGAATAATCCCTGGTCATAATCATACCAAGTCCATCTATGTACTACAGGCCACAGATGACTTTCAACATATTATAAACATGAAGATGATGACAATGATATAAGAATTCAATAAAAATAAGTTCAAGGATAAATTTTTAAAGATTTATAATTTAATTTATCCAGAAATTAATAACGTCCAAATTGTCAACATGATAATGTTTTGTGGAGTAAAATTCAAGAATACTCAGAATAATATTTCCATGAAAAGATACTGAATGAAGCGCAAATATCCAGGATATTCTACTAATTTCATGGAGTATAGAAGCCAAAACTTTAACCAACTGAGTATAATAGAATATATGAAACTCTAAATGGATTTTTATCCGCCATGCGGTAATCCACATAGACAGGTTATTCCAACAAAATAATAAAGAATTAAATAACATAAGAATTCACCAGGCGTGCGTAATCCGCACAGACATGATATTCCAACAGAATAATAAAGAATGGAATAACAACAGAATTCACCAGGCATGCGATAGACCGCACAGACAGGTTATTCCAACAGAATAATAAAGAATGAAATAACAGAAGAATTTCACCATGTATGTATGCGCTACTTCATGTATGCAGTTATTCCAACATAATAATAAAGAATGGAATAACAACCCTTACGAGTATTGAAAGAAAATAACTCTCTTCATGAATACGAAAGAATAATACCCCTTACCTTAGTAGGAGATTGGATACTGCAATAGTGTAGTAACAGAATACTTTTCTTCTTTCTCTCTTATTCTCTATATACTTTCTCTCTCTATAGCTTGAATGAATTGGTGAAAAATAATGAAGAAATGAGCTTCTATGTATAGGCTTGGCAGAGTAAGGGTAAAATAGTCTTTTTGCCATAATTAATGACATCATCGCTGACATCTTCAATCATAATACATCATTTCTTACCTCATCGTCCGATGACATCATCGCTTACCGCATCGTCCAATTCAATTTGTTCTCTTCCACCTCCTTTTACTTTTATACCATGAATTTGCTATAATAATGCTACCATTCAAATTATAAAAAATGTACAATTATATAATCACATCATACTACTATAATGTAATATTATAATAATATATTTGAATGAATTATTTTAAATCGAAAAAGATAAAATACCAACTTTCAACAAATGTCACATGCTAAAAATTCCTCAGTTTAAATCCACTTCGAATAAATATTTTCTTATATATCATTTGTGTCCACTGTGATAAACCGAGATTTCGAATAATCAAAATTTTACGAATAATTTTTTTTATTATTATTAATAATGATTATTAATTTTGTGACAAGTTTCTGTGATACGAGTCTCGAGAAGGTCAATTTGTGTATTGACTAATAAAATTAGAGTAGAGTTGTGCTTAACGACTATAGAAACCCTAACCCTAATTTCTGGATGGGAATTCGATAGAAAATATAATTAAAATAATTATATTGATATGTACGTGTTTGTACTGTATAGATATATTGATCAATGATTGATCGGATAAGGTTTAAAATTAGTAAACCCTAATAAGAGATTAAAAACCCTAATCTCATGATTAGAAACCCTAACGTACCATTAGAAACCCTAATCGAAAGCCGGGAAACCCTAATTTTATATTCGGGAATCCTAAAACCCTAATTAGGAAACCTTAATCCTAATTAGTAAGCTTAATATGTTTATTAAACTTTAATATGATTAGAAAACCCTAATTATATTTTAGTTATCTTCATTTCTATTTTACAAACCCTAATTGTAATTTAGAAATTTTAATTTTTCTAAATAAAACCCTGATTTCATATTCAGGATTTCTAAACCCTAATTAGGCAACCCTAATCCTAATTGGAAGGCCTAATATATTTATTAAACACTAATGTGATTAGGAAAACCTAATTTAATTTGGAAACCCTAATTTTAGTTTTAAACTTTTAATTTTCTAATTTAAAAACCCCAAATTGGAAATTATGTAAGCTAATGTTTTAAAACCTAAGTGTTAGAACCTTAGGGTTAAACCCTAAGGGTTGTGCATTTGTCTAGTATGCCATTAACTTTAATTTGCTAAAGACCAAAATGCCCTTTTTGGATTTTTTTAAAGTAACTTGTAAAATGGTCAGAGCTTTAGTTGGTGACCAACCCACTTGACTTTGAGACTACTAATATCTCAGAAAAGCAGCTAGAAACATCAGATATATGTAATATACAATGTATCTTTGTATTATATATAGATTAAGAGAGAGAAAGTGTATAAAACTAGTCATTTTTCTAACTTACTCTCAATAACTCTCTCTCTCTCTCTCTCTCAAACCTCCGAATTCCTTAAGTAATTCAGTCACATAACCAGTCCCTAGATCACCCAATATCAGATTGGAGAGCATAGATCAAGATTGGAGCAAGAGAGGTATAAACCTAATTTTTATTTTTAATCCAAGATGCTTAGATAATTTTATGTTTAAGTGTTTAGAATCTTGCTAATGGATGTTTTATGAAGATCTATGATGATCTATCATGAATCCATAGCATCAAAGTGCTTTAAAAACGAAGTTTTCAAAAACTGCTCAAGAACAGTCAAGGTCGTCTGACAAGCTTATGTCAGTGGCTGTAGATCTTTGTGTATTTATGATTTTTGTTGTTTGATGTTTTGGATCCGTAGTCTGGTAAGAGGTCTTTGTTCTGCAATTGAAATAACAGTTATATGATGTCTCGATTTCATTTTATTAACGGTCAAAACCCGTTGACACACGTTGACGACACACCCATTTCGGGCAACCCGTAAATACGTGAAAATCGCCTCGACAACGTTTTGTTGGGTCATGATCGACATTTGTTTTGTGTTTTGATAATGTTATGGTAACCATGTTGTAGCTTGTATAATGGAATATAGATCTGGGTCTTTAGGCCTCTTAACACATCAACAGATGGAACAGTGTAGATGTTCAAACTAGGTCATACGGCCATAACTTAGTGTTTCTGGAATTTCCAGAAACGGGAAGAACACAACTTTCTGACCATGTTTGACCGAGCTAAATCGGGCTAGTGGTTTGTTTTTAGACTGATCCGTTGCTTTAGTGATGTTCTTTGACATAAGGACTTCATACTTGAACCATTATATTACATGAATCATGAATGAAACGTATATAAAATTAAATTAGAAAGTGGCCACTCAAACTACTGGGTTTCTGGGAAAACCCAGAAACACTCTGACAGTGAGTTTGAGGGCTTTGATCTTACATCTGGGTAATGTTATGTCTTTGATGATGGTTGATTCTTGTAGTGTTACCTAAACACTACAAGATCATGGTTCGAAATTGCCTAGAAATATTTTATATTGGAAATTAAAGAGAGTCAAACGAGCCACCTTGAACTCGGGTCTGACAGTGTTCTTGAGCTCAAGAACACCTAAGATGACAGACAAGTGTTGCTATAGGATTTAGCGACAGTTTTATTTATTTTATTTTCTAAATATTCCGAAAATTATTTAAAAATAGAAAATAAATTCTAAAAATTACAAAAATGGTTTTAAAAATTATTTTAAATTTTGAAAAATAATTTTAATTATTTGAGACATTTTTCATTAATATTTATAATTATTTAGATATTAATGATATTTAATTTATTTAATTAGTGTATTAAATAAATTAGAGAAAAATGATTTAATATTATGAAAAATCATTTTAAATAAGAATAATGTATTTAAAAATATTTTAAATTATAAAATATAATTTTTAATATTTTTAGAGAATTTTCATTAATAATTTAATATTAATGATATTAGATTTATTTAATTATTAAATTAAATAAATAAGATAAAAAATGATTTTATTGATTTAAAAATCATTTTAAATAAGAATAAAGTGTTAGAAAATATTTTGAATTATAAAATATATATTTCAATATTTTTGGAGAATTCTCATTAATAAATTAATATTAATGATTTAGATTTAGATTTATTTAATTATTATATTAAATAAATGAATTAAAATGGTTTTATTGATTTAAAAATCAATTAAAATGAGTAAAATGTTTTAAAAATATTTGAAGTTATAAATTAATGACTTTTAATATTTTGATAATAATTTCATTAATATTTAAATATTAATGGTGATGATTTAAAATGATTTTAATTAATTTAAAAATCATTTAAGTAGAATATTAATGATTTAAAAATATTTTAAGTTATTAATAATAACTTTAATATTTTGACAAGTATAACATTAATATTTTTATATTATTAAATATTAATGATAATAAGATTATTTGATAATTAAATCATTTAAAAATGATTTAAGTGTTTAAAAAATTATTATAAATTATAATAATTGCTTATAAATTATTAAAAGCTTCCGAAAAATATTATTAACGATATTTGACTTATCTAAAATAATATTGAAGCTTAGAGACCAAGTTTAATTGACAATCAATGTGTTAATTATCGGATAGGTGACCGTAATATCGAGAGATGAGGACCAAGTCCAACTGTAAATCGAATTAGTTAGACTTGATAAGTGTTTATATAGGTTATAAACACTAATGTGGCTATGTGGTAATGTGCCTAGGAGAAGTTTGACTGTAAATTACAGTATTGTGTGTTATGAATTATTGTGCTAATTGTGAGACCGATATTATTGGTTATGGGTCTTACTTAACGCAGTATAAGTTTATTGTAGCAAAGAATCAACGCGCGGAAGGCAAGTTTCCTAACTCAACCTCGAAGTTATATTCATTCAATTATTATAATGGTTAATTATTGCTAATTATACCATGTCCGTGGAATTTATTGTTGATTATTCGCAGTTAGTGCATGATTAATAATTCAAATTGAATTACTGATTCAAAAAATATACATTCGTAGAATAACTGTTGTTGGATATTCATATTCGTAGAAGATAGAATCGACAAAGATGTATAATTCACATTTATTGTCAAATTATGTTGAGAAATGTCTTAGCTAATTATTCGGCTAGATTTAACATTTGTTAGAACTTGATAAATTCGAGAAGAGAATTCAATTATTATTAGGTAGATCGATGCCAATTAGAAAACTTGATAGATCGAGAAGTAAATAGAAATTGAAATCATTGTATTTCGTTGTTAAATCAAATTTTAATTCAAAGACCGAGAAGAACAACCTTTTATATAAAGGAACATTTTAGGTCGATATATATTCTATTATCACAAGATCGTTAAGTATTATGCATAACATAGGGTATAATAAAGTTGATCACTTGTTATACTTGCAGATCGGTATGATTTAATCTTTATGGTTATCTGATACTCCTACGTATGTATCAAAGTAAATCTTTGATAGATACCCGAGAAGATAGAAGTTCTAGATCCAATGGATCGCTTCAAAGATAAACCGGAAAACATTCCACTTTGTTATTGCGTAGAATTGATTCTTGTTTATTCAATACAATATCGTAGAAACATTGAAAGCGTTGTACTCTTTCATTATCAGATTATAGTGTTGCCTACGAGAAGACTTGTTATTGATTAACGATTTGTTCAGCTATTTCAAAGTTCCCCAAACTTTGGTGTCATTCTATCAAAATAGATAGTTTATTATTCTGATACTTATACATTCATTGTATATCTTAACTTGCGGGGAAAATTTGTTGCTCACCCTTGCTAAATAAAACTTTTCAGCTAGGAACGAAGTGGCAGGAGGTGCTGTGAAGAACAAAGGCAAAGGCCTGTTGCTGGGATAGTTTAATGAACATTATTATTATTATGTTGTTTTGTGAACCCTTTTTGTTTATCTAAAGGGTATGTTTGTAATGTTAAGGTTAGAGAACCTGGGACTAATGTATTAACAATATCTGTTAATGACTTATGTATTACTATTTCTATATGAATGGGTAGTTAGATTTTATTATATTGTGGACCGTGAACACCAAACTCGGGGGTCAGGTAACCCGGATTTGAGGGTGTCACAGGTTGGTATCAAAGCTGTAGTGACCAAGGCGTTACAAGTTGGTAGCAAAGCTGTAAGTTATAAACCTTAAGTGGGGTGGGTAAAACCCTAGGATTATAACCATAAGCGAAATCTAGAATACTCATTTAGAGTACTAAGTGAGGGATTTCTGAAATATATCGATAGTGAGATATGTGGACACATAGTGTGAGAAGTTCATACTGGAGAAGTATTAATCAAGTCAGTTAAATTGATGGTAGGATGTCTGGAGAAGATGAAATGAGTGCGGAGATGCTAGCGACTGTTGCACCAGTACCAGTAGCCGAGGTGCCAGCGCAAAGCGAATCAGTTGAGAAGGTGGGAGAAGATGAACCTATGGTCAATCTGGGGAGCGATCATGATGATTATCCCGAGATTTATCTGAGTGGTGATAAGGAGGCAGAGTCCGAAGGAGCTAAGGTGGAGAAAGAGAATAAGATCAAAGTTGGAGAACAAGATCAACTATCTGCAGAAGTTCAAGAACTC
This sequence comes from Panax quinquefolius, assembly GCA_020205615.1. NCBI lineage: Eukaryota > Viridiplantae > Streptophyta > Magnoliopsida > Apiales > Araliaceae > Panax > Panax quinquefolius. The sequence goes on along the minus strand of CM035167.1, from coordinate 50,979,661 downwards.
CAGAGTAAAGTGTTTCTCTTGGAGGAGTTGTGGAAGACAGAGAAGAAGCAAGTACATGAAATGATCAAGAACGAAATGAGTCAAGGCGCGTAAGGAGAGGATGAAGACTGAAAGTGGTGGATCGTCTGAAGGAACAATCAACCAGCAGAAAGGCAAGAAAAAGAGAAAGTGGTACAGCGACAATGACAACTCTGAAAAATTCAAACCCAAAAAAGAAGCAAATTTGCAGCAAGTGTGGAAAGATTCACGTGGGAGAATATATGACAAAGAAGAACGTGTGCTTCAATTTTAAGCAGGAAGGACATATTTCCCTATATTGTCCTAAGCTGAATGCAACAAGTGTCCCAGTAAGAAGAAGACTGGTGAAGGGAGTGGACGGTAGATAGCTTAAGTTTAAGTGATAATATCTTTTGATAGTGTATGATATTAACGATCGTAATATCAAGAACGATGTGTGAACATATGTATATACATATGTTTGTATGAGAGAAATCTTTATTTTCTATATGAATATAAGATTAAGATTAATTTTTGAGTTCTTAAAACTTATATTTATGGTAAGTTCATGACTCATAATTATATGAAATTTTTTGAACTCCTCAGCGAATGGACGCCAAAGGTCTGACTAGGATAAGTTCATACACTCATATAATTTTGGCAAGTTCCTGAACCCCTAGGTGTGGTAAGTTTGATGAACGGGGAATAGTTATGTGTGAATGGAGAATTACGACTTTTGTTTAAAGTTATGTTGTAAACCCTGATAATATTTAAAAAGTGATAGTGTTATGTGTTAGGAGCTAGATGTACTATGTGCTAATTGAATAAATATGCAATTATATTAGAAAATTTTAAATTCTTATTGTGTTATTAATAAGAATTTGTGTAGAGAAGGAGAATTAATGTAAGATTTTTATCAGATAATACCGCCAAGGAAGGGAGGTCTAAAGAGAAATATGAAAGAACAATTTGTGAATCAAGGTGAGAAGATATGACTATGTGATGTAATATTTTGTCAAGTTCAACGAGTTAGCAAAATTTGCTCCACATCAAGTGGACACTGAGGAGCTTAAAGCATGATGTTTTAGGAACGGATTGAAATCGTTGGTACTCGAGAAGCTGGATGTGCTGCAAATTAGTTCATTTTCAACGTTATTAGAAAAAGCCATTATCGCTGAAGGAGAAATTAAAGTTGTATTGAAGAATAGTCAAAAACAAAGAAAGGAGGCTGAAGAAAATAATATGATAGGTGGTAGTGGAGGTTATAATCTTAATAAACGTAAGAGGGATGGTGATATTAATTCAGGAAATAATCCAGTAGATATTAGGAAGAAAGGCGCGCCGTGTGTAGTTTGCAGGAAGCATCATCAAGGAGTTTATTTGAAGAAAAAAGGAGTTTGTTACAACTGTGGTCGAGAGGGACACATGTCACCCCAGTGTCCCATTCCAAAGAAGACACGAGGATGTTTTGCGTGTGGGTCGACCGATCATCTGGTCCGGAATTGTCCGAAGAAAAATATAGAGAGGGGAAGTGCCAACAAGGGACACAGTAGCGGAACCTTGGCGATTCGAGGACCTGCACAGCCAGGAAGACCAAAAACATTCACTTTTAGCATGACAGTTCCAAATGCAGCAGCTGCCCATGAATAGGCGACAGGTAACAAGTTCAGTTAGAAATTAAATTACGCGAGAAATACGAGTTAGATATTTTTGTGATTTGTTTTCTTTTATACGATCCAAGTCACAGGTTAGAATTTGAGACACAAATTAATATTGTGTTGATAAAAATGAATTGATGATACAACTTTAAAAGATTGTAGAGAATAAGAAAGCGGTGATTCCGAGGACAGAATCCTTTTAAGGAGGGGTGAATGTGATAAACCGAGATTTCGAATAATCAAAATTTTATGAATAATCTTTTATTTATTTATTATTAATAATGATTATTAATTTTGTGATAAGTTTCTGTGATACGAGTCTCGAGAAGGTCAATTTGTGTATTGACTAATAAAATTAGAGTAGAGTTGTGCTTAACGACTTTAAAAACCCTAACCCTAATTTCTGGATGGGGATTCGATAGGAAATATAATTAAAATAATTATATTGATATGTACGTGTTTGTACTGTATAAATATATTGATCAATGATTGATCGGATAAGGTTTAAAATTAGTAAACCCTAATAAGAGATTAAAACCCCTAATCTCACGATTAGAAACCCTAATGTACCGTTAGAAACCCTAATCGAAAGCCGGGAAACCCTAATTTTATATTCGGGAATCCTAAAACCCTAATTAGGAAACCGTAATCCTAATTAGTAAGCTTAATGTGTTTATTAAACTTTAATATGATTAGAAAACCCTAATTATATTTTAGTTATCTTAATTTCTATTTTACAAACCCTAATTGTAATTTAGAAATTTTAATTTTTCTAAATAAAACCCTAATTTTATATTCGGGATTCCTAAACCCTAATTAGGCAACCCTAATCCTAATTGGAAAGCCTAATATATTTATTAAACACTAATATTATTAGGAAAACCTAATTTAATTAGGAAACCCTAATTTTAGTTTTAAACTTTTAATTTTGTAATTTAAAAACCCCAAATTAGAAATTATGTAAGCTAATGTTTTAAAACCTAAGTGTTAGAACCTTAGGGTTAAACCCTAAGGGTTGTGCATTTGTCTAGTATGCCATTAAATTTAATTTGCTAAAGACCAAAATGCCCTTTTTGGATTTTTTTTAAAGTAACTTGTAAAATGGCCAAGAGCTTTAGTTGGTGACCAACCCACTTGACTTTGTGACTACTAATATCTCAGAAAAGTAGCTAGAAACATCAGATGTATGTAATATACAATGTATCATTGTATTATATATAGATTAAGAGAGAGAAAGTGTATAAAACTAGACATTTTGCTAACTTACTCTCAACAACTCTCTCTCTCTCTCTCAAACCTCTGAATTCCTTAAGTAATTCAGTCACATAACCAGTCCCTAGATCACCCGATATCATATTGGAGAGCACAGATCAAGATTGGAGCAAGAGAGATATAAACCTAATTTTTATTTTTGATCCAAGATGCTTAGATAATTTTGTGTTTAAGTGTTTAGAATCTTGCTAGTGGATGTTTTATGAAGATCTATGATGATCTATCATGAATCCATAGCATCAAAGTGCTTTAAAAATGAAGTTTTCAAAAACTGCTCAAGAACAGTCAAGGTCGTCTGACAAGCTAATGTCTGTGGCTATAGATCTTTGTGTATTTATGATTTTTATTGTTTGATGTTTTGGATCCGTAGTCTGGTAAGAGGTCTTTGTTTTGCAATTGAAATAACAGTTATATGATGTCTAGATTTCATTTTATTAACGGTCAAAACCCGTTGACCGACGTTGACGATCCATTTCGGGCAACCTGTAAATTGTATTTAACAATCCGTCTGACAACGTTTTGTTGGCTGGCGATCTGACATTTGTTTTGTGTTTTGATAATGTTATGGTAACCATGTTGTAGCTTGTATAATGGACTATAGATCTGGGTCTTTAGGCCTCTTAACACATCAACAGATGGAACAGGGTAGATGGTCAAACTAGGCCATACGGCCATGACTTAGCGTTTCTGGAATTACCAGAAACGGGAAGAACACAACTTTCTGACCATGTTTGACCGAGCTAAATCGGGCTAGTGTTTTATTTTTAGACTGATCTGTTGCTTTAGTGATGTTCTTTGACATAAGGACTTCATACTTGAACCACTATATTACATGAATCATGAATGGAACATATATAAAATTAAATTAGAAAGTGGCCACTCAAACTGCTGGGTTTCTGGGAAAACCAAGAAACACTCTGACAGTGAGTTTGAGGGCTTTGATCTTACATCTGGGTAATGTTATGTCTTTGATGATGGTTTATTCTTGTAGTGTTACCTAAACACTACAAGATCATGGTTCGAAATTGCCCAGAAACATTTTATATTGGAAATTAAAGACAGTCAAACGAGCCACCTTGAACTCGGGTCTGACAGTGTTCTTGAGCTCAAGAACACCTAAGACGACAGACAAATGTCGCTATAGGCTTTAACGACGGTTTTATTTATTTTTTTTCTGAATATTCTGGAAATTATTTAAAAATAGAAAATAAATTCTAAAAATTACAAAAGTGGTTTTAAAAATCATTTTAAATTCTAAAAAATAACTTTTAATTATTTGAGACATTTTTCATTAATATTTATAATTATTTGGATATTAATGATATTTAATTTATTTAATTAGTGTGTTAAATAAATTAGAGAAAATGATTTAATATTATGAAAAAATCATTTTAAATAAGAATAATGTATTTAAAAATATTTCGAATTATTAAATATAATTTTAATATTTTTGGAGAATTTTCATTAATAATTTAATATTAATGATATTAGATTTATTTAATTATTAAATTAAATAAATAAGATAAAAATGATTTTATTGATTTAAAAATCATTTTAAATAAGAATAAAGTGTTAGAAAATATTTTGAATTATAAAATATATATTTCAATATTTTTGGAGAATTCTCATTAATAAATTAATATTAATGATGTTAGATTTATTTAATTATTATATTAAATAAATAAATTAAAAATGGTTTTATTAATTTAAAAATCAATTAAAAATGAGAGAAAATGATTTAAAAAATATTTTAAGTTATAATAAGTGACTTTTAATATTTTGATAATAATTTCATTAATATGTAAATATTAATGGTGATGATTTAAAATTGATTTTAATTAATTTAAAAATCATTTAAGTGGAATATTGATGATTTAAAAATATTTTAAATTATTGATAATAACTTTAATATTTTGATAAGTATAACATTAATATATTTATATTATTAAATATTAATGATAATAAGATTATTTGATAATAAATCATTTAAAAATGATTTAAGTGTTTGAAAAATTATTATAAATTATACTAATTGCTTATAAATTATTAAAAGCTTCCGAAAAATATTATTAACGATATTTGACTTATCTAAAATAATATTGAAGCTTAGAGACCAAGTTTAATTGAAAATCAATGTGTTAATTGTCGGATAAGGTGATCAGAACACCGAGATGAGACCGAAGTCCAACCAGACCGAACTAGTTAGACTTGATATGTGAGACCCCAGATTTTATCAATAAAGATTTAAATTTTGTCGAAATAATTTTTAATATTATGGTGTGAATTTGAGATAATATTATAGTTGTGGGTAGTATTTATAAATTTTGCAAAGTATGCAAGTGGTTATATTATATTCTATTGGTCGGGGAATATTGGTTTAGCGGGGAATATTCGCATAACTACTCAATCATTGGTGGACCCTCAGAATGTAATTATTATTTTGATCGATTGAAAACGACAAAAATATTTTATGAAATAACAAATGAAAGTTTTACCGTTGACATTTGTTGAACTACTCGGTAGTAAAAAAAATAAGAATGTCGTGGTTGCACAAGAAATAATACTGCGGTATTGATTATTGATGCTTATGTGAGAAGTCACTCGGTTTGATTCCATTATTGTCGATTAATAATATGAATTATTATAGCGATAATGACGTTTTGTTTTATTCGTATTATTAACGTAATAAAATAGAAACATCTTTTATATAAAACAAAATACTTTATTAAAGTTATTCTATAAATAGAATATATTATATTTTATTATGCATAGTATTACATAGTGTTTTGCATAGTGTTGCATAGTGTTTGCATAGTAAAATGTTTTTATATAAATAGAATATATGATATTTTATTTAAAAGATTTTGCTTTAAATATGGACCGTCGATTAAAGTAAATCAACTGGACCGTTCATGGATTAATTACTATGCATTCTATTTTCCTATAAATAAGCTCATTCCTTCATTATTTTCTTACTTAATTCATTGAACCTAGAGAGAGAAATTATAGAGAAGCTAGAGAGAAAATCTATAGAGAAAGAAGAAGAGTATTCTCGTACTTCACTACTTTGATATCCGGTGTCTTTTACGGTAAGGGATATTATTCTTTTGTATTCGTAAAGAGAACTTCATTATTCCATTTCTTTATTATTACATTGGAATAACTTTGTATAACGTGGTTTACCCTATACTTGGTGACATTCTTCTATTATTTTGTTGGAACATCCCCGTGTGTGTTTTACACCGGACCGGTTCCGCTTCTTTATTATTATTCTGGTTGAATATCCTGCATGCGTGTGTTTTACACGGACACGGGTTCCATTTTTTATTATTCCGTCTTTATTATTCGCTTTGAATATATCACATGCATCTATATCTATTTGGACTGGTTCCATCATTTATTATTTCGCATTTATTATTCTCGGTTGGAACATCACGCTTCGGTGTGAATTTCACGACGACCGTTCCGTTATTATTATTCATTGGAATAAACTCGCCTGTAAGATCTATCGCATGCATGGTGATTTCTTTTGTTATTCCATTCTTTATTATACCCAAATTGGTTAAAACTTTGACTTCTATACTCCATGAAATTAGTAGAATATCCTTGATATTTTTGCGTTTCATCCAAAGATCTTTCATGGAAATATTCTTTCGATCATTCTTGAATTTTACTCTACAAAACAGTATCATGTTGACAATTTGGACGTTAATAATTCTTGGATAAAATAATTCTTGAACTTGTTTTATTGAATTCTTATATCATTGTCATCATCCTCATGTTTATATTATGTTGAAAGTCATCTACGTGGCTTTCAGAAAGTGCATAGATGGACTTGGTATGATTATGACCAGAGACTATTCGGTGTAATCATGACCGTAATGTTACAAATGATGTGATGAAAGTCCTCTTTGGCTTACGTGCATAGATGGACTTAGTATGATTATGACCAGGGATCATTCGGTATAATCATGACCTGTTATAAATGATGTGATAAAAGTCCTCAGTGGCCTGTAAAGCATTGATGAATAGTTTTTGGTATGATTATGACCAGGGTTTATTCGGTATAGTCATGACCATTGATGATTTAATGAAAATCCTTGACCGTGGTACAGGGATAATTATTATAATGGTTAATTATTGCTAATTATACCATGTCCAGGGAATTTATTGTTGATTATTCGCAGTTAGTGCATGATTAATAATTCAAATTGAATTACTGATTCGAAAAATATACATTCGTAGAATAACTGTCATTGTTGGATATTCATATTCAGTAGATGATAGAATTCGATGATCTGAGATAATTCTTTTTTTATTGTCAAATTATGTTGAGAAATGTCTTAGCTAATTATTCTGGCTAGACGAACATTTGTTAGAACTTGATAAATTCGAGAAGAGAATTCAATTGTTATTGGTAGATCGATGCCAATTATTTCGGCTAGATCGATAAGTAAATAGAAATTGAAATCATTGTATTTCGTTGTTAAATCAAATTTTGATTCAAAGATTGAGAAGAACAACCTTTTATATAAAGAGAATATTTTAGGTCGTATATTCGGCCATTGCACACTGTTAAGTATATAGGGTATAATAAAGTTGATCACTTGTTTTACTTGCAGAGGGGTATGATTTAATCTTTATGGTTATCTGATACTCCTGCGTATGTATCAAAGTAAATCTTTGATAGATACCCGAGAAGATAAGTTCTAGATCCAATGGATCGCTTCAAAGATAAACTGGAAAACATTCCACTTTGTTATTGCATAGAATTGATTCTTGTTTATTCAATAGAATATCGTAGAAACTTTGAAAGCGTTGTACTATTTCATTATCAGATTATAGTGTTGCTTAGAATACGAGAAGACTTGTTATTGCTTAACGATTTGTTCAGCTATTTCAAATTTCCCCGAACTTTGGTGTCATTCTATCAAAATAGATAATTTATTATTCTGATACTTATACATTCATTGTATATCTTAACTTGCGGGGCAAATTTGTTGCTCACCCTTGCTAAATAAAACTTTTCAGCTAGGAACGAATTGGCAGGAGGTGCTGTGAAGAACAAAGGAAAAGGCCTGTTATTGGAATAGTTTAATGAACATTATTATTATTATGTTGTTTTGTGAACCTTTTTTGTTTATCTAAAGGGTATGTTTGTAATGTTAAGGTTAGAGAACCTGGGACTAATGTATTAATAATCTCTGTTAATGACTTATGTATTACTATTTCTATATGAATGGGTAGTTAGATGTTATTATATTGTGGATCGTGAACACCAAACTTGGGGGTCAGGTAACCCGGATTTGAGGGTGTCACATCCACAAAAATAAATATTTCCTTATCATATAAATCAAAAATTAATTATTCATAAATAATATTACAGAATCACAATAATGACAACCAGGTCGTTCTCTGGAAAGAGGGGGCTTTCCAATAAGGATTTTTCCTTTTTGGCGCGCAATTAGGTGACCAAACCTCTCCTTGACAGAACTTTCTAGACATTGTCAATAATGTTATCTAATAATATTATTCAAATAATATGAATTATTGATCTGATAATGGGAAATACTATGCAGTGACATTTATTGAAACAACAATAATATAAAATATCAACGCAACAATTATTGAACCAATAAAATAAAATATTAAACAGTAATTACTATAACAATTATTGAGTAGTGCCTTTCACGTAAGAATCAATAATTCAAAAATAATGTACAATCTGTGTGCTAGCATGTGCAACAACGCAGACATCAGTATTTTAACCACCGTGTATTCCAACAAAGTGTTAACAGTAAAACTTTTGCGCTTATTTTATAAAAAGATATTTTGTCATTTTCTCAATCCAAATGACAATAATTTCGTTGTGGGGTCCACTAATGATTGTGTCAAATGCACGACTATTCCTGCATAAAAAGAATATTCCCCGACCAAACGAATATTTTATAGCAACTTGCTTACTTTTCAAAATTTATAAATATTACCCACAACTATAACATTATAAGCAAATCACACCTTAATATTCAAAAATGATATTTATAGAAAATTCATCTTTATTCATAAAAGTTGGGGCCTTACAACCTCGCCTTCTTATGAAATATTGCCCTTGAAATTAGGGTACGTAACTGGTATGTCGAAGTGGTAAGGATACCTTGATTTCATTTCAGATTCTAACTCCCAGGTCATTTCCTCAACATCGTGGTTTCTCCACAAAACTTTGACTTGAGGTATAACCTTGGAGCGTAAAATATGCTCCTTCTTATCCACGATTTTAACATGAACCTCTTCATACGTTAAATCTTCCGCTATTTCGTCCGGTTCTAACTCAATAATGTGGTGCGGGTCTTTCACATATTTGCGTAACATAGATATGTGAAAAATGTTATGAACACGAGACATACTTGGCGGTAAAGCGAGTCTATAGGCCACAGTTCCTACTCGATCAAGGATTAAAAATGGGCCAATGAATCAAGGATTGAGCTTTCCTCTCTTTCCAAATCTCGTAACTCCTTTCCATGGAGTAACACGTAACAACACATGATCTCCAATATCGAATTCTACGTCTTTGCGATGAAGATCAGCATAACTCTTTTGTCGATCTTGTGAGGTTTTTAAACGTTGTCGGATCGTTTGAATCTTTTCCGTAGTCATACGTACCAACTCCGGTCCCAACAACGTTGCTTCACCCACCTCATCCCAGCATACTGGAGAACAAAACTTTCTTCCATACAACGCCTCGAATAGAGCCGTGCCAATACTTGTTTGATAACTATTGTTGTAGGAAAACTCTACCAATGGTAAGAACTTGTCCCAACTTCCCTTGAAGTCAAGGACACAGAGTCTTAATAGATCTTCAAGAGTTTGAATAGTCCTCTCCGACTGCCCATCCGTCTGAGGATGATATACCAAGCAAAATCATAAATCCGTGCACATAGCTTTCTACAAACTAACCCAAAATTATGAAGTGAATCTTGGGTCTCGATCAGAAACTATGGATACTGGCGTACCATGCAGTCTTACAATCTCATTTATGTAGATACGATCAAGACGTTCAAGTGTATAAGTTTCTCGTATAGGTAAGAAATGAGCCGACTTGGTCAATCTATCAACAATGACCCAAATCGCATCTATGCCTTGAGAACCCTTGGGAAGACCGATAACGAAATCCATGGTAATGTGCTCCAATTTCCATTCTGGAATTTCAAGTGGTTGCAATGGACCTTTTGGTACTTGATGCTCCGCCTTGACTCGTTGACAAGTTAGACACCTTGAGATAAACTCCGCAATCTCTCTCTTCATATTACTCCACCAAAATGTATGTCAAAGATCATGATACATTTTGGTACTCCCAGGATGGATTGCAAACGGTGTGTTCTGCGCCTCCATCATGATTTTATACTTTAAATCAAGGTCGTTAGGAACACAAAGTCTGGAGTTGACTCAAAGTATTCCTTTTTCATCGATTCTTGCTTCCGGCATAGCACCTTCTTGCACTTTCTTCTTCATACACATCAGCTCCAGGTCTGTAGCTTGAGCAGCTTTAACTTTATCAATTAAAGTCGGTTCTACTCGTATATTCGCTATCAACACATGGGTCCCTGGAGTCTTTAACTCTATTTCCATCCTTTGCAAGTCATATAAAATGGGTCTTTGCATTGAAAATATCGCACTCGTACCCGCATATGATCTTCTACTCAATGCGTCAGCTACTACGTTTGCTTTACCAGGATGGTATTGAATAGTATGATCATAATCTTTCAGCAGTTCAAGCCAACGTCGTTGCCGCATGTTGAGTTCCTTTTGAGTGAAGAAATATTTGAGGCTTATATGATCTGTAAAGATCTCCACTTTCTCCCCATACAGGTAATGCCTCCTGATTTTAAGTGCGAAAACGATAGCGGCCAACTCTAGATCATGAGTAGGATAATTCCTCTCATATTCTTTGAGTTGTCGCGAGGCATAGGCTATGACTTTCCCATGTTGCATGAGAACACATCCTAAACCCTTGCCTGAAGCATCACTGTAGATGACATATCCCTCCGTACCAGATGGTATTGTCAGAACAGGTGCTGAAATGAGTCTCCTCTTGAGTTCTTGAAAACTCTTCTCACATTCTACGCTCCAACCAAATTTTGTATCTTTCCGAGTCAGCTGAGTTAATGGAGTAGTGATTCGAGAAAACTCTTTTACGAATCTCCGATAATAACCAGCTAAGCCGAGAAAGCTACGTACTTCGGTCACTAATTTAGGTTGCTCCCAGCTTTGAATAGCTTCAATCTTTGTAGGGTCAACTGATATTCCATGACTTGATACTACATGCCCAAGGAATGCTACTTCCTCAAGCCAGAACTCGCATTTCTTCAACTTGGCATAAAGCTTGTTTTTACGAAGCTTTTGGAGTATCAGCCATAAGTGTTGCTCATGATCTTCACAACTTTTGGAATATATGAGGATGTCATCAATAAAGATGACCACAAAGTGATCCAAATATTCCTTGCATACTCGGTTCATCATATCCATGAAGGCAGTAGGAGCATTAGTCAATCCAAAAGACATGACTAAGAATTCATAATGCCCGTACTGAGTTCTGAAGGCAGTCTTTGGAATATCCTTAGTTTTAACCTTCAGCTGATGATATCCAAAACGAAGATCGATCTTTGAAAATAATTGTGCTCCTTGCAACTGGTCAAACAGGTCATTAATGTGAGGTAACAGATACCTATTCTTGATGGTGACATGGTTCAATTCACGGTAGTCAATACAAAGTCGCATACTCCCATCTTTCTTCTTCACGAATAGAATAGGAGCACCCCAAGGAGACGTACTAGGACGAATGAAACCAATGTCTAACAATTCATGCAATTGGGTCTTTAACTCTTGAAGTTCAATAGAAGTCATTCAATATGGGGCTTTGGAAATGGGTTTTGTACCGGGTTCAAGGTCGATAAAAAATTCAATTTCACGCTCTGGGGGTAGGCCAGGAAGTTCTTCAGGAAATACGTCAGGAAATTTATTAACAATAGAAATATCATTCAAATCTGACGTATTTTTGTTTAAATCTGTGACATGAGATAAAAAAGCTTGACATCCGTTTTTCAATAAACGAATAGCTTTATGGCTTGAGATGACAGTGATTGATTTTAATGGTTTGGTTACTTGAATTCGCATAATAGGTTGGTTAAGAATATGAAAGCTAACAACCTTACGAAAATAATCAATTTTATGATGAGTAGTTAACCAATCAATCCCTAGAATCACGTCAAATGCAAGTATTTTCAATGAAATAAGATCGACAAGTAATGTGAGGGTACCGATTTGAACCAAACAAGACTTATAAACAGTGGATGTAATGAAATTTTCTCCCAACGGAGTTTCCACAAATAAGTCAAAGTATAATTTCTCCAGAGTCAAATTTAATCGTTGAGCACAAGCAGGAGAAATAAAAGAATGGGTAGAACCGGTATCAAATAAGGTATAGACTTCGCAAGAGTTTATGATAAGCTTACCCATGATGACCTCGTTCGGGTTCCTTACTTTCTGGGAGGTTACAACAAACGCTCTCCCTTGAACTACTGGTTTTGACTTGTCTGGGATGGTATTTTGTGTCACCGTTCCAACTGGACTTGTCTTCAGTGCACGGCAAAATCGGGCTAGGTGATCTTCTCTTCCACAATTATAACACGCTTTGGATGGCATCGCGCAGTTTGGACTGATATGTCCCTCCCCTCCGCATTTGAAGCATATGATAGGTGGTCATTCTCCTTCCTTAACAATGGGTGCTGGTGATGACGTCTTTCCATCATTGTTGAATCTCCTCTTCTTGAAATGGCCACCTTTATTGTCTTGGTCATGATTACCACCGAAGTGGTTACCATTTCTGGCATGTTGATTCCCTCCACGTTTGTTGTCACCGCTTCGATGACCGCTACCACTGGTATTATCAATTTATCAGCTGTATTCTCTTGGTTGGGTTGACTCGTTATCGCGCTCCAATAATTGAGCCCTATTTACAACATCTGAATACAAACACAGTTTATGAGAAATTAGCTATTGACGTATCTCGGGTTTCAAACCTATTAGAAACATCCGCGTCATTCTTTCCTCTTTATCAACCAAGTGAGACGTAAACCGGGACAACTCGGAAAACTTAGCTTTGTACTGCGACACGGTCATATTGTTCTGCTCCAACTTGATGAACTCTACCACTTTCATATGGCAAATACTTTCGGGAAAGTACTTATCATTAAATAGTTCTTGGAACTTCTCCCAAGACATCTTCAGTGCGGCAGGTTGAGTACGCTTTATCGATTCCCACCAGTAATCTGCCTCTCCTCGCAACATAAAGGTGGCAAAGGGAACCTTTTTCTCCTCGGAGAATCCCAAGACATCAAATATCTTGGTGATCTGCTTTATTCAGGCTTCCGCCTTAAGTGGTTTTGGCTTTCCAATAAACTCGGTGGGTCCGGCTCCTTGAACATTTAGCGGGGACCGTCGAGAGTTTCGATGTTTCCACCTACATTTTGCATGTGAGCCACTCTCACCGATGTTGCATGAATTGCATAAAGCCTCCGAACATTCCATCGTTCATCATTTGGTCAGTGTTGTTGTTTGCATGAGGATTGTCGCCTTCCTGATGCACATTATCCTGATTATTGATCTGTAGAGACTCAACGGTCTCCTGTGCTCCATTGATATTCTCAACATTCTCGGACGTCATTTTCAAATAATACCACAAAACAAGGGTTAATTGACATGCAACATAATATCCCTACACTCTGACCGACCAATTAAATACCAAATAAACTTAGGTAGATCATACTAGCGAAGGAATTCCCCGTCTCTCCCCTCCTAGTTCTTGTCTCACATCTCAGCCAGGGATCATATCCCTAAGCTTTGATACCAACTGTGATGCCCCCAAAATAGGTATACATCACCCCCCATATTGAGTCGCCAAATACATGGTACAAAATTCAAATACAACTTAATAGTACAACTGTCGTGTAGAATACGACAAGACATAACTGAGAATTTTAATATGAATATTGTCTTCTAGACAGTATTCAACTCAAATGGAGTCCTCAATACATTTATTATCACACTATTTCATAGAATAGTGAGGACTACTAATGTTATCTTCTGGACCGTCACTCCGTTCCCCGACTAGTCCCGGCTACGTTCTCATTTCCTAAAGAGAACAATGAAAGTAAAAAGGGTGAGCTCAACTAGCCTAGTAAGAAATATTATGACTAAGATAATGCAGAATAATTTATCATTAGCCTTCAACAGTGTTAAACTGATAAAATATAACAAACATCAAGTTTAACTGCAGCGGGACAAGCAATCCATTAGAAGAGTCAAGTAGAGAATAAAATCTACTATCTTCTATGATTTAAAAGGTTTATCAATAGTTTTATCGCTGAGACTCAGCTTAATAAATAATCCACATCATCCCTGCACTACGGCCAAGGATATTCATTAGTATCACGACCAAAAATTATCCATGCACTACGGGCCAAGGATATTCATATATTCATCAATGGTCATGATCATGCCAACAACTATCCATCAATGCACTACGGCCAATGAGGACTTTTACCACATCATTTGTAACATTACGGTCATGATTATACCGAATAATCCTCGGTCAAAATCATACCAAGTCCATCTACACTCTGTGCCAAAGATGACTTTCAACATATTATAAACATGAGGATGATGACAATGATATAAGAATTCAATAAAACAAGTTCAAGGATAAATTTTTAAAGATTTATAATTTAATTTATCCGAAATAAATAACGCCCAAATTGTCAACATGATAATCTTTGTTTTTGTGGAGTAAAATTCAAGAATACTCGTAAGAATATTTCCATAAAAGATATCTTTGGATGAAGCCTTAAATATCGAGGATATTCTACTAATTTCATGGAGTATAGAAGCCAAAACTTTAACCAACTGAGTATAATAGAATATATGAAACTGCAAATGGATTTTCGCCCGCCATGCGGTAATCCACATAGACAGGTTATTCCAACAAAATAATAAAGAATGGAAAAACATAAGAATTCACCAGGCGTGCGTAATCCGCACAGACAGGATATTCCAATAGAATAATAAAGAATGGAATAACAATGTAATTCACCGGGCATGCGATAAGCCGCATACAGATGGAGTTATTCAACAGAATAATAAAGAATGAAATAATGAAGAATTTCACCATGTATACGTAGCCAGATAGATATAAAGTTATTCCAACATAATAATAAAGAATGGAATAACAATCCTTACGAGTAATGAAAGAAAATAACTCTCTTCATGAATACGAAAGAATAATACCCCTTACCTTAGTAGGAGATTAGATACTGCAATAGTGTAGTAACAGAATACTCTTCTTCTTTCTCTCTTATTCTCTCTATACTTTCTCTCTCTATAGCTTGAATGAATTGGTGAAAAATAATGAAGAAATGAGCTTCTATTTATAGGCTTGGCAGAGTAAGGGTAAAATAGTCTTTTCGCCATAATTTATGACATCATCAATCATAATACATCATTGCATTCCTCATCGTCTGATTACATCATCGCTTACCTCATCTTCTGATGACATCATCGCTTGCATCATAGGAATTCAAATTCAATTTGTTCTCTTCCACCTCCTTTTACTTTTATGCCATGAATTTGCTATAATAATGCTACCATTCAAATTATAAAAAATGTACTATTATATAATCACATCATACTACTATAATGTAATATTATAATAATATATTTGAATAAATTATTTTATCGAAAAAGATAAAATACCAACTTTCAACAAATGTCACATGCTAAAAATTCCTCAGTTTAAATCCACTTCGAATAAATATTTTCTTATCTATCATTTTTGTCCAGAAAAATAAATATTTCCTTATCATATAAATCAATAATTAATTATTCACAAATAATATTACAGAATCACAATAATGACAACCAGACCGTTCCCAGGAAAGAGGGGGCTTTCCAATAAGGATTTCTCTCATCGCGCCAAGCAATTAGGTGACCAAACCTCTCCTTGACTGAACTTTCTAGACATTGCCAATAATGTTATCTAATAATATTATTCAAATAATATGAATTATTAATCTGATAATGGGAAATAATGTGAAGTGACAATTATTGAAACAACAATAATATAAAATATCAACGCAACAATTATTGAACCAATAAAATAAAATATTAAATAGTAATTACTGTAACAATTATTGAGTAGTGCCTTCTTACGTAAGAATCAATAATTCAAAAATACTGTGCAATACCGTGTGCTATTGTGCAACAACGCGTATTACTGAATTTTAACCACCAGGTATTCCAACAATGTTAACGGTAAAACTTTCGCCGTTATTTTATAAAAAGATTTTTTTGTCATTTTTTTAATCCGACAATAATTCCGTTGTGGGGTCCACCAATGATTGTGTCGTCGTACGAATATTCCCAGACAAAAAGAATATTCCCCCACCAAACGAATATTTTATAGTAACTTGCTTACTTTGCAAAATTTATAAATATTACCCACAACTATAACATTATAACCAATTCACACCTTAATATTCAAAAATGATATTTATAGAAAATTCATCTTTATTCATAAATGTTGGGGTCTTACAACTCTATGTTGATCAACACTACATCTTTTAAATGTATGTACATTTAAGTTTTGGCAACCTCACGTGCCCATCGAATAATCGATGAAAAATACATTTGTTTATTCATACTCAGGCTTACCTTGAATCCGTACCAAACAATTTGCGTAGGATAGCGTTATCAATTCTATATTGAAAGACTTGTAAATAAATCAATCAATCTTTTAAGAATAGTTTAGCCGAGTTAAAACTGGCATCGATCCTTTCGTAAAACAATTCATGCGTCTCATAACATGAATCACTGAAAACCTGGCTAACACAAAGGTTAGACAAACGTTAAGAAAAACTTGCATTCATCAGCTGCTACAGTAAAATTACTTTTTCTTTGAGTCTTTACAGTCTCTACAACACATAACCACATAACATACCACATTAGGTCATGAATGAACATACATGGTTTCTAATGAATCTTACCCTTCTAATTCTCAATCTAATCATGTATTAGATTTGTTATTATTGGTTCCGGCTTGCCGTTTATAATTTACATCATTCTTACCAACTTCTTTCTCTTGTATAACTTAATTACATTAATACAACTTGGTTCGAGTTAATCATCCTTTCTCACGGCTTACTAACGTCCTTACGTTATTAATCGACACTTGATCGTCATTAGTGAAGTACCAATGTTAAATACCCTTCACGGTTTACTTAATTACCATTCATGTTCTTCGTTTAATAATTCTTTCTTTTAACCTCTAGTGTATTATTTAAGGATTATAAATCCTAAAAGATGTTACATTAAGTTAATTAAGAACTTAATTTATTCTTGCTTCACTTCTCTTTTACTTTACATTCAAAAACATTCCCATCTATGCTTCATTTAGTGCTGGCGTTGTGGTGCCAGCTTTTGCTCTACAACTCACACTGTGGCGCGGGCTTCTTGTTCCTAGAACTCTGGTCGCAGCATCTGCTGTATTTGTGAGACACTCGAAATTTTCTTCATCTTTATTAACATCATAGGAGGACAGATTCGTCTTTTAAGAGGGAACCCTGAAAGACAATCCAAATTCATACCGAATACCACTAGAAGTTCATCATCAAACCCCGGATCGCAATCTGGGAGTAACCAAATCCAACCTCAAAGATAACCCCGAGGCCTGCAGATACAATACCGGACCACACACCGGAGAAGACCGATTAATCTCGGAGATGACCCCGAGGTATCCAATCTCAGTCCCAACCATGGGAATAGGTTAAGTCAATCTCAGAGATGACCCTGAGGATAGTCAAAGTCAACAGGAAGCCAACCTCAGAGATAAACTTGAGAAACGACTGCTACAACTATGCGAAACCCGGAGATAACCCCAGGAGGGGAAAAATGGTCATTTTGCCAACTCAACATCACTTCAAATCAAATAAACTCATTTCAACTCAAAATACTTCAAAGGATGTCCCACAAGAGCGATATCTTAACTCCGGAGCGCAAACTACACAAAATGGCTCACCGAATTGCCTGACGAAAACCCAGGAATGCCATTTCGATCATGGACACATCTTCCTGGAATCAAAAAAGGTCAAATCATATATCATTGTGTAGCTCTCGAAAAGAGATTTCTAGAATGGTATGGCACGCTTCAATCGGATTCCCGGATTGAAAGTTATGAGCGATCGAGCGAAGCAATACAGACGATTTCAACAGGCGGGAGATTTACACCGCCCGGGGTACCCTCGGGCACCAGCAGTACACTGCTACTAGGTGCCGAGTAGACCACTGCTGCTCCCCCTCTATAAATATGGGGCTTGGGGTGCTTATTTTCTAAGAGAAAAAGACGGGGAAACCCTACACAATTTGCTCTACACTCGCCATACAGTGTATTTTCCCACTTTCAAACACCTGTGAGCTCATATATAGCCTCTTTTGTACCCACAAAAGCCCAAAGTGTTTACCCATTCTAAAGATATAGGAGCCCTTTTTATCACCATTTGTAAGCCTTCTCACACACTTTAGAGTCTTTCTCTTCATCTGTGCAATACACACCCTTCTACACGTTGAGAGTCAGGTTGCTTGCTTTTGCCTGCACTTCTATTCGTGGTTTCATTCCGAATCAGAGTATATATATATATATATATATATATATATATATATTGACTAACATTATCGAAGTTATGCCTCGATTGAGCCTGAACTTGATGCGGAGGGTTTGTTGCTTTAATATATATATATATATATATATATATATATACACTTATATATATCAACCGTGTGTTTGGACTTTGTTCGATGAGCCCTGACTTGATGCAGTGCATTTACCCACTTATATATATATATATATATATATATATATATATATATATACTTATATATATCAACTGTGTGTCAGACTTTGTTCGATGAGCCTAGACTTCGGTCTGGTGCGTTTACTCGCTTTTATATATATATATATATATGAATTGTGGTCGGACTTTGTTCGATGAGCCTAGATTTGATATCCGGTGTGTTTATTCGCTTTTATATATATATATATATATATATATATGAACTGTGGTCGAACTCTGTTCGATGAGCCTGGATTTTATATCCGGTGCGTTTATTGCTTTTATATATATATATATATATATATATACATATTCTGTCCCACCTGGAGTTTACTTCGTGGTGGTTGATCGCTTTTACAGCTTTCTTTTCATTTCGTCCTGCTTGGAGTTTACTTCGTGGCAGTTGATCGCTTTATAGCTTTATTTATGTTTTGTCCCGCCTGGAGTTTCCTCCGTGGCGGTTGATAGCTTTTAATAGCTTTATTTATATTTCTGATCCCCGATGGAGGTGCTTCGTGGTTGGTGATCATGTCTATATATATATATATATATATATATATATATATTTACCGCTTTTATATATATACCTGCTTATTGCTTTTATACAAATTGCAATATTCTGTGCGCCTAGGAATCATGTGATCACAGATTCATCCCATTGGATCTAGATTCGGTTCCCATGATGGACATTTTCAGCTGTAAGCAGCTTGTAAATTATTCTGCGATGTCTGAATTTCCTCAGATGGTTTCCATACCCACGAGGAAGTCGGCATTATTTTTGTATATTATTTTCATACGCATGCCTCGCATCCGTCAAATAAAATCAATCCAGCTGATCACTTAATAAAAATGGGAGTGTAAAAGGTCTCAATTCCTATTGAGCATCAGGGTTTGAAAAACCTCTTTTATAAAACATCACTACCATATCTTGCTAAAAACTAAATTTTTACATAAATTCAAATCCTGTGTATATAGGTTCAAACGAGGCCTCGCACAACTTTCATATAACAGCACATTGACCCACACACACACACACACACACACTCAAATAATAGTTTCTTGAAAAGAGGCGGTCACCGTGGTAACACGGATGTCAGGGGGTGCCTAACACCTTCCCCCCGCATAACCAAGTCCCCGAATCCTAAATGAATCTCGGTTTCACCGACCCGTATATCAGTGTCACATCACTGGGTCAATGTGCAAACCTTTTCTCGGTTGTGTTGGTACAACCATTTAAAAAACCAACTGGCGACTCTTAACAGTCCCATCGTCGACATTATACATGTCGGACCTTTTTCACTTGTTTTTTCAAACAAATCTCACCTAAAATGAGAACACCAAAGAACAAGTAGAGGAAAGGGACACCCAAAAATCCCGACGTCGACAGGTGGCGACTCTGCTAGGGACTCCAGTAAGAGGACTTATGCCGCTACTACAATCTTTTCAAAACTGTTATATGTTTGTGTGTGGATGTTGCATTTACATTAGATGAATGTGTACGAATGCATATCTTGTTTGAACTTAGTGCTTCGCATCATATTTGCATGTGATGTTAGTGCTTCGCACTATAAATTGCCTATGATATTAGTGCTTCGCACATGTCATCATTTCATATGTTGAGACGCGATGTATGTGAATGTATGTTGTGTGGTCCCTCCACTAGGAGGCTATCCCATCGGTGTTTGATTACTGGACTCGTGAGAAGACTAATTCTCCGAGTCTCAGGAAAGGCACCACCCAAATTCGCTCCAGTTGAAAGACCGGATTAACTTCCCGTCTAGTAGATTGCGATGATTTGGGAACCTTCATGCCAAAAAGCCGCGAGAGTAACCTAAGATAGGTCAGCCTTTGATAAACCCAAAAACGGAGGAAAGTCTCTTCATGCTCTCATTTTCAATTACTTGTAAATGCAATTACTTGTAATTTCATTCCATATATCTCCATGTAATGAGAAATATGAAGCAATGTGTCAACATACATGCTCCAAACAGCTGACACCCATTTTGCAGGATAAAATTCCTAAAATGGACACATCACATAGCATGTCATTATACACCTTCCCTAAGGACTAAACTATGCCAGTCTTTCGCAGGGAATCAATCGGACCTACTACCCGGTCAAGGTCCAAGAAGGCAACAGGCCTACAGTCGATCATGTCGTCATCCGACCAGACTGAACTTAATCCAGTTTCTCGCAAAGAATTCGACGGATTAAGCAAACATATTACAGATTTGGCTATTCTATTAAAAGAATTACACCAGTCTACACAGGGTCAGAAAATACCTGTACATACTGAGCCCTCCATACAAAGGGGGAAACCCGGTCATTACCATACCAGAATCACATTTGGATACTACCAGCAAAACTCATGATGTTGGAGATCCAAACAATGGTGACATCAAAAAGAAAGTCCTCCAAATGGAAGAGACCCTTCGCGCTATCAAAGGAATTGGAACACACGGGAGTGTTTCATATGTTGATCTATGTATTTTTCCTGGTGTTCACAATCCAGAAAAATTTAAAACTCCTGACTTTGAAAAATATGACGAGTTAGGGGATCCTTATACACATTTAAAAGTCTTTATTGGAGAACTGGGATCCTATGCAAAGGATGAAAAACTCAGAATACAATTGTTCCAAAAGAGTCTAACCGGAGAAGCCCGTTCGTGGTACACCAGATTAGACAACTCCAAAACCCACAGCTGGGAAGAGCTAGCACATGCCTTCCTCACTCAATACAGTTTTCAAACTCAGATGGCTCCTGATCGATATCAAATTACCAAGATCAAAAAACAGTCTAATGAGTCTTTCAGAGAGTATGCTTGATGAGTGAGTTTTATACACATGAATTGGATACATTCGGGCTTAATTTATTGTTGTTCTCAAGTCTTTTAGATTAGTTTTAAGTTTTTATGTCTATTTAAGCATGTTTTATGTTGTTTTGTAGGAATTGGGACAAAAGTTACTTGGATTGACGTTTGGGGTGGCTAGATTCGCGTTTTCGGCTTGCCATTTACATAGCAGTCACTTCAGAGCTAATTTGACTATAGCTCCTGACATTATTTCGAAACACTCAAATACTGAAAGTTGTAGATCTACTTCTCCTCTTTCCGGAACATCTTGAATGATCAAAATCGGAGTTCGGACGAAAACGTTATGGCCATTTTCCCAAAGGACGTCGGAGTAGAAAATGTCAGAACTTGTAACAGCGCTGGGGCGCTAATTTTAAGCCTATTTGCAGTGCTTGAGCGCTAGAAGGAAGATTCTCAGCGTGAACAAGCAGTCTTCAAGGCTGGGGAAGAGGTTGGGTGCTACCGGACGCGTTTTGGGCTAATTTTGACACCTTTTGACTCAAATTGGATTGGGTTTGTTCCTAAACTAAAAATTGGACTTGTAACCTATAAATACATGATGTAAGGCATAAAATAAAGAGAGAATACATAGATTAGACTAGATTAAACACTCCATTAGATTAGAAAATAACCCTAGTTCTTATTAGTTTTGGAGATTGAAGTAACTTGGAGACCATTGAAGATCGAAGAGCGGGGAGAAGAGGAGAGCATCGATTTCTTTGACAATGATTCTATTCTCTTCTCTCATCTTACTTTTATCTTTTAATGTCTATTCAATTGTGGATTCTTAGTTTTAATTCATTAATTATGAACTAATTCTTTTTATTAAGATTCCAATAGAACCTTTTATGATTATGAATTGATTATTTAATTTATTCCAATTATTTATGTTGAGCTTATTGATTAATTATCTGATCAGTAATTACTGTGTTACTCTAGAAGGAATTGAGAAAGGAATTCTAGGGTTAGAACTGGGCATGGTGACATGTGACTTAGTTATTTGCACAGTGAATAATTAGGTTTGTGAATAGAATGAGAATATCTATTTGCCGCATGTAACACATAAGGAATTGGGATTGTAACAAGTTTAATTCAATTGTTTTGCATAGAGATATAGCAAAATTAATCTGGGTTAAATAGAAGGCAATTGATCACTCGAGAGAGGACTTTTGGCATTTGAGAATTCACATTAACAATTCAAAGAGACATAATAATTGGGATAATTGGATAATTGGTTTATAGTTCATAATTGGGGATATTGGAGTCTTAGACTTTATTTATTTGAATTCATTTATAAAGTAACCTAGTTTTAATTGATTAATTTAGTTTTTTTAATTAGAAAAAATCACAATTATTGGTTCTTTAAATAAAATTAGTTTGGTTAAGAATTAGTACTTGGTGATTTTTATTAAATAATTCCTCGTGGGAACGATACTCTACTTTCACTTTATTACTTGTTGACCGTGTATACTTGAACGTATTCATTGATTGCAAAATCGATCAAAATGCTCAAAGGTGGAGACGCCTGGCTGCCCAAGTTAGTCCTGCCATGACAGAATCAGAAATGGTCATGACATTCATAGACATACAAGAAGCTCCCTTCTATGAGAGAGTGTTAGGCAAGATCTAAGAACCCATTTCTGAAATGGTTAAACATGGGGAGATGGCTGAAATGGGGTTGAAATCAGGAAAGATTAAAGACCTAGCCGCACTCAAAGCTGTTGCTGATCACATCCAATATGGAAATTATGGGAACAACCCCCGGAGGGTCCATAAAAAGAAAGAGTAAGATGTTTCCCTGATACTACAAGGACAAAAAGGCAATCAAAGTATGCCCATTCAAAAGAGAAACTACACTCCCTTTCCAGCGTAGTCTGCAAACCCTCCAGTACCAAAAGGTGGAGAAGTCAAACGCCATCGAGTGTTTACACCCTTAGGGGATACCCTCGAGAACATTCTTAATCTTCTGACAACACAGAAGAAAATTACGCATCTTCTTCCACCAGCCAGCGCTAATGGACAGGGTTACAATGCTGCTAGGAAATGTGCTTATCATGTCGGGGCACCTGGACATGATACTCAGGATTGTTGGGCCTTGAAACACAAGATCCAGGACCTAATAGACAACGGGGAGATCGTAGTCACCAAACCCGATCAGCCTCATGTACAAGACAACCCTCTTCCTCAACACAAAGAAGAAGAGGTCAACATGATTAATTGGAGCAGTGGACAGAGTTCCAACTTCGGCTATGATTCCTCCCAGACCATCAAAGACGGTGATGACAGATGGGATTATGCTAAGTTCCAGTTCACAATGGAACGAAAGATGAAAGCTCTCTGTAAACAAATTGAGCAATTGGCAGAACTGGTGACTTATCAGCATCAAGTGACTCGGCAATTAATCAGCCAGGAGCATGCCAGTCTCATACCTATCGTCATGAATATTCCTTCGTCACTTTCAGAAAATGAAATGCTGGAAGACAAAGTGACGAAGAGAGCAAATACCAAAGCCCGTTGGGATTTTGCCAACAAACGGGAATTCACCTATTTAGGCCAACCCATGGAGGAAATCCTTCACATGTTAATCAATGAAGGGAGGATCAGTTCCCTTCTACCTCCAATCAACCCCCGTTCGGGACGGTACAACTCTGATGGAGTATGTAAATACCACTCCCGATCTCATGATCACAAAGACGGAAGAATTTGGGAACTCCGCCACCTTATTCAAAATCTAATCGACAGTGGTGTACTGCGCTTGGCAGATAACGACACTGTGTTACGCGCAAGTGAGAATGCAGGCCCTACTAAGTGGAAAAGTGTGGTAGCAGTTATATCCACTGAAGTTGAAGGGATTAATACTTTGTTCATAACACCGATAATTTAGCTTAAAGGAGGAAGCAATCCTTTGAAAGTGGCCGCTCCCGAGCCAATCAACTTGCCATGCAGAGCACAATATCCTATTGTTAGCTTGCGCAAGGTTCCGTGGAATTATGGAGAAGGTGAAGGATCCACCTCACATACCACTACTGCAGTGTCGAAGGAAAATCCACTGTATCTTCCCCATCGGGTGATGAACCCCACCACCAAGTCAAAGGGGAAAATACCTATGGAGAAGATTGAAAAATTCCTCCGCGCTGTGGGTCATAACGAAGCCTCGGTGGTTTTAAGCTTGAAGGAAGCTCCACCATAAATATCAATTTTGGACTTGGTCCTAACTTCCGAGAATCATCGGAAGGTCTTGTTAAAGGTTTTGGAAGAAGCCTATCTTCCGACATCAGTGGATAAAGAAAAATTTCAACACATGGTTGATCACATTTTCAATACTAATGTGATATCCTTCACTGATGATGACATACGCTTTGAAGGGATCGGTCATTGCAAACCCGTGCAATACATGCGGTCTTGTCCTCCAGGATATATAGTGGTCGGAGTCTTAATAGATGGAGGTTTCTCTCAATATCTCGCCCATATGCCACCTTGGTGAAGATGAATATCAATCTCAACCGAATTCGGAGTAGCCATACTATCATCAAAGCTTTTGATGGAGCCCGCCGTAACTCGGTTGGAGTAATTGAGCTGCCAATCGAAATTGGCCCTCATACATTCTGCATATCCTTCCATGTGCTCAAGATAGATTCGGGATACAAACTACTCTTGGGACGACCATGGATCCACATGGCAGGGGTAATCCCCTCCACTCTTCACCAATAATTGAAGTACATTATCAACAATAGCCTGGTCACGGTCAACGCTGAACCAGAGATTCCTCAGCATGGGGACATTCTGTTCATCAATGCCAATACAGACGTAGAACCAGTCAGTTTTCATGCTTTGGAAATAAGCAACACCCAATACCATGCTATTGGAGCACCATTGCCCGAACCCAAAATTTCTGCCGAGGTGATGTCAGCCACTCAAGAAATGATGTCGTTGGGTCATAAGCCATGACAAGGGTTGGGTAAAGATTGCCAGGGTATCCAGTACCCCATTCGATTAACCAAGCAAGTTGGAACATAACCCCGAATACTACCGAAAGTTCATCATCGAACCCCGGATCGCAATCTGGGAGTAACCAAATCCAACCTCGAAGATAACCTCGAGGCCTGCAGATACAATATCGGACCAGAGAAGATCGATTAATCTCGGAGATGACCCCGAGGTATCCATTCTCAGTCCCAACAATGGGAATAGGTCAAGCCAACCTTAGAGATGACCATGAGGATAGTCAAAGTCAACAGCAAGCCAACCTCAGAGATAAACCTGAGAAACGACTACAACAACTGCGCGAAAAGCGGAGATAACCCCGGGAGGGGCAAAATGGTAATTTTGCCAACTCAACTTCACTTCAAATCAAATACACTCATTTCAACTCAAAATATATGAAAGGAAGTCCCACAAGAGCGATATCTTAACTCCGTAGGGCAAACTACACAAAACGGCTCACCGGATTGCCTGACGGAAACTCGGGAATGCCATTTTGGTCATGGACCCATCTTCCTGGAATTAAAAAAGGTCAAATCATATATAATTATGTAGGTCTCGGAAAGAGCTTTCCGGAATGGTATGGCACGCTTCCATCGGACTCCCGGATTGAAAGTTATGAGCTAATCGAGCTGAGCAAGCGACGCACGCATTTCTTGACACGGCGGGACCCACACTGCCCGGGGCACCCCGGGAAGCCGCAGGTACACCTGCTACTAGGTGCCGCAAGTAGACCTGCGGCTCCCCCCTCTATAAATATGGGGCTTGGGGTGCTGATTTTCTAAGAGAAAAAGACGGGGAAACCCTGCACAATTTGCTCTGCACTCGCCATACAGTGTATTTTCTCACTTTCAAACACCTGTGAGCTCATATATAGCCTCTTTTGTACCCACAAAAGCCCAGTGTTTACCCACACTAAAGATATAGAAGCCCTTTTTATCAGTCAGCTGTAAGCCTTCTCACACACTTTAGAGTCTTTCTCTTCATCTGTGCACATACCCTTCTACACGTTGAGAGTCGTGTTGCTTGCTTTTGCCCGAACTTCGGTCCGTGGTTTCATTCCAGTCTATATATATATATATTATATATATTTATATTTATATATATATTGACTAACATTATCGAGTTATGCCTCGATTGAGCCTAGACTTCGGTCTGGAGCGTTTGCTGCTTTAATATATATATATATACTTATATATATCAACTGTGTGTCAGACTTTGTTCGATGAGCCTAGACTTCGGTCTGGTGCATTTACCCACTTTTATATATATATATATACTTATATATATCAACTGTGTGTCAGACTTTGTTCGATGAGACTAGACTTCAGTTTGGTGTGTTTACTCGCTTTTATATATATATATATATGAATTGTGGTCGAACTCTGTTCGATGAGCATGGATTTTATATCCAGTGCATTTATTCACTTTTATATATATATATATATATATATATATATATATATATATATATATATATATATATATGAACTGTGGTCGAACTCTGTTCGATGAGCCTGGATTTTATATCCGGTGCGTTTATTGCTTTTATATATATATATATATATACATATTTTGTCCCACCTGGAGTTTACTTCGTGCTGGTTGATCGCTTTTACAGCTTTCTTTACATTTCGTCATGCCTGGAGTTTACTTCGTGGCAGTTGATCGCTTTACAGCTTTATTTACGTTTTGTCCCGCCTGGAGTTTCCTCCGTGGCGGTTGATAGCTTTTAATAGCTTTATTTATATTTTTGATCCCCCATGGAGGTGCTTCGTGGTTGGTGATCATGTATGTATATATATATATTTACCGCTTTAATATATATACCTGCTTATTGCTTTTATACAAATTGCAATATTCTGTGCGCCTAGGAATCATGTGATCACAGATTCATCCCATTGAATCTAGATTAGGTTCCGTGATGGACATTTTTCAGGTATAGCGACTTTCTAAATTATTCTGCGATGTCTGAATTTCCTCAGATGGTTTCCATACCCACGAGGAAGTCGGCATTATTTTTGTATATTATTTTCATACGGATGCCTCGCATCCGTCAAATAAAATCAATCCAGCCGATCACTTAATAAAAATGGGAGTGTAAAAGGTCTCAATTCCTATTGAGCATCGAGGTTTGAAAACCTCTTTTATAAAACATCACCGCCATATCTTGCTAAAAGCGAATTTTTACATAAATTCAAAAACTCTGTGTATATAGGTTCAAATGAGGCCTCGCACAACTTTCATATAATAAAGACATTGACCCACACACACACACTCGAGATAATAGTTTCTTGAAAAGAGGCGGTCACCGTGGTAACACGGATGTCGGGGGGTGCCTAACACCTTCCCCTCGCATAACCAAGTCCCCTGACCCTAAATGAATCTCGGTTTCGCCGACCCGTATATCAGTGTCACATCACTAGGTCAATGTGCAAACCTTTTCTCGGTTGTGTTGGTACAACCATTTAAAAAACCAACTGGCGACTCTTAACAGTCCCATCGTCAACATTATACATGTTGGACCTTTTTCACTTGTTTTTTCAAACAAATCTCACCTAAAATGAGAACACCAAAGAACAAGTAGCGGAAAGGGACACCCAAAAATCCCGACGTCGACAGACGCCATATCCTTCACTATTAGTCGCGCTGCGGTGCCAAACTTCCGGTATCTCATACCCATACTTACATTGTGTGGCCACATTTTTTTTTTCTTGGTAAGCCATGGCCATCCTCAACACCAAAAAAGATTTTGACTGCAAAATTTTTATGTGAGATTCCCGGACTCATAACTTCTTCGTTATAAGTCTGAATTGACTTATTCAAACGTCGTTAGTTCACAAATTACATGTTCTACGTATTCATGTAAGAATTTTACAATTTTTGAATCTAACTCAAAATTCACCTTTTAGTTCATTTTAATGAAAACGATAAACGTTTGTGAACGTTCATCGCTCGTTTCTTCGTTCTAAGTCAGAATTCGGTCATTTTTATGTCTAAAACTCTAAAATGCCAAATGAGAGTATATTCCATCAAAAACCAATGTTTCCAAACTCAATATTAAAATTTGACTTCCATTCCGAGACTTTCACGAATTCGACGATTATCGTCCAAACTCGTGAATTCTGCCAAAACTTCGTTTCTTATGATTTGTTCTTTGTTTCGAATGGATTAAATCCATCATAATCACATCTTGACGTACATATTTCATTAGCTTATAAACATAATAATTTCTTACTTGTTCCTCATAAGTTCAAAACTTCATTTCTTGCTTATCTTACCATATGACTTATTCAAGGCTTAAGTCTTTTGATTAATCATTCCTACTCCTTCTTAGCATACATGTTCTACCACTACTCACTTCTCTAACAATGGAAGAGAAAGAGAATCATGGTTTAGGATTTCTTACCCTTGAATATCACTTGGTTAATCTTTAATCTTCTTCTTGCTTCTTGAATTGAAAAGTCTAACTTTCTAGCTTTTCTAGCTTTTTCTCTCAAGCCAATAAGCTCTTATAATGTTTGGATGAAATGAAACAACCACCAAATAAAATCCTAAGCTTGCTATTTATAGGATTTCTAAGGTTAGGGTAGTTTAGTGTTTTAGGCCATTCCACATCCTTACTATTCCTTACTCAAGCATTAAGTTAACTTGCTCCCCACCTTATTTACTTGGCCATCACAACATTTAGCCATTAATGTAAGACCCCAACTTATTATTAATGAAATTTAATTTTCTCTATTTATTATTTTGAAATAGTAAGGGTTGATTTGATTAATGTGGATAGTTATGGGTAAAATACGCAAATATTTCAAAATAAGCAAGTGGTTATAAAATATTCATTGTTGTGGGGAATATTCGTTTGGTCGTGGAATATTAAATGCGTTTGGGAATATTTAAATGCGATGGCAGTATGACCATGTGTGGGCCCCATAACTTGAAAGCGATTGGATGAAGAAAGCGATAAATATAAGTTGGTTAAAAATAACTTGGCGTAGTTGTTATCAGATTATCTTTTGTTAAAATACTAAATTGGTTAAAACACGGTAGCACACCAGATTGCACCAATTATTGATTCTTACGTAAGAAGGCACTACTCAATAATGGTTACGATAATTCTCGCTTCGGTATTTTATTAATAATTGTTGCGTTGATATTTTATATTCTTCATTGTTTCAATAATTGTCATTACACGTATTTTCATTATCGAAGTAATAATTCATATTATCCGAATAATATTATTAGATAACATTATTGGCAATGTCTAGAAAGTTCGTCTAAGGAGAGGTTTGGTCACCTAATCATTGCGCCAAGAAGTGAGAAATTCTTATTGGAAAGCCCCTCTTTCCGGGAACCGCTCGGTTGTTAATATTGTGATTACGTAATATTATTTGTGAATAATTAATTATTGATTCATATGATGAGAAAAATATTGATTTTATGTGGATATAGATGGAGAAAATTTTTATTGTGACAATTGTTGAAAAATTGAAATTTTATCTTTTACGATAAAATAAATATATTATTATATTTTAATAATATAATAATGGTGATATTTTTACAACGAATGTGGGATATATGAGTATACGAGGAGGATGAGTATTTTTTGTTGCAATAAATGTTTAAAACATGTTAAACATGTCATTGGACCCCATTTATTGACTAAAATTTGATTATAGCTTTGTAAAATCTCCGTTTGTGGATTTTGGTCAATTTTACATTTGGAATTTGGAAAAACTTTCTTCCGCAAAGTTGTAGAGAATTGAATTTTCTATAAAAACTCGCGAGATTCGAATTTTACGATAGAAGGGCTATTTATTATGAATTATTGAAGTTCAAGCTCAAGAAATAATTGATTTTGGAAGTTTAAAATATTTTAAATAATAAAAACGTTTTTTGTTTGTTTTGTGGGCTACAACATGTGCAAAATGAACTGAGATCAGATCTAAGAAGGTTGGCGTAGAAATTTTAATATATATATTAATATTTTATTAAATTTTCTGCTTTGGTGTTCTAAGTATTTTCCTATAAATAGGGTGCTTAGGTTAGAATTGAAAATCACACCAGAAACTGAAGTTTTCTCTCTCTATATTATCGAGCGTATTCTTGTGAGTATTTTGAGTATACTTTGAGTATTGTTATACGGTGCAAGTCCAAGTCATAGCCTTTATATCCAGGTGTTCAAAATTTAGAGGTCTTGATCTTTCGAGGTAAGGGATATTATTTTTTTCGTAATGATATTATTTCTTCAATATCATTATGTTGAAATATTGATCTGAAGTTTTTATCAAATTTGGAACTTTTGGTGTCTGAGTTACTTATTCACGTGATACTCAAGCACTATTCATGTATACTGGTCTTATTCACGAATACTACGGACTATTCATCGAAAAAATGAAAATTTCTTCTTTTTGTCCAAAATATCTACTATGGATACTAGCTTTGATTGTATCCATGTTTTGATCATTCTTGAATTTTACACCACTTTGTGATTATTTTTGAGGTATTGTTGGACATGGATAAAACAAAGTACTGAATCCTTAATCCTTGTCATTTTCTTTCTTTGGATTCGTTTCTTTAAAAATATTTTCATAATCTTCATCTTAAATGATGATATTATGGAATATCTTTGGCTTTGTAGTGCAAAGATAAATGATTTTGAAGAATATCTTTGGCCCGTAGTTCAAAAGATGAACTGGTGTTTAGATGAACGAATTAATCGATGAATATCTTTGGCTCAGTAGTGTCAAAAGATGAATATTTGATTCAGATGTATATTGATTGATGTTACGAGGATAAAAGATAGAGCGATGAACTTTTAAATTCATACATAGAAGATAGTAGTTTGCATTCTCTACTTAACTCTTCTAATGAATTATTATTTCATTGCTAATATTGATTTAAAATTTGTTGTCTATTGTATTCTATTAGATTTTTCCCTGTTGAAGACTAACGATAATTTGTTTTATATTATCTTAGTCATAATATTTTTTTATTGGGCTAGTTGAGCTCACCCTTTTCCTTTTTTGTTCCATTTTTCTTCTCAGGAGGCGAGAATATAGCGAAATGCAGTGGGGGTATGGAATGAAGGTTTTAGAAAGAGTTGTTTAGTAGTCCTCACCATTTTTGTAAAATAATGTATCAATAAATGTGATGAGAATTTATTTGAGTATAGATATTGTCTAGAAGATAATATTTGTATTCAAACTCACAGTTTTACTATTGTAATAATAAAGTTGTAGTTGTTTCTGTACCATGTATTGACAACTCAGAATGGGTGATGTATACCTATTTTGGGGGCGTCACAATTAAGTTACTTGATCATCACCTAGCTTATCTCTTACTTAGCTACCAAGCATAAGGACTTTACTTAGCCTCTAAGTTTACTTGATTACCACACTTACTTAGCCATTAAGTATACTTTCTCCCTACTTTGGATCATCCATGGTTTTCCCCATGGTTCATACTTACCCATTAGATTAATAGTTTGGGCTTAAGGTTTAATTAACCTAACTTATACATTGGACTTGATTTAATCCACATTGGATTATACATTACAAACACTTGGGCTTTAACATTGGGCTTGCACATTACTCCTTATTGGACTTACAAATCCCTACACAAATCCACAAGTCCATTCCATATGGTTTAAAGCCTTATAACATATAATCTACGTATTAATCTCGTATTCTAACTCGTATACTTATTCATCATGTACAACATACCATCACTCATACATACTCGTTATAATACGTCGTATCTTACTTGTATTCATTACCTCGTATAATACCTACGTATTATACGATCATCGCTTTAATTCATTATACGCATTTAAATTCCTTCTCGGAAAACACTTTCCATAGTCGTTAGTTTTTAAGTCCGCTGGCAAAAAACTGTGTTTTCCATAACTAAAATATTATTGGATATTCCATCTCACCTTGATATTCTATCGTTACATATTTCTCAGAAGTTCAAAAATAATTTCCGAGCAGAAATGCGTGAATAGTGTTTTTCGGAAATTTTCTCGGAAAGCATTTATTTTTGTCTTGGAAATTCAAACACTTTAATTCTATCATATAGCCAAAATACTACGACATTCCGAAATATCTAGGTCATAGAACGACCTTCAAATAGCTTACTCCCATAAATAATCAATTAAATTCATTTAATCCACATAATCAAATACAAATTTAATTCTCATAAAATCTGATTTTTCTAGGGCGTTACAATTTCATTCAATATCATTATGCCGAAATATTGGTATAAATTTTATTATATAATTTTTACCTTTTTATGTCGAGGTTACAATTCACGTATAAGGCATTATTCACGTATATGACACTATTCATATATACGGCACTATTCACAAATACGATACTATTCACGAGTACTATTCACGAAGTATGATTTTTCTTATAAAATTGTTACCTTTTGTGTCGGGGTTACTATTCACGTATACGGCACTATTCACGTATACGACACTATTCACAGAAAAAATAAATTTTCTTTTCTTTGTCCAAGTTGTCTATTATGGTTACTATCTTTGATTGTATCCATGTTTTGATCTTCATTCTTGAATTTTGCTCCATAATTGATTATTATGGATTATTTTTTAACTTGAATAAACCAAAGTACGAATCCCTAATCTTTGTCCTTTAATCTCACTGGATTCGTTTCTTGAAAATATTTTTTCATCATCCTCAGTCCTAAATGATGATATAACTAAATATCTTTGGCATGTAGTGCAAAGATATTCGATTACCTGATAAATATCTTTGGCCCGTGGTACAAAGATGGACAAGTGTTGAGATGAACATGACCAACTGGTGATACGAATGAATATCTTTGGCCCGTAGTGCAAAGATGAATATTTGATTCAGGATGTATATTGATTGATGTTACAGGGATAAAATATTGATGATGGACTTTTAAATCATAGAAGATAGTAGACTTCATTCTCTACTTAACTCTTCTAATGAATTATTATTTTCGCTGCGAATATTGATCTAAAACTTGTTGTCCATTATATTTTATCTGATTTATTGAAGGTTAACAATAATTTGTTCTACATTATCTTAGTCATAATATTCTTTACTGGGCTAGTTGAGCTCACCCTTTTCGTTTTTGTTCCATTTTTCTTCTCAGGAGGCGAGAATATAGCGGGAACTAGTCGGGTTGTGGAGTGATGTTTCAAGTCACTTGTTTTAGCAGTTCTCACTATTTTGTAAAATAGTATATCAATAATTGTAATAAGGACTTATTTGAGTTTGGATATTATTTAGAAGATAATATTTGTATTTAAACTCACAGCATATGTGTTATCGTATTTTGCACGATAATTGTAATAATGAAGTTGTAGTTGTTTTCTGTACTATGTATTTGGCGACTCAGAATGGGTTGTGTGGACCTATTTTGGGGGCGTCACATAAATCCTCTGCTGACAGAAGCCGAGATGACAAGCGCTGACCCAATACCCTGTCATAGGGATGAACATCTTGAAACTGGTCAAACTGTGCCATAACAGTCAGTGGATGATAAGTGGTCACACCCCTCAAACCGACCAGAGGAAGATAGTCCATGCCAGCTGCATGAGTGATAAAGTTTTAGGGGGAGCTAAGCCCCGAACACGGCAAAATATCAAACGGATCCACGATCCCTTACAAGAAAGCCGACCAAGAAGTTGCGTCTGTACACTCCACCGACTGGAAGGAGTATGACATGGCTATCTCGTGGGAAAAACAATACCCATGATGTCGAAAAATGACAATTGGTCTCAACTGTGTCATAAACCACACGTACAATAAAACCGAACTGCCTACAAACACCCCTACAGAATGGGTATGGCAATATGTGGCCGACCTCAAGGTCTCTTCCAGAATCATCGGTAAGATGGTATGTCCCACATGGAGATCCCGGACTACCATAATCACGCCGATATCCAAGTGGTCCATGTACAATGGCATGTAAAGATAAGCCACTATACACGTCAAGAGTATATCTACTCGGGCAACACGCCAATCATCCTCCAAAATGGTGAAATCCCTAGAGTACCGCAAATAACTTTCCAATGACTCAAATATGTCATTCAGAAAACTCATGGACACTACATGCCCTGAGGAGATCTCGTCTAGGGCAACTCTGCGCCTCAAACCTGTGAGGGTCATAAACTGTCGGCTCATGGTGTGCAAATTAAGATATCTGTTGCAAATCACTTGCACACCAACCATATAAGCTTTAACTCATGTATGTTTGAATGAAGATGGTGTTCTAGTTGGTTGACAGTAAAATGGTGTTGCACTTATGATATCTGCTGCAACAAGTATGCACAAACCAAAACCATAGAACCTTTATGTCATTCAGTGAACAAAAAATTAGAGGCAAAATGCATAAACCACACAAGCATATGAACAAAAAACAGAGGCCATTCAATTATGTAACCAAAAAACAGAGGCCATTCATTTAAGTACTTAATTGTCAGTACATTTCCCAAAGAGCTGCAATTCAAAACATAAGTTGCAAACTATGTAACCAATTCCATGTCTAAGCATCATATACATCAAAAGCAGTAGGCCCAAAAAAGCATCATATACATCAAAAAGCAACAAAATCTGGGAAATAAGATGTAACGTTTGGGGTGCATTTTGTCACGCATAATTAAGTATTGAGTGTACTTAGACACCTTTTTAAGTTTGGGGTGCACAGGTAAATAAGATGTAAAGTTTGGGGTGCATTTTGTCTTTTAGTCTTTAAAAATCTGGGAAAAATCACAGAGGTACATTGAGAAGTTATCTACATGTAGGAAAAAGAACGGACACGTTTCGAGTTATAGATTGTGCGTAATGACTATTTCCGTAAAGGACTAATAAATATTTACCTTCGAATATCTCACTGTGTATACACTGGAAAATTCCGAAATGTTTACAGTAGGTTCATATATAGTAGGAGAGCATACCCTGAAAATTTCAGAGTTTTCTAAGCAAAACTCAATTTATGAAAATTGAAGCAAGATCCGAGTGTTTTGGGAACTTTAAAAATAGTAGATCATTTTCTAAAATTCCAGGAAACTTTGGGGATCCTTGTGGGTTCATATTCTGTCAAAATCCAGAAGATGAGAATTTTTGGAATCGGTTTGCTATTTTTCCTAAAAATAATTAAGTTATGAATAAAAAGAAATAAATAGTTAAATGATGTCTTTAATAAGAAAAATATGATTTTTATGCTTGAATACTCATAATATATCATATCATGACTATCTTAGAGCACTTTGGTAATTTATGATAAAAAATATTATTTATGACCTTTTATGGATATTAAATAAGAGGTTTAATAAAGGGTGAACAATTAGAATAAATTGTTTATTAATCCAATAAATTATTAAAATATTATTATGATATTAATAATATTAGAATATGATATTGATAAGTAAATAAAATATTAAGATTAAAATTTCTTTAAAATATTATTAAATGGTTAATAATATTTGATTTAAGCATTGATAAATGGTTAAAGTATTATTAAATGATTAATAATATTAGTAATGGAATAAGATATTATTAAATGATTAATAATATTAGTAAATGAATTACATATTAGTAAATGAATAAAATATTATTAAATGATTAATAATATTAGTAAATGAATAAAATATTATTAAATGATTAAAAGTATTATTAAATGATTAATGATACTAAAGCATAAGTAAGATATTATTAAGCTAATAATATTAATGCATAATTAAAATATTATTAAGAGGATTAATAATATTAGTAAGGTATTAAAATATTATTAAGATGGTAATAATATTAGTAGCGAATGAAAGTATTATTAGGAACTAATAATACTAAGATGTGAATTAAATATTATCAAGATTAATAATATTAAGTTGTTATTTAATAGTAACATTATCAAGACAGGATAATGTTTATAAGAACTAAATGTAATGTATAATATTTATGTGATTACATAATCTAATGTTATACTATGACTAATTGAAAGATTAATTATAGGTCTCTCAAAGGAATATAATTTAACTACATAGTGGATATAAATTAATTGTGTAGCCGTAATCTACAGACGAGGCAAGTTTCCAAACTCAAACTCGAGTTATTATTTTCAAAGCATGTTAGTGAATAATTATTGATGATTATTCACATCTATATTGATTATTGAAATTCGCACCTTGTGCAATTGAATTCCTGTTCTATTATTATTGAACTGTGAATTAAATTAAAGTTCTTTCATTCATTAACTGTTTATGAGATAGATCTATGCTAATTGTTTAAGCTAGATCAAGCATGTTTAAATTTGTTAAATCAAATGTATTTTAAAAAGCTGTTCTTATTAAATTGATATGATAAGAACTCTTGATCGAGAAAAGGATTTAATTTGATTAAGGCATGATATCAATGCTTGGGATTATTAAGTGTTTATGCATAAATCACGAGGTATGAAAGGCTGATCCCCTTGAATATCAAAACTTATTAAGAGGTCCAGTTTAAATAACTGAGCACCTTGGCAAATGTTCATGGTTATTTCAAAACCACTCAGTACATGTTATTCAATTATTCGAATATTCAATTTTTGATTATTAATTCATGTTCCTTCACGAACTTATACTATTGTTGAACATTGAACGCAAAATTTCTTTCGAAGTCATAATATATCTCCCTTGTATATAAACTTGCTAAGCAAATTAGTTGCTTACCCTTGCTATATCATGACATCTATTTTAGCTAAGCCCGAAGGATCCAACACGAAAGACAAAGGCAATGGCAAGATCTAGGAGTAGCTTAGAATGAAAGTTAATTTAATTATTATCTGATGGAATTTCTTATAAACCTTTTGTAATATGAATGGTGTGTTTAAAGTTAAGGTTATGAAAACCTTGGGACCATGTTATGAGACTTTATTATAATGAACAATGTATGTTTATTATTCCGTTATAGTTATAGAATGCTTGTGATGATGCTAGATCGTGAGCACCGAATCTGAGGTTAGAGAACCTAGATTTGGGGGGCGTCACATGTTGGTATCAAAGCCGTAGGTTATAAACATTAGGAATGCGAAACCTAGGTTATAACCTTAGTAGAAAACTCTTATAGAGTATGTTAGGAGATAGATTATGGAAATACATCGAGTATGTGTTGTACTTAATAAAATATTATTTCATTTTATCAATGAATATATTTTATTGTGGTACTGATGTTGTTTTGATTGTTTATTGTGGTCATAGGATGGCTGATGAGAGTCAAGATAGCTATTCAGTGAACCAAGAGTCGAGGGACTCTAGTGAGGAGTCCATGGAGCATGATCTGATAGGAGACTTATTGGCGAGGAACGTCGAGCTAGAGGTTAGGGCTGAGCGAGTGGAGGCGCAAAACCACACCCTCCAGATTTCAGAGCAGGAGTACAAGGACACTGCTTACCAGGCACAGGCTGAGGTAGCCGAGTTGCGAGGGAGGTTGGAGCAGAGAGAGCTACAGCTAGGACAGTTGAGAGATGAGGTGAAAGCTAAAGATGTGAGGATATATACGTTGGAGCAAGCTTTAGACATCGCCTTTACGAAGTTCGACGCTAAGTGGATGGAGCTGCCCTTCAGCAGTGAAAGCAGGCGTTGATTTGCATTCATTTTCGATATAGTCCCACTTTTTGGTTCTAATAGGGACTGTTTAGTTGTTGTAAATCCTTATGCCTTGCTGTATGCATAGGATGGCAGTTAGACCCCAACTTTTATTTTAATAGAGGGGTAGATGGTAGTGAATCCTCACTTTTTATCCATTAGAGGATAGTTGGTGGTGGGCAGTTTATGCCTTGAGCATTTATAGAAGTATGCCAGATGTTTAGTCAGTCTATATTAAAACAGTGGTATATGAATATAAATGCATTATTATTATGATATGTGTTAGAAAATTTTAAATAGTAAATTGTCTATTTAATGTTATATGAATCCAGTAGACTGAATTGGATTTTTTTTTAAAACAAACTTAACCCACTAATCAGGGAGAAAGCCTTCCAAATCTTGGTAATTTAAAACTCTCACATAATGATCATCTGATTGTTTGAATACAGTAGCGTATTGCATGCTAAGTACTTATATGATAATAAAACCCGAGTAACGTGTTAGAATTTCATTTAACTAGATAATGTTAGGTTTGTAATATTCATAACGCAATCAAATTGCAAAAATAATGCGGAAGCGTGTAAAAATCAGAGTTTAAATTTTACAAACCATATACCCGAATCACCCTTTATGCTTAATTATTAATTTAACGAAAAGATAAAGAATAAAATCATACCCTTGAAGATCGAAGCCTCGTACAAGTTCACCTCCAAATCCTTTTCGCGTTCAACTTGAATCCACCGGGGTTTTGTTCCTTCCTTTGATCAACGTTAGCCACCCATATGTTTGGCCTCTAGAGGTGATCCACCAAGGAATAATAATGATTCAAGAAAAGGGTGGTTGGCTAAACCCTAGTTTTTCTATCTCTATAGAAAGGGTATACTCTCCCAACAATTGGAATTATGTCGTATGTTGAAAAATCAACAACCCACACCACCCATAATAAGACTTCTCTTATTTATAGATGTGGGCAACCCATCTTAACAATTAAGGAATTGGGTTTTATTTAATTAATTAAATTCTTTTAATTAATTAAGCTCCCTAATCTTATTAGGGATAATTAATTAAAACTCCTTTAACTAAT
Organism: Panax quinquefolius; assembly: GCA_020205615.1. Lineage (NCBI taxonomy): Eukaryota > Viridiplantae > Streptophyta > Magnoliopsida > Apiales > Araliaceae > Panax > Panax quinquefolius. Next base: position 50,940,263 of record CM035167.1, on the reverse strand, counting down.
TTTCCTTCCTAATCCAATTAGGAATAAATGAGAGTACTTATATTAAATTAATTCCTAAACTCTTTTAGAAATTAAAATAATAATAATTGTAATAATATTAATAAGACTCCTCTTATTAATTTATATTTAATATTTCTAAAATATTAAATAATAATATTAAGCTATTTAATTTATTCTATCACCATAGATTAAATTAAATATACATAAATATATTATTACGATTATGCCATTAACTTCTTAAATAATTATTCTTCCTTTTATGGTGTGACCCTTTAGGTTCTCCATATTAAACCGGTTGTGAATAAATCAATTAGAAACAATTTAATCTTATTTAAATAAATAAATTAAATAATTAATTTATTTAAATAAATAATATTTATTCTACAATAGGATAAGCCTCCTAGCGATCAACGACTTTCCAGATAATATAGATTTCAACATTAATCATAAAAGAACCTTTGAGTAAATAGTTACTGCATAATTCAATCCTTCCACCATACAATGTCCCAATTAAATATAAGACATGGAATTATTGTCAAGTCTCATTTTATTTAATTATATGTATTTCGATCCTTAAATGCACAACTCAAATAATGCAAATTAGAAACTCCTTTCTAATTTCATTTTGCCTTCGCCAAGGACTCATTGGGTTGTCATTTATCGAATCACATAGACATTTCTCTTCTTTTATTAGAAGTGGTAGATTCTTTATTGATCATACATTATCTCCATATACAACTCATTATACCCAATCATACCCTTTGATATACCCTAAGGGTCTTAAGGAATAAGTCAAAGTATAACTCATCATACACAAGATACTATGATGATCTCAAGTTCAAGGATTACTTGTACTTACTATCACTACAGAATTCCTATGTGACAGCAAATAAAACTCCATTAGGTATTCCTTAGCGAGCCACGCTCAAAGATGAACTTATTCTCTAATAAGCACCTACATACTTGCTTTAGTGTCTCCACACAAATGATCATGAGATCAATCATCCTCATCCAATGAGCAAGCAACGATGTACCAATCTATCCGGATTCACTAATCCCCAATTTAGTAATCCAATGATTGGGAACTATTTTAGTTTTAAGCTTTCTAAGAATTTAGATCTTATTAGAATGATCATCATCATTATTCTAAAAGCATTGCTTAAAACTATGGGTTTATCACATATTATAAAACAAAGATCATGTAGATAATTAAAAGCCTTTAATAAATTAATACTTTTTATTAATAAATGAATAAGATTGTTACAAAGTATATGCTTTATCATCAAACATGATTGGCTTTGTGTGCATACTACTTTCAATCTCCCACTTGCACTAAAGCCAATCGCCATGGTATCTTATACTCTTTTTTCTTCTCTAAGTGACGATTATCCCTTTGTTGGATAAGCTTTAGTTAATGGATATGTAATGTTGTTCATGAGAGTCCACTATCTCTATAGTGATTTCCCATCTTTCAATGATTCTAATAATCAAATAAAAGTGTCACAACACATGTTTAGATCCAAGATGAGACTTAGAACTATTCCTAGTTCTGTAATGAACTTTTAATCCAAATAATCAACTTGCAGCTTCATTTATAGCTATATACTTTGTCTTTATCACTAAACCAGCAACTTTTTGCTATTTGGAACCTTTCCAATTCACTGCACCACTGTTCAAGATAACGCTTTACCTTAAAGTGGATTTTTCGTCATCTTGGTCCGTCTTGAAAAACTTGAGTCTGTTAAGCCCTCTAGTTTTAATTTAGACCCACCATGAATATGATCACATCCTTAGTGCCGGTTAAGCACTTTAAGATGTTTTTCACTGACTCATAGTGAACTTCTCCATAATATGACTGATCAACATCAGGTCTCATACATTTCATTGCATACATGATTGTCACTCATGCGACCTCTCTTTTCAGGAGTCTGTGGGGACTATTAGAAGAGATACACTCCATAGCTCATCTACATGAGACATCTCTTGGAGTTTGCCATGCTAAACGACTTTAGCATCAAATGAATATACGTTCCTTGGGTTAAGTCGAGCATCCTCTTGTATCTATCTATATAGATTTTATCCCCAATTAAGATACTCTTCCCAAACCATTCATGGAGGAATGTTTAGACAACTTTATCTTTACTGATTGTAGCATTGGTATGTCATTCCTTATCCATAGTATATCAATATATAATACTAGAAATGTCACGACGCCCTCCAATCGACCTTTTTGTACACACTAGGTTCATTCTTATTTTGATAAAATCAAACTCTTTTGATTGCCTCATCAAAACGAATGTTCCATATTTGAGAAACTTGCTTCAATCCATTTCTCTCGAGTGTCTACAACACTTACCTCATCGTATGTAATCTGGATCATCATCTTTATGATGTGTACCTCATCATCATCATCCATGATGAATCCATACCTCCTAGGTATCTTGGACTATTCCGATTTATTGATGATTTGCCAGGTACAATAGGTCTATCTATAGGTTCCTCTTATTTGACTTATAGTGTTTTGTGGTTCTTGAACTTTTCAAGATCTATTATCCTCCCACTAGCCCTTTTATAATAAACACATTTATCTTAGAAGGCATCGTGTTTCGCAACAAACACCTTTTGCTAAGTAGGATTATAGAACATATACCCTAAACTTACTTTAGGATGTCCCACAAATTATACTTGTCAAATCTTGTCCCAAGCTTATCCTTTGAAACCTTTTCACATAAGTTGGACAACCCCTTATCTTAACATACTTAAGATTAGGAATCCTCCCTGTCCATAACTTTTATGGAGTCTTGGGGCTGGATTTTGAGGTTACCTTTTCCGTAGATATGTAGCCATTTCTAGGATATTATCCCAGAAGGATACTGGAATGTCGGTAAAATCATTATGGACCGCACCATGTCCAACAAGGTACGATTTTTCCTTTTAGATACATCAATCAATTATTGCATATCAGGAGGCGTCCATTGTGAGAAAACCATTTGAGATGATCTAAAAACTTATTGCACAAGTATTTATTCCTTGATCTAATCAAAGAATCTTAATACTTTGCCAATTTATTTCACTTCTGAATTCTTTGAACCTTTCAAATAATTCACACTTGTATTTCAACAAATACATACATTCAACTCTTTGAATGATCATCTCCTTTTCTTATACTAGTTTGTTCAATATACAAAATATATTTTCACGTAAGTCAAGTATACAAAATTCATTAAGTAATATTCCAGTTCTATACAAAACATTATTATTATAAATAGAACAACAATTGTTCTTAATTATAATACCAAAGATTTCATTGTCCAACAATAAAATGGAAATAATATTTTTAACAAGAACTGGAATACAATAACAACTTATTGACTTAATAGATTTGCCCGTAGGCAGTGCTAAACTATAAGTTTCTATGGCTAATGCAGCAACCTTTGCTTCATTTCCCACACATAGGATTACTTATCTTGTTTAACTTTCTACTTGCTTGGTCCCTTCATAAATCTATATTTATGATAACCAAAGTCGGTATCCAATACCCAAGTAGAACCTCGATTTAAAGAAAATTTATTTAAATCATGAACAAAAGCGTATTTGTAATCAAACTTCACTAAGCTTCTTTGGTTAGGCTCGCAAGATGCTTCTCACGCTTTCTTTCCAAATTGTCCAAAGCTTATTGTAGTGGAAGCAAGCTCATTTGCTATCCGTGACAAGATTGTTCTTATTATCCTTTGTTTATGCCTTTCTATTTACCTTCTTTGAATCGTTCTTCTTTTTGAAGATCCTTTGGCCCCTACCAAGAAGACTCGGTCTTTCTTGGTTGGAAAGTGACTCTCAACATTTTTCAACATGATAAGCAAATCAATGAGGTCGATATCTAGCTTGTTTATATGAAAAATTCACAACAATTGTGAAAGGAGTCCGGAGTGAGTGCAAGATCAAATCTTGGCTCAACTCTCCATCCATGAAAAACTAGTTGTCTAATTGATCAATCAAATTGATTATGTTAAGAACTTTTTATCTGCATTTATAGTGCCATTGGCCATTCTAGATCGGAAGAGCTCCTTAGATATCTCGATATCTATCGGCCCTATTTTCCTCACCATCAACTACTTGATGTGCGGGAATATAGTAGAGCATCCATAGTTTCATCTCGACGACAAGCTCGTTACTCATGGATGCGAGCATGATGCATCGAGCCAATCAGGCATCATCTTGCCACTTTCTAAAAAAGTAGCAATCTCTTCCTCGAGGCATTATCTCGTAACCATTGCAGGATAGGCGATTATGACATAAGATAGCTTTTCACCTATGAGAACTATTCTCAAATTCCTTAACCAATCATTTAATTTGGGTTTGGTTAATTTAGCATTTAATATGCTTCGCAGATGATAGTAATTTTAGACATTGTAAAATTTCGTAAATGAATTTGTAATTAACAACATTTTAACATACATTCTTTTATTAATTACCAAAATAAATTAGGTCTTGTTTTAAATTGGTATCTCCCACTATTTTCTTCAAACTATATTACCTCACTTATATAGTTTAAGCAAAATCTAATTAAAGATTTGCTAGTGAGAATAAGGATCCCATTTCAAATGTATATAGCCTTGTGGTGACACAACAAACTATATATAAATAAATAGGTAGACAACTTTTGTCAATTACATCAACTATGCAACTCCTTTTCTTTTGCCTCTTAGATTATTTTGATCAAGTGGTGGCACATCCGAATCAAAATTATCCAAGTTAAGTCCGACCTAGCACTCCATATATTCAAAAAGAAAAATATCATCCTTGTGGTGACACAACAAAACAATATTGTTCAATTTTCTTTATAAGCATCAAATGTGATAAATTAACATCTTAAATACTTAATACTTGCCTTGTGGTGACACAACAAACTCATATTAAATATTTAATACTCTATTAATTTTATCATGCTAGAAGGCTTAATTCGATATTCCAAATATCTTTGAACGCTTAGGACTTAATATAAAAAAATTGAGGGGTTTGTTATTAATTTGTCTCATCTTGTTTTAGCTGCATGCATGCATATATATATAAAACGCGTTATATTAATTAACATGCGAAGCATGTTTGCATAATATATAATATATATAGTATAAGCATGCACATATAGAATACTATATTCTACCCGGATTGATTATGGACTTTTATTCTAGTTTGGTTCACTAGAGCCATCAAGTGAACCAAAAGGTCAAACCCTAGAGGTGCAAGAAATAATATTTAAATATAACTATTACATTTAAACCCTGCTCTATTACAAACGGGTCTTCAAGCGCTTCTTGTTTCTTGATCTCTAATTCTTCAAAATAATTCTAAATATTCCTATTACAAAACTATTTAAAATAAATAGAAACCTTGATCGCCTGATCAAGGGAAGTACATAGGAGGAGATAGAATTTACATTAAGAAAAATTAGAGAAGACGAGGTATGCAGACCCCATTTAATAAAAACACATACATTCATGCATCCAACTAAAATAAAATCCAATCGCATTGGTCAATAATCCATAATCAATCCCATTTATTATCATATACATCATCATATGCATCAATAAATAACATTCATCTTATGAATAATAAACATTTAATATATATATTGATATCATTTAATGGGCAAATTTAGTTAGTATAAAATCTAATTTTGAATCAAAATAAACTCCTTTATTTTAATCCAAATTTAAATCAATATAAAACTATTTTATATTAATTTATCCTATTTTGAATAAAATAAACTATTTTATTTTAATCAAAATCTTTAATCAAAATAAACTCCTTTATTTTAATTAATTATGGAATCCAATTCCATGTAAAAAAAATCTTTTATTAAAGGAAACACGGATATTCTTTCCTATTCACAAATAAACTCTTTTATTTTGAATAATATGAAATCCTATTTCATATCTAAATAAACTCCTTTATTTAAGGAAACACGGATTCTCTTTCCTATTCACAAATAAACTCTTTTATTTTGAATAATATGAAATCTTATTTCATATCTAAACAAACTCCTTTATTTAAGGAAAGATGGATTTACTTTCCTATTCACAAATAAACTCCTTTATTTTAGAAAAATAAAATCCAATTTCAACTCCAATTAGTTATTATGGAATCCAATTCCAACTCTAATTAGTTAGCATGAAATTTAATTTTAAAATTAAAATAAATCTTTTATTTTAATATTAAAATAAACCTTTTATTTTAAGATTAAAATAAACCTTTTATTTTAATTATAAAATTATTTAAAATTAAAATAAAATTTTATATTTTAAAATTAAAATAAACCTTTTATTTTAAAATTAAAATAAACTTTTATTTTAATTATATAATAATTAAGAATATATATATATAACTATTATATATATATATATGTAAAAACCGTATATATATATATAATAATAACCGAAATCCGTGCGAATCCATCATGCAATTAAAACGGATTTAATCCAGTTTTAAAATCCAGTTTCAAAATCCAGTTTAATCCGTTTTTCATTTAATGCTTGCAAAATCCTGTTAACTCACTCCAAGCTTCTGCCGATTATTATTATTTTTTTTTTTTTTGAAAAGTTTGTAGCGTGACTCTGAATTACCGAATTCGCGAATTTTTATTTTTTATTTTTTTATTAAATTTTATACAATAAAATTATGCCCAATTAAATTGTTCTAAACACATATCAATATACATATCAAATTAAAACAATTAATAATTCGCATAAATGTTTGGCTCTGATGCCACTGTTAGGTTTGTAATATTCATAACGCAATCAAATTGCAAAAATAATGCGGAAGCGTGTAAAAATCAGAGTTTAAATTTTACAAACCATATACCCGGATCACCCTTTATGCTTAATTATTAATTTAACAAAAAAGATAAAGAATAAAATCATACCCTTGAAGATCGAGCTTCCTCAGGTACAAGTTCACCTTCAAATCCTTTCGCGTTCAACTTGAATCCACCGGGGTTTTGTTCCTTCCTTTGATCAACGTTAGCCACCCATATGTTTGGCCTCTAGAGGTGATCCACCAAGGAATAATAATGATTCAAGAAAAGGGTGGTTGGCTAAACCCTAGTTTTTCTATCTCTATAGAAAAGGGTGTACTCTCCCAACAATTGAAATTATGTCAGTATGTTGAAAATCAACAACCCACACCACCCATAATAAGACTCCTCTTATTTATAGATGTGGGCAACCCATCTTAACAATTAAGAAATTGGGTTTTATTTAATTAATTAAATTCTTTTAATTAATTAAGCTCCCTAATCTTCTTAGGGATAATTAATTAAAACTCCTTTAACTAATTTTTCTTCCTAATCCAATTAGGAATAAATGAGAGTACTTATATTAAATTAATTCCTAAACTCTTTAGAAATTAAAATAATAATAATTGTAATAATATTAATAAGACTCCTCTTATTAATTTATATTTAATATTTCTAAAATATTAAATAATAAATATTAAGCTATTTAATTTATTCTATCACCATAGATTAAATTAAATATACATAAATATATTATTACGATTATGCCATTAACTTCTTAAATAATTATTCTTCCTTTTTATGGTGTGACCCTTTAGGTTCTCCATATTAAACCTAGGTTGTGAATAAATCAATTAGAACAATTCTAATCTTATTTAAATAAATAAATTAAATAATTAATTTATTTAAATAAATAATATTTATTCTACAATAGGATAAGCCTCCCTAACTATCGATCAACGACTTTCCAGATAATATAGATTTCAACATTAATCATAAAAAGAACCTTTAAGTAAATAGTTACCGCATAATTCAATCCTTCCACCATACAATGTCCCAATTAAATATAAGACATGGAATTCATCACAAGTCTCATTTTATTTAATTATATGTATTTTCGATCCTTAAATGCACAACTCAAATAATGCAAATTAGAAACTCCTTTCTAATTTCATTCGCCGCCAAGGACTCTGGGTTGTCATTTATCGAATCACATAGGACATTTCTCTTCTTTTATTAGAAGTGGTAGATTCTTTATTGATCATACATTATCTCCATGTACAACTTCATTATACCCAAGCATACCCTTTGATATACCCTAAGGGTCTTAAGGAATAAGTCAAAGTATAACTCATCATACACAAGATACTATGATGATCTCAAGTCCAAGGATTACTTGTACTACTATCACTCTGAGAATTCCTATTGCAGTGCAAATAAAACTCCATTAGGTATTCCTTAGCGAGCCACGTTCAGTGAACTTATTCTCTAATAAGCACCTACATACTTGCTTTAGTGTCTCCACACAAATGATCATGAGATCAATCATCCTCATCCAATGAGCAAGCAACGTATGTACCAATCTATTCGGATTCACTAATCCCCAATTTAGTAATCCAATGATTGGGAACTATTTTAGTTTTAAGCTTTCTAAGAATTTAGATCTCATTAGAATGATCATCATCATTATTCTAAAAGCATTGCTTAAAACTATGGGTTTATCACATATTATAAAATAGCATCATGTAGATAATTAAAAGCCTTTAATAAATTAATACTTTTTATTAATAAATGAATAAGATTGTTACAAAGTATATGCTTTATCATCAAACATGATTGGCTTGTGTGCATACTACTTTCAGATAATGCCGACCAGACGTGTACTAAGGAATCAAGAGATCGAAGAGTCAGTTAATAATACAGCGGGAGCTCAACCAAACCCAATGCAAGACTTTGTCAACATGATGACTGAAGCTATGAGGAATCAAGCTCAACCTGCGAAAAATCAGGCGGGAAACCAATTAGCCAACTTTAAGGACTTCAAGGCAGTAGGACCACCGGAGTTTAGAGGAACAACAGACCCGATAGAGGCCCAGACGTGGATGAAGGAGATTGAGAAGGCCTTCATTATTGCTAGAGTAGCAGAAGAATAGAAAACAATTTTTGCTACCTACTTAATGAAGGGTGATGCTAACTATTGGTGGGAGGCCAACCAGAACAAAGCTGGGACTGGAATCGTGACTTGGGAAGTGTTCAAGAAGTTGTTCTTTGAGAACTACTTCCTTGAGAGTACACAAGCGAGAATGGAGATCAAGTTTTTGGAATTGAAACAGGAGAATATGTCAGTGTCAGAATACGCTGCAAAGTTTAATGAATTGGCTAGATTCGCTCCACATCAGGTAGACACGGAGGTGAGGAAAGCAAGAAGGTTCGAAGATGGACTAAAGCTGTGGAGTTACAGTAAGGTAGCGGTTTTACAAATCACATCATTCTCAACTCTGTTGGAGAAAACTCTCATAGCGGAAGGTGGAAGCGAAGCGGTCTCAAAGTACAATCGGGAGAAGAACAAGAAGAAAGTAGAAGGTGGGAATCAGAATGTTAGCAGTGGTGGTAGCAACAACAAGAAGTGGAAATGGAGCAGTGGGGGTAGTAATTTAGAGATTCAGCAAGGAAGTGTGCAACAAAAGAAGTCAGTGTGTGGAAACTGTGGAAAGGGTCACTCGGGAGAGTGCTTGAAAGGAAAAACGGTATGTTATACCTGTGGAAAAGAAGGGCATACCTCACCCATTTGTTCTAAGGTGAAGAAGGGAGGTTGTTTTAACTGTGGTGAATTGGGACATCGAATCAAAGATTGCCCAAAGAAGAAAAGCACGGATGGCGAAAACGGAAATAGGGGCAATAACACTAGGACAACTAGTGGAGGACCAGCCCAGCCAAATAAGCCGATAGCGAGGACATTCAATATGACAGTGCAAGATGTTGTGGCATCCAGGGAGGTGGTGTCAGGTATAATTCCGATCAACGATATAAATGCCTATGTGTTATTCGATTCGGGAGCTTCATGTTCTTTTGTATCTGATGAATTTGCTCAAAGATTAAGTTTACCTCGTGAACTATTAGAACACCCAATGAATGTAGAAGTAACAAACAAAGAAATTATCCATGTAGACTACATACATAGGAACTGTTGTGTTGATGTAAGAGGGTTTAAGCTTAACGTGGATTTGATACCGATTCGTCTTGGAGAGTTTGATGTAATCCTCGGGATGGATTGGTTATCAAGTCACAGAGCGGTCATTGACTGTAAGAAAAAGTGTGTACACCTAAAGACTCCGAATAAGTCAAAGGTGGTATTTTATGGTAATAAATCGCCGAGACAATCTTGTTGTCTAACGATGATGCAAGCAAAGAAGTTGCTTAGGAAAGGTTGTATAGGTTATTTGGCTCACGTTGTGGATACCCGCAGAGTCGAGGGTGAACTAGGTCAAATACCTATGGTAAGGGAATTCGTTGACGTCTTCCCATATGAGATTCCCGGATTTCCACCAAATAGAGAGAAAGAGTTTGTTATCGATTTGGCACCAGGGACATCATCGGTATATAAAGTTTCGTATCGTATCGCTCCGGTAGAAATGAAGGAACTGATGATTCAACTACAAGAATTGTTAGATAAGAGATACATTTGACCGAGCGTATCACCGTGGGGAGTACCAGTCTTATTCATAAAGAAGAAGGATGGGTCATTAAGGCTTTGTATCGACTACCGGGAGTTGAACAAGGTCACCATTAAGAACAAGTACCCGTTGCCCAGGATCGACGATTTGTTTGATCAGTTGAAGGGGGTGAAATATTTTTCAAAAATCGACTTGAGGATCGGTTATCACCAACTAAAGGTGAGGCAGGAGGATGTTCCAAAGACAGCATTCAAAACTCGGTATGGACACTTTGAGTTTCTGGTAATGTCTTTTGGGTTAACGAATGCGCCAGCAGCATTAATGGACTTGATGAACAGGGTGTTTAAACAGTATTTGGATAAGTTTGTTGTCGTGTTCATCGAGGACATTCTGGTATATTCAGAGACAGAGGACGAACACGCTGAACATCTAAGGATAGTGTTGGAGACGTTAAGGAGGGAGAAGTTGTATGCAAATTTCTCCAAGTGTGAGTTTTGGTTGCGGAGAGTGCAGTTTTTGGGTCATGTTATCGACAATGATGGTGTTTCGGTGGATCCAGCAAAGGTAGAAGCGGTTATCAACTGGGAACAACCAAAGACGCCTACAGAAAATAGGAGTTTCTTGGGATTAGCAGGATACTATCGGAGATTCATCCAAGATTTTTCAAAGATAGCATCACCGTTGACCAACCTTACCAGAAAGACAGTGAAGTTCGTTTGGACGGAGAAATGTGAAGAGAGTTTCATGGAATTGAAGAAGAGGCTCAGTCAGGCACCTGTGTTGACTTTACCAGACAACACGGGAGGATTTGTAATGTATAGTGATGCGTCATACAAGGGTCTTGGCTATGTACTGATGCAGTATGGCAAGGTCATTGCGTACGCTTCACGTCAGTTGAAGGACTATGAGAATGGTTATCCGACTCATGACCTGGAATTAGCAGCAGTAGTTTTTGCCTTAAAGATTTGGAGGCACTATTATTATGGAGAGAAGTGTGAGATATATACGGATCACAAGAGTTTGAAGTATATCTTCACGTAGAAAGAGATAAATATGAGGCAGCGCCGATGGCTAGAATTTATCAAGGATTATGATTGTGAGATTATGTACCATCCAGGAAAAGCAAATGTAGTGACAGATGCCCTGAGCAGAAAAGGCAGAGAGAAGTTACTGAAATTGACCATTCAAGAGGAATTGGTGAAAGATTTCGAATGACTTGACTTAGAGGTTAAGTATCCGATGGAGACCAACGAGAAATTATTTACAGTGACAGCGAGCCCGACTCTATTAGATAAGGTTAAATAGGCTCAAGAGAAGGACGAAGATTGCGACAGTATCAAGAAGCGGTTAGCTGACGGGGATGAATTCAAATACAAGATTGATGGCACTGGACTGCTGAGATTCGAAGGACGAATTTGGGTACCGCTAGTACCAAAACTAAGAGAAGAGATTTTGCAAGAAGCGCACAGTACGAGGTACTCGATACACCCAGGAAGCACAAAAATGTATCAAGATTTGCGTCAACACTTTTGGTGGCCAAACATGAAGAGAGAGGTTGCAGAATGCGTCAGTAGATGTCTAACTTGTCAGAGAGTCAAGGCAGAGCATCAACAATCGAGTGGATTACTACAGACTTTAGAGATTCCAGAGTGGAAGTGGGAGCACATCATGATGGATTTTGTGGTGGGACTTCCAGCAACGCAAAAAGGACACGACGCTATATGGGTGATTGTAGATACTATGCACTGATAAATGACAACAAGCATCGTCAGAGATTAGAGACCGTCAGTGGATTACTTCACGACTTTAGAGATTTCAGTGGAAGTGGCATCATGATGGATTTTGTGGTGGGACTTCAAAGAACGCAAAAAGGACACGAATATATGGGTGATAGATCAAAGAAATTATCTTGCCGATCAAGATCGGTATAGTTTGGACCAAATAGCCAAATTGTATATCAAAGAAATTATCGAGACATGGCGTACCAGTATCTATTGTGTCGAATAGGGATCCGCGATTCACATCAAACTTCTGGAAAAGTCTTCAGGAAAGAATGGGGACGCAACTACGGATGAGCACCGCGTATCATCCGCAGACCGATGGGCAAAGCGAGAGAACGATTCAAACACTTGAAGACATGCTCAGAGCTTGTGTGATGGACTTCAAGGGTAGCTAGGAGGATCATCTTCCATTAGTATAGTTCGCATACAATAATAGCTATCACGCCAGCATCAGAATGTCACCATACGAAGCATTATATAGAAGGAAATGTAGAAAGCCCTTATGCTGGGATGAAGTTGGTGAACGTCGACTGTTGGGACCAGAACTGGTGCAACAGACTATAAAGATCATCAAGGTGATAAGAGCCCGACTGGTAGCAGCTCAAGATCGCCAGAAGAAGTATGCAGACTTACATCGCCAGAAGAGAGATTTTGAGGTGGGAAGCCATGAATTTTTGAAAGTATCTCCCTGGAAAGGGAAGATAAGGTTTGGAAAGAAAGGTAAACTGAGTCCGAGATTTATTGGACCTTTCGAGATCTTGAGGAAGATAGGCGAAGTGACATACGAGGTAGCTCTACCTTCTGCACTTGAACATATTCATAATGTGTTTCATGTGTCAGTGCTACGACCATACAAGCCTGTTTACAAGCACGTGATATCGTACGAGCCAATTCAGGTCGAAAAGGATTTGTCGTACAAAGAAATTCCAGTTGAAATTTTAGATAGAAAAGAACAGAAATTGCGAAATAAGGTTATACATTCTGTAAAGGTTCTTTGGAGGAACCACAATGCTGAAGAAGCTATGTGGGAACTCGAAGAAAGGATGAGGGAAAATTATCCACATCTTTTTTAGTAACCCTATATGTAATTCCAGGGGCAGAATTCTTATAAGGGGGGGAAGATGTAATAACCGTAAATTTTAAGTCACTATATATGTATGTACAATATTGATGTTTAAAACTTTGTATATATAAAGTGATTTAATATGTGACAACATATGAATGAAGTGGTCAATGGGTCAATTAACATGTATGTATATATATTACGGATATATACATTTATAAATTTCATTAAAATGAAAGCTGGAAGTAACCTAATTATACATTAGGTGAGACAATTAAATAACCTAAGGGTTATGGTGATAATGAGAGGTTAGTATTTAATATGTATACTAACTTAAGTGGATAATCTTATTATTTCAAGTGACTATAAATTTTAAACCTAATTCTTGTGAACCTAATTAGGTTATGAGCTAAAGTCACATGTATAGGTAATTAAATTTCATAAGATTAGGAATGGAAACCCTAAATAATCAAATTGGGTAACATATATTAAAATTGTTAGACTATGTTTATTATATGGCCCAAAACAATTAAAGGAGAAGCCCAAAAGAAATAAAATGTAAACCAATACTTAGCCCACTTGATTAAGGGTATTGTAGACATTTGATTAATCAAAATTGGGCATTAAAAATAAAAGCAAAATGAGGATTTGGAGAGCTTAGGGTCGGCCCCCTTGTGTCTATATAAGGAAAATTTATTTGCTAACCCACTTTCCTTAAATAGCCAATGACCTTACTTTTCTTAATTTCTTACACAAAGTACAATGTTGTCTACACCTCATTGGTGGGAAATCTCACTAAGCATACTTAAGAACAAGATAAGGGGTTTTGTCTAATGGACAAGAAAGGTGTGGGGGATAATAGCTAGATACACTAAGTGTATCTATATTTTTGCAAGTATCCTTTTATTTCATTTTTTTCATTTCATTTCTTCTCTAATTCTTCCTCTTATAATTTTCTCCCAAGCTAGCAACTTCAAGAGAGAGAAAAGGGAGAGAGGTTCGGCCATATATATAGAGAGAGAGGAGTGCTAGTTTGGTCATGCATCCTAAGTTAATCACTTACTTTGGTATATCAAGGAAGGTTACCATTAAATCAAGGTATAACCTAACCTTCATCTTCTTCTTCTACTTTATTTTTTTTAGCTTGAGTTTTGTTGGGGTTATGAACAAATACTCAAGATACCATAGTCCTACATATCATCATGTAAGAAATTAAGTATCTTGAGTGTTAGATCAAAGGCTTAGAGGAAGAATATGAGCATATGTTCTCCAAGGATGAAAACTCTTGTTTTCTTCCACTAAATCTTGTATAACTCAAGTTTTCCAACTTAGATTTGTGATCCGTCAAAGGGGGGTGCTAGATACATGAGTTATCTAGTAATCCAAGTGAAATAACACAAATCTAGTAAGTTTTGAAACCTTTCGGGCTGTTTTCCCCAAAATAGTCCACTAGGAATGTTAAGGGTTCAAAAATACTAAAATAGCTTCTGTCGTGTTTTTCTTGGGACTGTTTGTGACAGTTTCATGTCTTTTAAAAATCTGGAAACAATCACAGAGGTACCTTGAGAAGTTATCTACATGTAGGAAAAAGAATGGACACGTTTCGAGTTATAGATTGTGCGTAATGACTATTTCCGTAAAGGACTCCTAAATATTTACCTTCGAATATCTCACTGTGTATACACTAGAAAATTCCAAAATGTTTATAGTAGGTTCATATATAGTAGGAGAGCATACCCTGAAAATTTTAGAGTTTTCTGAGCAAACCCCAATTTATGAAAAATGAAGCAAGATCCGAGTGTTTTGGGAACTTTAAAAATAGTAGATCATTTTCTAAAATTCCAGAAAAATTTGGGGATCCTTGTGGGTTCATATTCTGTCAAAATCCAGACGATGAGAAGTTTTGGAATCAGTTTGCTATTTTTCCTAAAAATGATGAAGTTATGAATAAAAGGAAATAAATAGTTAAATGATGTCTTTAATAAGAAAAATGTGATTTTTATGCTTGAATACTCATAATATATCATATCATGACTATCTTAGAGCACTTTGGTAATTTATGATAAGAAATATTATTTATGGCCTTTTATGGATATTAAATAAGAGGTTTAATAAAGGGTGAACAATTAGAATAAATTGTTTATTAATCCAATAAATTATTAAAATATTATTATGATATTAATAATATTAGAATATGATATTGATAAGTAAATAAAAATATTAAGATTAAAATTTCTTTAAAATATTATTAAATGGTTAATAAAGTTTGATTTAAGCATTGATATATGATTAAAGTATTATTAAATGATTAATAATATTAGTAATGGAATAAGATATTATTAAATGATTAATAATATTAGTAAATGAATAACATATTAGTAAATGAATAAAATATTATTAAATGATTAATAATATTAGTAAATAAATAAAATATTAGTAAATGATTAAAAGTATTATTAAATGGTTAATGATACTAAAGCATAAGTAAGATATTATTAAGATAATAATATTAATTCATAATTAAAATATTATTAAGAGGATTAATAATATTAGTAAGGTATTAAAATATTATTAAGATGTTAATAATATTAGTAAGCGAATGAAAGTATTATTAGGGAACTAATAATACTAAGATGTGAATTAAATATTATCAAGATTAATAATATTAAGTTGTTATTTAATAGTAACATTATCAAGACATGATAATATTTATAAGAACTAAATGTAATGTATAATATTTATGTGATTACATAATCTAATGTTATACTATGACTAATTGAAAGATTAACTATAGGTCTCTCAAAGGAAGATAATTTAACTGCATAGTGGATATAAATTAATTGTGTAGCCGTAATCTACAGACGAGACAAGTTTCCTAACTCAAACTCGAGTTATTATTTTCAAAGCATGTTAGTGAATAATTATTGATGATTATTCACATCTATATTGATTATTGAAATTCGCACCTTGTGCAATTGAATGCATATTCTATTATTATTGAACTGTGAATTAAATTAAAGTTCTTTCATTCATGAACTGTTTATGAGATAGATCTATGCTAATTGTATCAGCTAGATCAAGCATGTTTAAATTTGTTAAATCAAATGTATTTTAAAAAGCTGTTCTTATTAAATTGATATGATAAGAACTCTTGACTGAGAAAAGGACGAATTTGATTAAGGCATGATATCAATGCCGGATTATTAAGTGTTTATCCATAAGTCACGAGGTATGAAAGGCTGATCCCCTTGAATAGTAAAACTTATTAAGAGGTCCAGTTTAAATAACTGAGCACCTTGGCAAATGTTCATGGTTATTTCAAAACCACTCAGTACATGTTATTCAATTATTCGAATATTCAATTGTTGATTATTAATTCATGTTCCTTCACGAACTTATACTATTGTTGAACATTGAACGCAAAATTTCTTTCTAAGTCATGATATATCTCCCTTGTATATAAACTTGCTAAGCAAATTATTTGCTTACCCTTGCTATATCATGACATCTATTTCAGCTAAGCCCAAAGGATCCAACACGAAAGACAAGGGCAAGGGAAAGATCCAGGAGTAGCTTAGAATGAATGTTAATTTAATTATTATCTGATGGAATTTCTTATAAACTTTTGTAATATGAATGGTGTGTTTAAAGTTAAGGTTATGAAAACCTTGGGACCATGTTATGAGACATTATTATAATGAACAATGTATGTTTATTATTCCATTATAGTTATAGAATGCTTGTGATGATGGTAGATCGTGAGCAACTTAATCGAGGTTAGAGAACACGGATTTGGGGCGCCACAACACCCATTCGAAAGCAACCCAAATACAATGCAGAAAGCAAACTACAACTTCAATAATACAATTGTCGTGCAAAATACGACAACACATACTGTGAGTTTAAATACAAATATTGTCTTCTAGACAATATCCACACTCAAATAAGTCCTCATTACAATTATTCAAACACTATTTTATAGAAATAGTGAGGACTGCTAAAACATCTTTCTAGAACCATCACTCCATACCCCGACTAGATCCTGCTATATTCTCACCTCCTGAGAAGAAAAATGGAACAAAAAGGAAAAGGGTGAGCTCAACTAGCCCAGTAAAGAATATTATGACTAAGATAATATACAACAAATTATCATTATTCTTCAATAGGAAAAAAATTTGATTAAATATAATAGACAACAAGTTTTAGATCAACAACTGCAGCGGAAACATCAATCCATTAGAAGAGTCAAGTAGAGAATGAATTCTACTATCTTCTAAGAATTAAAAGTCCATCATCGATATCTTATCCATGTGACATCAATCAATATACATCTTGATTCAAATATTCATCTTTGCACTACAGGCCAAAGATATTCATTTGTATCACCAGTTGGTCATGTTTATCTCAACACCTGTTCATCTTTGCACTACGGACCAAAGATATTCATTAGGTAATCATTCATCTTTGTACTACAGGCCAAAGATATTCAGTAATATCATCATTTAGGACTGAGGATGATGAAAAATATCTTAAAGAAAACGAATCCAGTGAGATAAAAGAACAAATATTAGGGATTCGTATTACAGTTTATCCAAGTTCAATAATACTCCATAATAACCAATTGTGAAGTAAAATTCAAAAATAAAGATCAAAACATGGATACAATCAAAGATAGTAACCATAATAGACATCTTGGATAAAAAAAGATAATTTTCATTTTTCGGTGAATAGTGTCGTATTCGTGAATAGTGTCGTATACGTGAATAGTAACTCCGCCACAAAAAGTTCCAAATTTGATAAAAAGTTCAGACCAATATTTTGGCATAATGATATTGAAAGAAATAATATCATTTACAAAGAAAATAACACCCCTTACCTCAAAATAACGGTACTTCTGATCGGAATATCGGATATAAAGTCGAAGGAAGCTTGTACCGAACAGCAACTCTCGAGTATCTAAATACTCACAAAAATATGCTCGACAATATAGAGAGAAAGAAAACTTGTTTCTGGTGTGATTTTCAATTCTAACCTAACCGTCTATTTATAGGAAAATGCTAGAACGCCATAGGAGACTAAAATAATAAAATATTATTATTTTAAACAAATTTCTACGCACACCTTGGAAAACAAATTCAAGCATGCCAAATCTGAAAATTCCCAACAGCCCACATGTTTTTAACAAAAGTGGGTCCCACCCAATTTTAATAAAAATTATTTTATTTTCTAAAACTTCAGTAATTCATAAAAAATAGCCCGTTTATCAGAAAAATACGAATTTTATGTCCATTCCACGCGAAATCAAATTCTATAAAACTTTTTAGCTTTGAGTTTTTCCAAATTCCAAACAAAAAATATCCGAAATCCACAAACGGATGATTTTTAATACCTCCATTCCGACAAAATACTGATAAAACACCTCAGCATTAATTCCTTCATTTATAACCACATAAAATAAATAAATCCATCATTTATATCCACATCAAATAAATATTTCCTTATCATATAAATCAATAATTAATTATTCACAAATAATATTACAGAATCACAATTATGACAACCAGTAGTTCCTGTGAAAGAGGGCATTCAATAAGGATTTCTCTTTCTTGGCGCGCAATTAGGTGACCAAACCTCTCCTTGTGAACTTTCTAGACATTGCCAATAATTCTATCTAATAATATTATTCAAATAATATGAATTATTGATCCGATAATGGGAAATATCGGTTGACAATTATTGAAACAACAATAATATAAAATATCAACGCAGCAATTATTGAATCAATAAAATAAAATATTGAACAGTAATTACTGTAACAATTATTGAGTAGTGTCTTCTTACGTAAGAATCAATAATTCAACAATACTGTACAATATTGTGTGCTACTGTGCATCCACGTATATTACTGTATTTTAACCACCGGGTATTCCAACAGTGTTAACGGTAACCATTACGCCGTTATTTATAAAAACTCAAACTTGTCATTTTCTTCATCCGACAGTTATCCGTTATGGGACCCACAAATGGCTACGCCGTTGTACGAATATTCCCTGACAGAAAGAATATTCCACGACCAAACGAATATTCTCGAACAAAATGAATATTTTATAACCACTTGCTTATTTTGCAAAATTTTCACATTTTACCCATAAGCAAAGTATTATATTAAATTAATACCTTATTATTCACAATAATAAATAGAGGAAATTTTATTTTATTCATTAAAAAGTTGGGGTCTTACAAGTTAAATCTGGCATCGACCCTTTCGTAAAACAATTCATGCATCTCATATCATGAATCACATAGAACTTGGCCAAGACGAAGGTTAGACAAGCATTAAGAAAACTTGCCTTCAAGCGTCTTCAAATAAATATTCAACAATTCTTGGTCTTTATAGTATCTACATGATATATTCACATAGCACACTGAAATTAGCTACCAAACAATTTAATCACATTGTTTTTACCAACTTCTTTCTCTACAATAACTTAACTGAATTTATTTCATTAATACAACTCGTTTCAAGTTAATCATCCTTCCTTACGGCTTATTAAAGTTTCTTACATCATTAAACCAATACTTACCAATCATTGTTTAAGTATCATCGTAATTGATTACGGTTTAACTTCTCACACTTTACGTTCTTCATTCAATTACTCATTAAACAACATTAAATTCCTAAAGTCATCACTGTATATGCGATTTAAGAATGGACTTATCATGTTCATTAAGTATATATATGTCCCATACTTGTCTTGAAAACCATTGGGTTCACAATCAACTTGGTTAACAATTCTCCATTACCGGCCATGGTGCAACCTCAAATATAATAGTAGTATTTGTAATACCACTTCATCAGACTCAAACACACAGGTCTCTTGCCTCAAGCATGGCGTGAGACTCACACTTATGAGTGGTGCTGCGGCACGACTCTGCAATGGCCCCTCACCCCTCCCCCCCCACCACGGCGTTGCTATGTACATGAAGTTTATATACTACACTTGGCACCGCAACGCTTAACCTTCTAACCCTTAAGAAATTTCAAAAAATTTCCTATTTAATTCTTTCCGGACTCGTAACTTGGTTGTTATAAGTCGAAATTGGCTCGTTCAAAAGTCGTTATCTTACATATCTCATGTACTTTGATTTCATTCGGACAAAAGTAGTTTTTAAATCCGTTAACAATGAATTCACTATTTAACGTTCCATTACGGGTTTGTTTAACGTTCGTGAGCGTTCATAGCTTGTTTTCTTCGTTTTAAGTCAGAATTCGACGATTCTTGAGTCTACGACTCTCAAATACGTTTCTCCAAGATACGCCATTGAAAACCAAGGTTTTTGAGTTAAGCGACGACTTTTGGCTACTTATCCGGAAATTCTACGATTTCGACATTTAACGCCTAATCTCGTAAATTTTGCCATAACTTCGTTACTCAAGTTTTCTACGCCAAATCGAATGGAACAACTCCATTGATTTATCATCTACATCCTAACCAAACAACATGCACATACCCTATGATGGTTTTCAATTTGTCCATCAACAACCAAATAAACGTTTATCGGCTTTCTTCGCGTAACATTTCTTAAACGCTTATGATTTCTAATCATACATGACTTATAATGATTTAATCCACTATTAGCTATCCTTATTACTCTGGACGAGACATGCTCCACCAATTCATACTTTTCTATGAAAAAGAAATAGAAAAAGGATCGAAAACTAGGGTTTACGTAATATTACCTTAACGTTCTTCACGTTCTTGATAAAGGTTGTACACTTTGCTCTTAACTCCTCTTGATTACTTGTTAAAGCTCTTTTCTCTCTCTCAATATATTATCTAGAGTTTGTTAAAACAAATAATAAACCACCCTAGCTTCTCTTATATATGAAAATCCAATGGAGGGCAAAATGGTCAAAATGCCAACCTCCTTACTATTCACCTCCTTACTATTCTTTGGTGTAGCCACCAAGTAATTGCACTTTACTTGGTCACCAAGTGGCCGGCCCAAATGTCCATGGGTGTTACCCCGTGGGTTTTACCCATCCGGTGACCCATCGGTTCGATCCGCGGTTTATTTTCTTAATTTGGGCCTTAGCAAAAAATCATATAGGCCTAGATTGGGCTTGCATTAAAATAACATTGGGCTTGACATAATATCTTATTGGGCTTGACATAATCCAAGTCCAATTGGAAATGACAAAGTCCACTTACTAAAGTCCATTAAGAACTAATTGTATTTTACTCGTACAATTCTCGTATATTATTCGTACGATATTCGTATTATACGTCGTAATAATCTTTGTACTATACTCGTATAATAACTAGTATAATACTCGTATTTTTCACGTATAATAACCCTAATCATTATACGTATATAGCCATTAAATTCTCGGAACTCACTTTTCCCTACCCTTAGGTTTTCAGTCCGCGGGCAAAAACTTCGTTTGTCATAACTGAAATATTATTGAATATTCCATTACGTCTTAGTATTCTATCATTACGTGTTTCTCATAAATTCAAACTTAATCTCCGAACAGAAATGGATGAATAGTATTTTTACGGAAACTTCTTGGAAAACTTCTATTTTCGTCTTGTAAATTTATAACAATTAATCCTAGCACATAGCCAGAATCCTTACCACATCTGCACATTCTAGGTCATAGAACGACCTTCACATAGCTTATTCACATAAATAAACAATTAAATTCAAATAATAATAATAAAAATTAATTCGCATAAATCCGATTTTTCTCGGGCGTTAGAGCCTCGGCCTCACCCAGCCCAACTGCCTCGTCAGTTGACGGAGTTAGTGATTCGTCATATCTGGGTTGAGAAACTAGATGTTGAGGAGGAGGATGAGGTTGTACCGGTTGCGGATCCTATGACAACCCAAATTTTCATAAGTTATTAAAATAAGAATTTAATAATTAAAATTCTTATTATGAGATGTATATATTTTGAATTATGTGTTTTGGTGTGAAGAAATTAAATATATATGAGATTTAATAGTTTGTTAAACTAGTAAAGAAAGTGAAGAGAATTAGTTATGTAAAGGAATATGGTGGAAAAAGGAATTAACTGAATAAATATTGGTAAATTTAAATAGAGTTGGGAATTATATTATGAAACTAGTAAAGGAAGTGAAGAGAATTAGTTATGTAAAGGAATTTGGTTGAATATGTACATTTTGGTCAATTTTGAGACTAAAGTTAGTTATGAAATGATGATGGAAACCTTAAATTGATGATGGATGTTGTTAAAACATTTAAAAACAAAAAGAACGCAAGTTGAATGAATCAATTTGGTTAAGAAACGAATTTGTAGTGAATGAATTCGCTAAACATGTTAAAACATGAAAGTTTAATATGAATATGAGTTTTGGGTCAAGATTTGGGTTAATTAATGTTTCTTTATATTTTTGATTCTTTATTATGTTGTAGTTCTATGAATTATGAGTCTATAGGGCCAAAAATGGACTCAATTAGATGTGTATAACTCGAGTTATGAAGGTTAGAAGGAGAAAGGGTCAAACAATTCGCGAAGAACACAAACAGCAGAATTGGGATCTGCGAATACCCGCCCAATGGGGGTTTATAGTTCAAAAAGTGCCACCCCAGCGGGTATCCCGCTCCGGCGGGCTTTTCAAGGTCAAAATCCCCACCCCGGCGGGGTTGGGCAGACTGACCAAGCGTTAGAAAAAAATCTATCTAGACATGATTTACTAAAATGGCCATAATTTTTTCATACAAACTCCGATTGAGGCGATTCAAGATGATCTGGAATGAGGAAGAATAGAACCAAAATTTTGTTCTTTAATTTTCCCAATTTGAGGTCGTTAGCAGGGGTCAAAATGGCCATCGTTGGGACTGATGTGCATTCAGAGGTAATCGGAGGTCGTCGGGCATGCACGTATGCAAGTGTAGTGCTTATGACAATAAAAGATGTTATTATAAGTTATAAAATATGAATATTAGTAAATATAATGATGCTTAACATTAATAAATGATGTATTAGATAAGTTGTATAAGCATTCTAAGCATACACAAGAGAGACGATTCGGGCGTATGAGAAATGAACGTCGAAATACCGTGACAAGTATTAATGAACTTAAAAAGTGTTTCAATTCAGTTGAAGTGAACATTATAAGATATGGAATGTGGTTAATATAAATCAATAAGGAGTCCTGGAAAGACTTAAACACTTAAATGAACTTCGAGTATGACTAAGAAAAAATATAGTGAGATATAAGTTGAAAGTAAACACAATCAAAATGAACATTGTGTATTAATTAATAGGAAGGGTTACGAAATGTAGAGTAAAATTTATATTACAACTACTATACGTTGCTATGTGACTAATAGTTGATTTGCATGATTATATAATTGTGTAGGGCACGTGAAGTGCAGATAGCTGTAAGCTGTTAATCTGTTACTGGTAAACAACGATCAAGGGAAGTCTTTCAGTTTCTATTTGCTATATGAACTTGATGATGAACTATTTTAAATCTTTATTGCAAAGAGCATGTTGTGTTATATATGTGTTAAAGTATAAAATGTTAAAGTTAATTTATGACTACGTTGATTAAGTAAAGAATGTTGATTGAGTAAGGAACTCAATCTTTATACTTGTTATGTGAACTGCAACATTTATGTTATGTTAGTCCAATGATTATGAGATGTATGTTGAGCATGTTATTATGTACTACGTGATGCATGAAAACTGTTAGATTTGATGGGCTGGCGAGCTCAACCTTGCAAATAACCACTTTTGTAGGTTAAGGATTCAAGGTAACGATATGTGCTACTTGAAAGACATGAATCAGATGTAATGCATGAAGATTTATATACTTTTCCTGAGTTGTTATTATTTTGAACCATGTTTAAGGTTCCGGATGATGTACTTGATAATGTATGGTGTTTAATAGATGTTGAGTTATATAGTTTAAATTTTGCCCGATGTATAAAGAGTATTGAACCTGGATGCAAGTTTTATTTATTAACTCTGATAAAGTGAGTAATAAACTAAGTATGGTTCAAAGCTAGATACAGATAAATGTTTTGAGAAATGTACTTGATAATTTATGATGTGAAACTTCATACTTAGTTGTAAAGTTTGAGCTACCCAATGTATAAGGCATATCAAGCTGAAATGTAAGATTTTATATAATAACTCTGATGAAGCAAATCATAAAATGAATTTGATTCAGAGATGTGTAGATAATAAAGGTAATGATTCAGAAAATTAAAGAAAGAAGACAGAAAAGTTTAAATTATTCCGCATTTTATTAAGTTTAACATCAAATAATGATGTAAGAATTAGAAGTTAGACGTATTGTTAATGACCGAAGTTGAGAGTTGAATTGTATGAAATTTAGGGTCATTACAGATCTTGCTCCTTCTTCTTCTATTCCCCACAGAGACCTTCCAGCTATAAATGTGACGATTCCAGAGCTTCTGGAGGATTTGAGTCGTCAACCCTCGATCTATTTGCATGCGAATGAGGTAAAATCCGTGTTGATCTTCCTTTTTCCCATTTGTGAGGGGAAAAGGGTTCTGCTGTTGATTTGCATTGTAATGCAGATTCTCGACTTTACGCAGCCTCGAGGGAACTAGTTCAACATACATTCTTTGTACCAGACTCTTCACCCAGAGTACCGAGAGATTGTCTATGTTTGGAGCTTCGAGGCGTTCTTTTTAATCCTCCCCCGTCGTTGTCCCTAGGTTTACCTCATGTCTTTGTCTGAGCGCTGGTTTCACCAGACTCAGTCTCTCCATTTGCTGGATTGCGAGGTGATGATGACACCGATGGATTGGCGGTTCATCACTGGGATGGAATTTTCTAGGGCGCTAGTGCCTTGTGTGGCTGACATTTCCCTTACTGTCGTTAGATCCTTGCTAGGAGTCCCGGCTACAATGCTCAAGGGCAAGACAATCCGTATTGGTCCTTTGAGTGTAGATACCGCGAATGGGTCTTTAACTGAGCCATTACCCGATGATAAGAGGGTCGGAGAACGCATTCTTCAGCGATTGTTCCTGATCATCCTCAGGGGTTGTTTCTTGGCGGATAACTCTTCCACGTTGTCATTCACTTTAGTCAGCGCCACACGGGAGGTAGACCGTATTAGAGAGTTTAATTGGGGCTCCTACACCTTTGCCTACTTCCTCAGGGGAATGCGTCTACGCTCACAGGGCTTGATGGAGGCTTGGCTAGGATTTTCCTCATTTCTGCTGGTGAGTATTTTCTCTTTTGTATTCACTTGTTCGAGTTGAGAGTTTTGACTGACCGCAAATATTTGATCTTGTATTGGCAGTTTTGGGCCTACGAGAGGCTCCCATGTCTTCGTCCCGTTAGCCTGTTAGGTTTAGACACCTATCCACGGGGACAGCGATGGCATCACTCCACTTTAACGGAGGTTCCTATAGCTGAGGGTCTCACCCATTCCCACTTACAGTTGGAGTTGTTGACAACCGATGTCATTACATGGGCTCTCTACTCTAAGGACCATTTGACAGTTGGCTTTGAGGGTGTTTTCCCGACTGGTATCACGTATGTGATATACAACCGTCGGATTCCTCTCTTCACAGACGGAGGTTGGGAGCTCTATTTAGGAGAGCGTGCTATTAGGAGCACTATAGGATAGATTCGCATTCCTATCTATCCTTCTACCAGACGTTGTTGGCCTTTGTTGCAGCTGATCATTGATGTCCCATTGGTGGCACTACTAGAAAATCAGCCTATAGCGACGGTCGACGACCGTCGCTATAGGCCAAAAGACCGTCGCTAAAGGTTTTAGCGACGGTCGCCGACCGTCGCCATAGAACCCGTCAAGAAAGCCTATATGACGGTCTTTTGGCCTATAGCGATCATCACCGACCCTAGCTATAGGTAATGCAAAATCGTGTATTTGCTCTTTACTAACGGTCGCGAGAGTTATTACTACGGTCATGACCGTAGCTATAGATGTCTATAACTACGCTCGGTGACCGTCGCTATAGGGATGTGTTTTATAGAACACTATAGCTACGGTCGATGACCGTCGCTATAGCCTTTTTATATTTTAAATTTTTTTTTAATAATGCACACTTATTCAACAAACACAAAAACAATATAAAAAATATTATATACATCATTTAAAATCATTCACAATACAACATTACAATATAAGAAGAGATATTTTACAACATTACAATCATTCACAATACAATCATTACAACATTACAATCATATTTTGCACATCTTCAGATTGCTTCAGAATCTTCACAGCAAGTTCCTTGCCATCAGGAAGCCAGCCTCTGTAATATACTTGGTTATATTTTTTTATCACGAACAACTTGGTACCAGCCACCACTGAACCCTAGACGTCAAAAAATTTAATTCAATATAACCAGGACTATAAGGTAGGGCCGGTATACTTTTTACATAGCTGAAAGATTAAATTTGACCAAACAAATATTTCAATCACATTCTCAGGTAACATATTAAAAAGAAAAATTAGATGGTACATACGGGTCAGCTCGGTTTATTCGACAAACTTCACAATAAAAGTGAGGTGGAGCTAGTGGAATGCCTTCCCAAGACTCCTCTGGAATAATTACACAAAGAATATGTTGCAACACATGGCAATTTGCATCTTCACACTGCCAAGAGTAATTTTATAAGCAAAACGAATACAATCAGAGAAGATTAAAGAAATGAGGCTCTTTGCAAGAGAATAAGCTAAATTAGTAAATACACCTACAAATTGCAAAACATGTGATGCAATCATAATGCAAGCAACAAAATAGGTTAGAAGTGGTTTAATTATGAAAAATTTAACTCAATGGCACAAGAAAGTTGAAACCTAACAAGCTATGGGAAAATAGAAAAATAGAAACACAGAAAAACAAAAGGTAGGCAAAAGGAAACTGCAGACTAAAGAGGGGGTGAGGGAATGAAATATAAAGGAAGCATACGCTATCGTAAAACACCCAAAATTTCTCGTCGTCCATGGAAAAATAATATACATCCAAAATAATAACATGCAACTGACCCGTACTTGTGAATTTATCAAAAGATTATGAATTTGAATTATTTATAGAAGTATTAATAAAGCAAACATTCTCTGTAATACCAAGTTACTGAGGGATATGCAATGACACAATTGTGATTGAGCTGGATCATGACTCCAACAATGATTTAGCTTGTTCATATGCTTTAGACGACATTTTATTTCCATAATTTCTGAGATATCAAGTTTTCACCATACATTACTTTTCTCAAGACTTCAAGACAATTTCTTGTATTGTTTTAGTACTTTCATACATTCACAAGTGTCAGCAGGCTGTATAGACATGACACTATATATATTTTTACTACTTGCTTTCTATTTAGGAGGACTTTCTTGGCCTTCCCATTCTTGTATCTTCCTTCTTTTCTAATAAATCCCTCTTTATCTAAATGAAGGTTACCCTAATTACTGCATATACCAGTTGTTAAGGAATCATAAGCAAGTTTACCTTATCATCTGAGCATGTTTATTAACCCTAAACTAAAGATTCTGTTTGTCCTAATCATTTATAAACATGCTTAAAAAACGTTGAATTGATTCAAGAGACGGTTAGTCCTGAACACATGGTCATTTAGCCATAGGAAAATTGCATCATGGCCCAAGTGACGCTACCACCTCAAAAGACACTTTAGATATCAGGATGTTCCAGGTCCCAGGTTCCGTAACTACCAATATAAAGACTCCTTCACTGGTGTCCTAAA
This sequence comes from Panax quinquefolius, assembly GCA_020205615.1. Classification (NCBI taxonomy): domain Eukaryota; kingdom Viridiplantae; phylum Streptophyta; class Magnoliopsida; order Apiales; family Araliaceae; genus Panax; species Panax quinquefolius. Next base: position 50,912,205 of record CM035167.1, on the reverse strand, counting down.
TATTTAGCCAAAATAAAGTATTTCAATTATATGTTATTCTTCTATTGAGGTGTGCTTCATCTGCCAATAGTTAAAATAGTCTTTGCAAGTTGATAAGGGCTTTTGAGGATTAACTTTGCATTTGGATCTATAGACTAATACTAATCATTTAGTAGTTATGATTGCAGGTACAGGTCGTTAGCAAGTATAATGGTAACTTAGGCCAGAAACATTACCCTCCAAGCTAGCAAGACTTCTCTTTCTGTGCCGAATGACATCACATCAACACAAACTATAGGTGAGCAAGATTTAAGGGTCATGACATTCTGAACAAATGGCTGACCTTCTCCCTGCAAGGTAACTAAATTGGCCACCTAGAATGAAGAGAAATTATATATCAGCAACTAAATAATATAAATTTCAAGGTGCAAGAATGAAAGCAAACATATAATAACAGTAAGTTCTTAAAATAATGGACCAAAACAAGTTGTTGTTCATTTTCATCCAAAAACAAGTCAGAATACAGACACATTGGGGAATCTAGTAACAGGAAGATCAGCATCCTAAGGCGGCTCATAACCAAGATGAAACTATGTAAGCTAGATTTAACTTTTAATTCATGATCCAGTTAACTATAATTTGGTTATACAAGATAGTTATAGATATGTTGATTTGTTAATGACCACGCAGGAAGTCCACCTGTATATGAAACACCTGATGAAGGTAAAATGGATAAAGCAGTAGATCCATATGCAGCAGGTCCTGTAACAGGGAAAGCAGATCCAATAGACTAAATCGATAATTGACTCCATAACCGCACATTCCAGTCCTCATATAATATATGCAATTGGTTCTCCTGGACAATCTGGATAAGGAATCGAATCAGCAGTACCACCACCATCCTGTTTTTCACTTGTCTGAACTCTAAACCTCCTTATACCTCTGCAAAAGATAAAGGCATCTTAGATGGAGCTAAAACCAACTAGAAACAATTGAAGAAAGAAGTGAAACAACAAAATTGCTCAACTTAGCTCAATGTCATAAAACTAAACTCACAAGAAATCCTTTGTATTCAAATGGTCATGAAAAACATATTTACCTCGTGAGATCCAACAAATGAACTGAGAACTGCACTATGGTTTTGCAGCTGCACTTTCATTCAAGGTTTTGCAGAAAACTTCAAATGTTGATGTGGTGAAGGCAACTGCAAAAAGCACACTAACAAAAAGGCTAAATGTTTCAATACACCAGCCACAACCATTCCAAGAAGAAGAAGAAACTAACACTAACAAGCACAACCAAACAATTTAGCTTTGCTTCTATTTTTCTGAAAAATGAAATGTGCAGCAGATACTAGAGATTAGAGGCCATACCTACGGTACATCCATAAGAATACCAGAAGCTGCTGCAGTCAGTCAACAAGCACGTGATACCAGAAGCTCTTATTTTCCCAGCATGAGAAATAAAGGGCAAAAAAAAAGATGGGGAGGGAGGGAGAGGCTGACATTAGTCTACCGAAAGCCTTTGTTTACTTGTAAGACAATATCCTCAAAATAAAAAAGAAATACAAACAAAATAATTATAATCAAGCAAAATGTCGGAGCAAGCCTCTTAAAACTATATTTTTTAAACTGTTCAAACTGTTCACAATACAGACCAAAATTTACACCATGTATAGCAACGAAACGTAAAATCAATATTGCAACGACCAATATTGAGATGACATGTGCTCACCAATCTACACCATCACAATACAGACCAAAATTTATATTGCAACGAAACGTAAAATCATACACTGTATTATAGGGAATAGCAACCTTGTAGTGTATATTAACCAACCTTGTCCTTGAATTTGTTGCTTGAATAGCATTCTGACTCCATGATCCAGCCACTGACATGTTGTTAATGTACTCCTCTAGTTTATCCTTCAACAGAGGGAGCTCAAGAAACAAGTGGTTTGTATCACGAATGCATGGTGTGTTCTGACAAACCTGTATACAAAGTATGGTTAAATGATTTGAAATACATATGAAGTCGGAAAATAAGAAAAAATTTATACCACCAATGAATTTCAGTTTTGACGTGTGGAGAAGCAAACTAAAAATGGCTGATCTCTCAGCAAACCTCCTTGTATCCGAGCTTCAATGTATTTTGTATGGCATCTGAATATGAATTCAGGGCCTTGCACTCACCAACATACGAGTATACCGTCCTAACTTGTGCAATGGCCTATTCAGAAATTATGAGATATTAGAAGCTGATACAGTAAATTGTATACGCCTTTAAGATAATCATTTCTTACCAAAGACATGAAAATTTTAAAATTGTCGCTGTATAAATTCTCCAGGTCATGCTAAATTTGGTTGCTAATTAGTCTAACACCTAGGTCTTAAATTGCAATTAGCATCAATGTGTAGTATTAAATCAAATGCCATTCATGAAATTTTATCTAATGGCAGACTAGAATTAGGAAACAGGGGGAAAATGCAACAATATCATTGTCAACAACATGGGAAGAGACACAATTGTATTTATTTTTCCCTCTTAGTGCAACACAGTTTATCAACAACACTAATTTAACAGTTTAAGTCCAGAAAGTAGGGGGGAAATGCAAAATGGGAAGAGAGAGAAAAGTGAAGAAGACGACACTAAATCATTGTCATACCTTCTCACTAATGGCATCTTGAACAAGAAGAGTGTCTGTAGAAACACTAAAAACAATATCACCAGTACCCCTAAAATGCAAAATCCCACTTTCTAAGCCAGCAAAAATCAAACCAAGAACACTAAGGGTGTTTCCAAATTTCCTGCCGATGTGGCCGCCCGAATTGAGGACCCGGTTGGTTCGGAGCTTGAGGGTTTCACCGGGCTCGGCTGCTCTGAGGCCCTCCAGAGACCCTTTAAGGCCGCTGGTAATGGCGCCGGCTAAATTGCCGGATCCGGTGTAGTACTGGAGGTTTTCGCTCCAGGAACGGCGCTGGACGGCAGCTTCTTTGTCGAAGAGGTATTCGGGGGAAGTGGGGAGTTCATAGAGGGTACGGATTGGGACTTGGAGATCTTGGTAAGGGTTGTATCGGCGTGTTGCTGGCTTTTTCTCCGATGAATTCGCCATTTTTCAATGATCTAATTATATATATATATATATATATATATGTATATAGAGAGAGAAAGACAGGGGTTTTGGAGGTTTTGAGATTGATGAGAGAAATCAAACAAAAGGGGTTTGATAAAGGTTAATCGATTGTTTGTTTTTGTGGGTTTTTTCTGAAAAAATATCTATACCGAGGGCCAGACGATGACCGTCGCTATATATACTCTATAGTGAGGGTTCCGTCCCGACCGTCGCTATAGATCGTCGCTATAGGTTAAATTCGGGTGTGCATTCTAAGCATACACAAGAGAGACTATTCGGGCGTATGAGAAATGAACGTCGAAATACCGTGACAAGTATTAATGAACTTAAAAAGTGTTTCAATTCAATTGAAGTGAACATTATAAGATATGGAATGTAGTTAATATAAATCAATAAGGAGTCCTAGCAAGACTTAAACACTTAAATGAACTTCGAGTATGACTAAGAAGAAATATAGTGAGATATAAGTTGAAAGTAAACACAATCAAAATGAACATTGTGTATTAATTAATAGGAAGAGTTATGATATGTAGAGTAAAATTTATATTACAACTACTATACGTTTCTATGTGACTAATAGTTGATTTGCATGATTATATAATTGTGTAGGGCACGTGAAGTGCAAATAGCTGTAAGCTGTTAATCTGTTACTGGTAAACAACGATCAAGGCAAGTATTTCAGTTTCTATTTGCTATATGAACTTGATGATGAACTATTTTAAATCTTTATTGCAAAGAGCATGTTGTGTTATATATGTTTAAAGTATAAAACGTTAAAGTTAATTTATGACTACGTTGATTAAGTAAAGAATGCTGATTGAGTAAGGAACTCAATCTTTATACTTGTTATGTGAACTGCAACATTTATGTTATGCTAGTCCAATGATTATGAGATGTATGTTGAGCATGTTATTATGTGCTACGTGATGCATGAAAACTGTTAAATTTGATGGGCTGTCGAGCTCAACCTTGCAAATCACCACTTTTGTAGGTTAAGGATTCAAGGTAACGATATGTGCTACTTGAAAGACATGAATCAGATGTAATGCATGAAGATTTATATACTTTTCCTGAGTTGTTATTATTTTGAACCATGTTTAAGGTTCCGGATGATGTACTTGATAATGTATGGTGTTTAATAGATGTTGAGTTATATAGTTTAAATTTTGCCCGATGTATAAAGAGTATTGAACCTGGATGAAAGTTTTATTTATTAACTCTGATAAAGTGAGTAGTAAACTAAGTATGGTTCAAAGATAGATACAGATAAAGGTTTTGAGAAATGTACTTGATAATTTATGATGTGAAACTTCATACTTAGTTGTAAAGTTTGAGCTACCCAATGTATAAGGAATATTAAGCTGAAATGTAAGATTTTATATAATAACTCTGATGAAGCAAATCATAAAATGAATTTGATTCAGAGATGTGTAGATAATAAAGGTTATGATTCAGGAAATTAAAGAAAGAAGACAGAAAAGTTTAAATTATTCCGCATTTTATTAAGTTTAACATCAAATAATGATGTAAGAATCAGAAGTTAGACGTATTGTTAATGACCGAAGTCGAGAGTTGAATTGTATTAAATTTAGGGTCATTACAGATCTTGCTCTTTCTTCTTCTATCCCCCACAGAGACCTTTCAGCTATAAATGTGACGATCCCAGAGCTTCTGGAGGATTTGAGTCGTTAACCCTCGATCTATTTGCAAGCGAATGAGGTAAAATCCGTGTTGATCTTCCTTTTTCCCATTTGTGAGGGGAAAAGGGTTCTGATGTTGATTTGCATTGTGATGCAGATTCTCAACTTTACGCAGCCTTGAGGGAACTAGTTCAACATACATTCTTTGTACCAGACTCTTCACCCAGAGTACCGAGAGATTGTGTATGTTTGGGTCTTCGAGGCATTCTTTTCAATCCTCCCCCGTCGTTGTCCCTAGGTTTACCTCAGGTTTTTGTCTGAGCGCTGGTTTCACCAGACTCAGTCTCTCCATTTGCTAGATTGCGAGGTGATGATGACACCGATGGATTGACGGTTCATCACTAGGATGGAATTTTCTAGGGCGCTAGTGCCTTGTGTGGCTGACATTTCCCCTACTTCCGTTAGATCCTTGCTAGGAGTCCCGGCTACAGTGCTCAAGGGCAGGACAATCCGTATTGGTCCTTTGAGTGTAGATGCCGCGAATGGGTCTTTCACTGAGCCATTACCCGATGATAAGAGAGTCGGAGATCGCATTCTTCAGCGATTGTTCCTGATCATCCTCAGGGGTTGTTTCCTGGCGGATAACTCTTCCACGTTGTCATTCACTTTAGTCAGCGCCACATGGGAGGTGGACCGTATTAGAGAGTTTAATTGGGGCTCCTACACCTTTGCCTACTTCCTCAGGGGAATGCGTCTACTCTCGCAGGGCTTGATGGAGGCTTGGCTAGGATTTTACTCATTTCTGCTGCTAAGTATTTTCTCTTTTGTATTCACTTTTTCGAGTTGAGAGTTTTGACTGACCGCAGATATTTGATCTTGTATTGGCAGTTTTGGGCCTACGAGAGGCTCCCATGTCTTCGTCCCGTTAGCCTGTTAGGTTTAGACACCTATCCACGGGGACAACGATGGCATCACTCCACTTTAACGGAGGTTCCTGTGGCTAAGGGTCTCACCCATTCCCACTTACAGTTGGAGTTGTTGACAACCGATGTCATTACATGAGCTCTCTACTCTAAGGACCATTTGACAGTTGGCTTTGAGGGTGTTTTCCCGACTGGTGTCGCGTATGTGATATCCAACCATCAGATTCCTCTCTTCACAGACAGAGGTTGGGAGCTCTATTTAGGAGAGCGTGCTATTAGGAGCACCATAGGATAGATTCGCATTCCTATCTATCCTTCTACCAGACGTTGTTGGCCTTTGTTGCAGCCGATCATTGATGTCCCATTGGTGGGTGTTGATGGCTTTACTTTGTTAGAGGGACCTTTCACCCAGGAGGCTTTTTACCGCTGGTGGTTCCCTCGCACCATTGGAGCCCATACACATGCCACATAGTTTATGGGGGATATGGTTCCTGGCTCCGTCATGATAGCGGATTAGATTGACTGCATCCGAGAGCCACTCATCTGACGCAAATTAATAGTTTAACCCAGCAGTTGGATCGGACACAATTCTTTATCCGGTATTTGGGCAGAGATCCTTCCGAGGTGGATACTTTTGATCCTTCCAACTTTGGGGCTGGCCCTTCAGGTGGCCCATATTCAGATGGTTTTTTCGGTGCAGATCCTCCATTGTATCAGCCTAATATCCCTACTGGCAAAGATTTAGTGACTCAGGAGGAGTTACATCAGATGGATAGGTTGGATGATGTAGACATCAACACTATTGACTTCGTCTGATGTATTTCTTGCTATATCTTTTGATAGGCCTCTGTTAGATATTGGGCGGCTGTGCCCCATTCTCGTTATATCTTTTGATAGGCCTCTTTTAGTTGTTGGGAGGATGTGCCCCATTTCCCTGTATTTTTTAGTTGTATATAGAGATGATGATATACTTAGGAATGTATGTATACTATTTTCCATTCCCTACATCATATTGTCATCTATTGTTTATCATGCATGTATTATGTTATGCATATGCATTTCCATAGATGAGTTTAGCATTGACCCCTGGATGGTCTCATGACATGGCCCTACAAATGTCTTCATTCACAGTTAGCCGGATAGAGCATACCCCACCAGTATTTGTGGCCTCCTCTTTGAGATTCTGGTATGACAGTTTGTCCTCCTTGAATCGGGTGAAAGTTGATCAGCTGATGTGTCACTCTATGACCCTCTTGATGTTCCAGGTTCCATTGGGCTTTGTAGAGGGCATGATGGATCATTGGGTACCAGATAGACAGGTATTCTGGTTTGTTACCCAGGAGTTGACTCCTACTTTGGAGGATTATGAGCGTCTAACAGATTTGCCTTTGGATAGGCTTGTGCTCGGATGGCTGTCGGTGACATACCAATTTAAAAGCCATTTTGCACATCAACCATGGATTTTACTGTCAACTAGCACACCACTATATCACAACATCTTCATTCACACATGCACAAACATATAATTTAAATCTAACACCATCTTCATTCATCTAAATTGCCCATGAATTACAACCAAAAACTTCCCTCTCTACAACCAATACATACATGATTTCAGCATTACTACCTAGAGCATGATATAGAAATTACAATCCCAGAGTACTACCAATACATTGCCTAGAAAATTACTTGTGGGGAATTTTAGTCTTTGTTGAGTTGAACATGAAATAGAAAATCACAGCCCAAGTTGCAAGCAAAAGAACCTTTGCAAACCTTGCCCTAATTCTGCACTCCTTCAGTTCATCTTCCACAGCTTTGATTTGAGCATCCAAATTCTCTAATCTTCTAATTAATCCAGGTATTACTTCCCTAGAACGCTCATACATTAGAGGATCAATCCAGAAGAAGAAATTACAACCACCATGCCCAGCTAAACCCCAATCTGGAAAACCAAGGAATCTTCTACCGGCATTGTTTGAGCTTCTCCAAGTAGTCTTCATCACTGATTTCTTCATGCACCAGCAATTACGATCCAAGAGCCCTAATTTCCCTTGAGTTTCTTGCTCGAGTTTCTTGGATTTACTTCCCAAATCGAGCTTGCAAGAATGGGGCAACTGAATGACTGGCTTATGAATCTATCTGCTGGTAGTAGAAGAAGATATGGAAAAGACTTACATACCCTTTCATATCCACACGTGGGTCACAACCGGTCACTTTTGACCGACTAATTGGTAAAAGTGTGTTTTTTGTCACGCATAATTAAGTATAGGGTGTACTTATACACCTTTTTAAGTTTGGGGTGCACAGGTAAATAAGATGTAAAGTTTGGGGTGCATTTTGTCTTTTAGTCGATTTTTAAAAGATATGAAACTGTCGAAAATAGTCCCAAGAAAAATGGGACATAAGCTATTTTAGGGTTTTTGAACCCTTAACATTCCAAGTGGACTCTTTTGGGAAAAACAGCCCGAAAGGTTTCAAAACTTACTAGATTTGTGTTCTATCACTTGGGTTTACTAGATAACTCAAATATCTAGCACCCCCCCCCCCTTCGACGGATCACAAATCTAAGTTGAAAACTTGAGTTACACAAGATTTAGTGGAAGAAAACAAGAGTTTTCATCATTGGAGAACATATGCTCATATTCTTCCTCTAAGCCTTTGATCTAACACTCAAGATACTTAGTTCTATACATGATGATATGTAGGACTAGGGTATCTTGAGTATTTGTTCATAACCCCAACAAAACTCAAGCTAAAAAAAATAAAGTAGAAGAAGAAGATGAAGGTTAGGTTATACCTTGATTTAATGGCAACCTTCATTGATTTATCAAAGTAAGTGATTAACTTAGGATGCATGAACAAACTAGCACTCCTCTCTCTCAATATATGGCTGAACCTCTCTCCCTTTTCTCTCTCTTGAAGTTGCTAGCTTGGGAGAAAATTATAAGAGGAAGAATGAGAGAAGAAATGAAATGAAAAAAATGAAATAAAAGGATACTTGCAAAAATATAGATACACTTGGTGTATCTAGCTATTATCCCCAACACCTTTCTTGTCCATTAGACAAAACCCCTTATCTTGTTCTTAAGTATGCTTAGTGAGATTTCCCACCAATGAGGTGTAGACAACATTGTACTTTGTGTAAGAAATTAAGAAAAGTAAGGTCATTAGCTATTTAAGGAAAGTGGGTCTCCAAATCCTCATTTTTGCTTTTATTTTTAATGCCCAATTTTGATTAATCAAATGTCTACAATACCCTTAATCAAGTGGGCTAAGTATTGGTTTGCATTTTATTTCTTTTGAGCTTCTCCTTTAATTGTTTTGGGCCATGTAATAAACATAGTCTAACAATTTTAATATATGTTACCCAATTTGATTATTTAGGGTTTCCTTTCCTAATCTTATGAAATTTAATTACCTATACATGTGACTTTAGCTCATAACCTAATTAGGTTCACAAGAATTAGGTTTAAAATTTATAGTCACTTGAAATAATAAGATTATCCACTTAAGTTAGTATACATATTAAATACTAACCTCTCATTATCACCATAACTCTTAGGTTATTTAATTGTCTCACCTAATGTATAATTAGGTTAAGAAGCTTTCATTTTTAATGAAATCTATAAATGTATATATCCATAACTATAGCATACATGTTAATTGACCCATGCACCACTTCACATGTGTTGTCACATATTAAATCACTGTATGACACAAAGTTTTAAACATCAATAATGTACATACATATATAGTCACTTAAAATTCACGGTTATTATAGGTGTTGTATACCTATTTTGGGGGCGTCACATAACTCGGCTAGACTAATCTTGAAGAGTTGATGGATTTATTTATAAATCTTTCAGTATATAATTGTTAACGCTATCTTACGCCAATTGTTTGGTACGGATTCAAGGTAAGACTGAGTATGAAAAACAAATGTCTTTTACATCGATTATTCGATGGGCACATGAGGTTACCAAAACTTATACGTGAATACGTTAAACGGATGAATGTTGATCAACATAGAGTACTATAGGCTAATCACCTAGACGTGCACATAAGATATGTCGGACTTACGTACTTATAGTGCCGGGTTGTCCTTTTTATGAATGGAAATCAAATAGAATGTTCATGGTCTTTTGACCTACTCAGAATTTCTAAGTCACTATATGTACTTTGAAATTGTTTTATGAGATGAGAAGTGCTATTAAATGTTTCATAGTACTTCGTAACTACTTGTTCAGTTATTGAAGAAAAATTGTATGATTTTCGATGTGGTATTTATATAATATGTTGTTGGACTTGCTGAGCTAGTTATGCTCACTTCTTGCTTGAATTATATGATTGCAGCTAAAGTCGAGCGAACTGAGAGTTCTAGCAAAGATAAAGATAAGGAAAAGATAAATAATTAGTTTATCATGTAATAGACTAGGATGTTTGTATGAATTATATTATAGTGAGTAAAGAATGGATTGGTTAACAGAACCTAGGAAAGGATTTATTACCATTGTAATAAGAATGTAGTAAATACAACCATTTTGATGTTGTTTCAATAAAATGAATGTATAGTGTGGAGTATCGTGTAGCACCATCTGTCGGGTTGGAAGATACCCGGATTTTGGGGCATCACAGGTTGGTATCAAAGCATTAGGTTATAAAACTTAAGGGGGGGGGGAAACCTTAGGCTAATAACCTCGTTAGTAGATGAGAAGTAGAAGCGAATGAACTCTAGTAGAATGAGTTAATTAAGTATTGAGGAAACTCAGTACCGAAATATTTAAAAGATAGAAATTAACCCTAAATAAATTAAAGGTGATTTATGTTTATACTAATATGTATTATGTACTAATCAACATGTTATGTGTTATTGTAGATGTCCATCGATAGCTTCATGTTTAGGGATATGTTGGTCGATGTGGATGAGGAGATGGAGGTAGCATCGTTTAATACGGTGGTACCTGCACTAGAGCCAACACCTCCAGAGGCAATGAGAGCATTGTATCTGGTAGTGCTTGACCGAAATATGCAACTGCGCACTATTGTGCAGAACCAGAGGGAGGAGATTGGTAATCTCCATAAAGCTAAGGAATCTGCAGAAGTAGATTTCAAGAAAGAACATGATGAGAAAGTGTTCATGAAAAATAAGGCGACGGAGTTTAAGAATGATGTCGATGAGCTTCGTAAAGAATTGGGGGATAAGAACCAGAAGATAGCACGAATGTCTTACATCTATGAGAGTGCTCATGAGGATTTCAATCTGAAAGTTGCTTGTTATTCCATTGAGTCAGGACAAACTCGTCATACTATTAGTCGGGATATTGTGTCGATTCTTGCGAATGAGAAGCAGGAGGATGTTGTTATGAATTATTAGAAGTCTAGAGCAGTAAATATGTGTGTAGTGACATAAAACCCTCTTTTGAATAATTAAAGGGTAGTCTTTTTGTAAATCCTAATTTTTGTGAAGTTCAATTGCGGGATAGAAATGTAATAGCTTTTGGCTATGGAAATGAATTGTAAATAGTTTCAAACTATGAAGAAGCATATGAATATAATGACGTTTTTATTAAATGCGCTTTATATGGTATGAGTTGTTGTTTGACGAGCAATAACTTAGTAAGCAAATAGATAATAATGAAACTTTATTTATTTAATCAGAAAACGCCGCCAAGAAGGAGACAACGTAATCAGGAGGCTGAGTCTCATAATAATAACCTAGGGGGTTAGAACAACCCTATGCAAGAGTTTGTTAATTTATTAATGGCTGCATTTAACCAAACTGGGGGTAGAGCACCTGCAGTACCTAGGGTAGCCAGAATGACTACCTTTAAAGAATTTAAAAGTGTAGGTCCACCAGAGTTCAAAGAAACTAGGGACCCAATAGAGGCCCAAACATGGGTAAAGGAAATTGAGAAGGCGTTTGTTATTACAAACATAGGGGAGGCGCAAAAGACTTCTTTTGTGACCTATATGATGAAGGGAGAAGCCAACTTTTGGTGGGAGGCTCACCAGGGTGGGGTTAGAACAGATGCGATAACGTGGGAACAGTTCAAGAGGGTTTTCTTCGAGAACTATTTCCCCACAAGCATGCAAGGGAGAATGGAGATTAAGTTCTTGGAACTTAAGCAAGGGGACATGATGGTTGCCCAGTACGCGACCAAATTCAATGAATTGGCAAGATTTACTCCACACCAAGTGGACACTGAGGAGAAGAAGGCTCGTAGGTTTAAGCAGGATTGAAACCCTGGCTCTATAGTAGGATTTTGGTGTTCCAGAGTGTTTTGTATAGAACCATTCTGGAGAAAGTAATTATCGCTGAGGGTGGTAGTGAGGCTTTGAGCCAATACCACAAAAAGAGAAAGAATAAGAGTAAAGGAGAAGGAGTATCCAAGGCAAAAGGAGCTAGTGGTAGTGGTGGTATTCCCAAGAGAAATAGTTTTAACTCCGGAAGTACTGGAGGGGAACAAGGGGATCCTAAGCGTAGGATCGAAGCATGTAAGACATGCGGAAAGACTCATCTAGGAGTCTGTCTGAAAGGGAAATTAGTTTGTTATATCTGTGGACAAGAGGGTCATATATCACCCAATTGTCCTAATCCTAAGAAGAACCATGGCTGTTTTGTTTGTGGGTCAATGGACCACATGGAAAGAAATTGCCCAAAGAAGAGGTCAGAGGGTAGTAAGGGTACTAGTAGTGGTAAGTTAGCCATTACTGGACCAACATCACCGGGTAGACCTATGACCCGTAATTTTAAAATGACTGTTCAAGACGCGTTGGCATCAGCGGATGTAGTAACAGGTATAATTCCAATCAATAAAATGAATGCTTATGTGCTGTTTGATTCGGGTGCTACTAATTGTTCTTTTATAGCATATGAATTTACTGATTAAGTTTATTCCCGGAAAGATTAGAACTACCTTTAAATGATAAGGTAGCGAATGAAGAGATAATTCCCATTGAACACATCCATAAGAATTGTTTCGTAGATATTGGGGGTAACAAATTATCGGTAGATCTTATACTGATATGGTTGAGAGAATTTGAAGTAATTCTCGGTATGGATTGGTTAATTAACTATAAAACTATAATAGATTGCCATAGGAAAAGTGTGAACCTACGGATTTCTAAGAAACCCAAGGTGGTATTCTACGATAGTAAATCACTGGGACGCTCTTGTTGTCTAATCATGACATAAGTTAAGAAGAGGTTGAGGAAGGGGTATAGGATACCTGTTCTATGTTGTGGATACCCAGGGAGTGGGAACACCGGTATTATTTGTAAAGAAGTAGATTGGGTCGTTACGATTATGTATTGACTATCGTGAGTAAAGTAAGTTAAATAATTAAGAATAAATATCCATTTCCCAGGATCGATGATCTATTTGATCAATTGAGAGGGGAAGAGTATTTTTCTAAGATAGATTTGCGTACGGGGTATCGTCGGTTGAAAGTAAGGAAGGAGGAGGTACCTAAGACGACGTCCAGAACTCGGTATGGTCATTACGAGTTTCTGGTTATGTCGTTTGGGTTGACTAATGCGCTGAACCCCAGACTTTCCATAAAGGGCGCCGAGCAAGTCGGTGGAAAATTGATAGGTACTCTTGTGAGATGCTATGGTTGAAAGTACCATTAGTGTCACAGAGTGTCCAAATAATATTTGGATAAGTTTGTCGTAATGATCATTGGTGATATTCTAGTCTATTCTAAGATGTCATAAGATCACTTTGTATTATCTTTACCAGATGATACGAGAAACTTTGTAATTTATAGCGATGCTTCGCATAGAGGACTGGGTTGCGTGCTCATGTAGCATGACAAGGTCATTGTGTATGCGTCACGTCAGTTAAAGGAGTATGAGAAGGTTTATCTTATTCATGACCTAGAATTGGCAGTTTTAGTTCTTACCTTAAAAATATGGAGACATTATTTATACGGGGAGAAGTGTGAGATATACATGGACTAAAAGAGTTTGAAATATATCTTCACATAGAAGGAGTTGAATATGAGGTAGAGGAGATGGTTAGAATTGATAAAATATTACGACTATGATATCTTATATCATTCAGGGAAGGTAAACGTAGAAGTCGATGTGTTAAGTAGGAAGGGTAGAGAAAAGCTATTAATGTTAACGACTCAGAATGAGTTAATAACGGAGATGATGAGAACGAAGTTAGAAGTTAAATTACCGATTGAAGCGGTAGAGATGTTATTCACAAGGGAGATTCGACCAATAAAAGTAGAACGAGTTAAGGAAGTACAACTAAGTAAAGAGGAGTGCGAGCGAATGAAGAAGAGAATGGACGATGAAGAGAAGATCAAGTATAATCTTGTTTTGAAGGAAGAATTTGAGTTTCAAATAATTCTGAGTTAAAGGAAAAGATAATAAGAGAGGCCCATAGTTTGAGGTTCTCAATACATCTAGGTAGTAATAAGATGTATCAAGACCTTGAACATAACTTTTGTTAGCCAAACATGAAGAGAGAGATAACGAAATATGTTAGTAAGTGCGTAACTTGTCAGAAAGTTAAGGCTGAACACCAAAGACCGAGTGGATTATTACAATCACTAGAGATTCCATAGTGGAAAAGGAAGATACTTTTTGGAAAGAAAGGGAAGTTAAGTCCAAGGTTCGTAGGACCTTTTGAAATTTTAAGAAAAGTATGAGAGGTAGCTTATGAAGTAGCCTTACCTCCAGAGATTGAACGAATACATAATGTGTTTTACGTGTCAGTGTTGCGTCCTTATAAATTGGACTATAAGCACGTAGTAGAGTATGAATCTATTCAAGTAGAAAAAGACTTAAAGTATAAAGAACTTCCAATTCAGATTGCTGATAGGAAGGAACAAGTCTTGTGAAATAAGATAATACCTTCGGTGAAGGTAATTTGGAGGAACCACAATGCCGAAGAAGCAACGTGGGGACTCAAGAGTAAAATGAAGGAAAATTCTCCTCATTTGTGTATATAATGATAGCGAGATTCTGGGGACATAATCCTTATAAGGGAGGAAGGATGTAACGCCCGAGAAAAATCGGATTTATGTGAATTAAATTTTTATTTGATTATTTGAATTTAATTATTTATTTATGCGAGTAAGCTATGCGAAGGTCGTTCTATGACCTAGAATGTGCGGATGTGATGAGGATTCTGGCTATGTGCTAGGATTAATTGTTATGACTTTACAAGACAAAAATAGAAGTTTTTCGAGAAGTTTCCATAAAACACTATTCATTCGTTTCTGCTCAGAGATTAAGTTTGAATTTCTGAGAAACGCATAATGATAGAATACTAAGACGTAATGGAATATTCAACAATATTTTAGTTATGGTAAATGAATTTTTCGCCTGCGGACTTAAAACCTAAGGGTTGGAAAAAGTGAGTTCCGAGAATTTAATGAAATACGAGTATAATTATTAGGGTTATTATACGTGAGAAATACGAGTATGATAGTAGTTATTATACGAGTATAGTATGAAGATTATTGATGAATGGGTAAAATACCCATGAATTGGATACATTCAGGCTTAAATTGTTGTTGTTCTCAAGTCTTTTAGAAGAGTTTTTACTATGTTTCATGGTTATTTTGTAGATTGAGGTGGAGAAGGGACAAATTGAGAATTTTAGCATACAAGTGGCACAACCGTAAATAACTTGAAGACCAGCGTTGGGGCGCTCTAAAATGTATTAACCCCAGCGCCGGGGCGCTGAGGTCCAACCTAGCTTGACCAAGACACGCGTGAGAAACATATGTTGATCATCATTAGGACTTTATTAGAAGATGAGGAGTATTTAAGGAGGAATTAGCTGGAAATTTGGGAACTTAACCCTCATAGTTGTAGATTAATCAAGTTTTCATCAAAAAATTAAGGAGCAGAATTCCAATTGAAAATTGAAGATTGAAGGATTTCTATTGGAGTTTCTTCTTCTTCTTTATTTTTAATTGTGTTATTCTTTTGAGATGATTTTCATGGGATTGTTGGTTTTCTTTTTCAGTATGAACTAATTTTTAATTAAAACTACAAATTGAACCTTTTATGTTTATGAATTAATTATTCAACTTTATCTAGCTATTTATGTCGAGGTGAATTGTTTATCATGTCTTGTGCTTATTGATTAGTTATTTGGCCAATAATTATTGGGTTACACTAGAAAGATTAGGAAGAGAAAATCTAGGGTTAGAACTAGATATGATAACATGTAAGCTTAATTATTTGCATGAGATGAATAATTAGGGTTCTGAAATTGAATAGGAATATCTTTTCACTTCATGTAACAATTGGGAATTGGAACTTAAAGGGTTTGATTTAATTATTTTGCATAGAGATATCACATAATTAATTGAATTGAATAGAAGTTATCCGTTACTTGGGAAAGGGCTTTTAGCAACTAGAATTCCTAATAACAATTCAGGTGACGTAATAGCTGGAATAATTTGATAATTGGTTTGTAGTACATAATTGGGGATATTGTAGTCTTAACCTTTATCTATTTGAATTAATCTCTAAAGTAATCTAGTTTTAATTAGTTAATTTAGTTTTCTTAATTAGAAAAATCACAAATTGCAGTTGTTTAAATAAAATTGAATTGGTATAGTACTAGTAGTTGGAGTTTATTGATTGGAATTCCCTGTGGGTTCGACACTTAATTTTATCACTTTATTACTTGCTGACTGTGTATACTTGTACAAATAATTGATTGTGAAATCAACCAATAAGTTTTTGGTGCCGTTGCCAGGGAATTCTATATTAATATTAATTCCATATTAGTTATAATCAATTCGGTCTTAATTTAAACGTTATTTACTTGTTTTTCTTCTTGTGTTTGCAAAAATTCTTTGTTAGTGTATGTACACTAGATCAAAGGGCAAACATGAACTTTTGCCTTACGCAGACAATATCGAAAAGAAGTTCCGAAAAGTATGATTGACTAGTGAGGTTATACTATTGGAAGAAGATCTGGCTGCCCAAGAAATTCCAGTAGTCATGGATGAGGAAGAACAAAAATCACTAAGGGATTATGCCATGCCAATAGTTACAGATATACAGTCCAGTACTCGGAGGCCAGTAATTAATGCAAACTGTTTCGAGATCAAACCTGGAACGATACAGATGCTATAAAATGCAATGCAATTTGGGGGTAGTTTGACGGATGATCCGAATGAGCACATCTTGAGTTTCTTGTAAATTTGTGACACCTTCATATTCAATAATGTTTCAGAAGAAGCCATAAGGTTGAGGTTGTTTCCATTTACATTGAAGGACAAAGCTCAAAGTTGGTTACACTCATTGAGGTCTGGTTCGATCACCGCGTGAAATGACTTAACTCAAAAATTCTTAGCTAAGTTTTTCCCACCAGCAAAGTCGGTAAAACTACGGAATGACATTCCCACTTTTGAGCAGTTTGACTCCAAAACTTTATATGAGGCTTGGGAAAGATTTAAGGATATGCTACGTAAATGTCCGCATCACGGAATTCCATAGTGGATGCAGGTTGGAATATTTTGTGATGGTTTAAATGCGTCCACACGAGCAAGTATTGATGCAGCAGCAAGTGGAGCGATCATGGCAAAGAATTTTGATGAGGCTTATCAACTGTTAGAGACGATGGACAACAATAATTATCAGTGGCCAATGACAAAGTCTAACCCTCCGAAGACACCGGGAAAGCTAGAATTTGATGCAGTGACAGCGTTGATAGCACATGTGTCAGCATTAACTAAGAAGATTGAGACATGGGGTCCACCATCAATACCGCAAGTAGTAATGGTTTATGAGTTGTGTAATGGGAGTCATGCTACAGATCAATGTGCAATCAGTGCTGAATCGGCTTAGTTCGTGGGATGTTATAATAGGCCAGCACAACAGTATCAAAATCAGAATGCATATAACCCGGGGTGGAGAAATCATCCAGGATTTTCTTAGAGTAATAATCAAGATCAAGCTCCTAGACCGCAAAACCCACCTGATTTTCAAAATCAGACTCAGCAACAGCCAGAGAGGAAAAAAATCTGGAAGACGCTTTTGCCAAATTTATTGTAGCTACCGATAAGAGGATGATCGAACAAGACAAGTTATTGAGTCAGGTAGATATGAATGTGAAAAGTTAAGTCGTCTCGATCAAGAATTTTGAAAATCAGATGGGGCAGATAGCACATGCGTTGAATAGCCGTCCACAAGGAACACTCCCTAGTGATACTGAGATAAATCCGGGTAGAGATGAACATTGGAAGGTTGTGACCTTATGAAGTGGAAAGGTTATGCAAGAGACACTTAAGGACAAGGAAAAGATAGACAAAGCAACCGTGGAAAAAGAGGAAGTCTCAGAAAGCCAAAACCGACAGGATGAGGAGTTAGAGAAGAAAGCACCTGAACAAAGTCTTACAATGCCTCCCATACCATATCCACAGAGGTTTCAGAAATCAAAGTTAGATAAGTGTTTTTCAAGATTTTTGGATATTTTCAAAAAGCTGCATATCAACATACCCTTTGCAGAAGCCTTGGAACAGATGCCGAGTTACGCCAAGTTCATGAAAGAGGTTTTATCGAAGAAAAGAAAATTGGGTGAGTTTGAAATAGTGGCGTTAACCGAAGAGTGCAGCGCAATTGTCAAGAATAAATTACCACTGAAGTTAAAAGATCCACGTAGTTTTACTATTCCATGCGAGATTGGTAATCAATTTTTGGGAAGAGCGTTGTGTGATTTGGGAGCCCGTATAAACCTGATGCCGCTATCCGTGTACAGCCAGTTTGGACTTAAGGCACCAAAACTGACGAATATTAGTTTGCAGTTGACAGACCGATCAGTTACATATCCAAGATGTATTGTGGAAGACGTTTTAGTAAAAGTTGATAAATTTATCTTCCTGGCGGATTTTGTTATCTTGAATTGTGAAGTAGACACGGAAATTCCCATCATTCTTATGACACCCCCAAATCCGGGTACTTCATTTCCACCAAATTTGGTGCTCACTATCAAAATAATTACATCTAACTACTCATAATAAAGGATAAAACATTAATAAATAACTTAAACAATAATCTCTCCCATTAAAGGGTTACATCATAATCTCAAAATAAATCCCAGGTAATCTAACCTTAAAATTATTACATCAGTTTGCGGAATACATTACAAAATAAAACAAATCTTAAAACTTCAAGCATTTAAATAAACTTTAACTAATTCTCCATCACTTAGACGTCTTGTCCTTTCCCTTGCTAGTAGATGGATCATCACCTCTTTCAACTTTTGCTGCATTGTTTAATTGTAAGAGTGAGCAAAAAATTGCTCACTGACATAAAGATAGAATAATAACAACATGAGAGTGAACAACGAATACTAAATAATAAAGAACTTGTTCTACGAATCAAAATAGAAAACAAGTTCGAACTTTAGTTATCTGAGGGTCTTATGACCACGAACTATGTCCACGGTGTTTAGGTATTATTACCTTAACCTCAACAGTCATTAGACTGTACAGACTCTTCTTAACGTACTCATGTGAATCAGCCCTTTGTACCATGTATTATACACAAACATCTAAACTTTACACGTACAAAATCCCCTATGTTAGGGTTGTTCGTCTCAGTTTGAATTTAGAATTTCCGCACTAAAGAAAGTTTAGTTTAGAACTAGCTTATCAATGTTTCTTGAATTTTAGAACACTTATTCAAATTCAATCACTAAAGGTTTAATACAAGAATGTATAACTGAACAAGGCTGTCAAAGTCAAAGATCGGATATCAATAATATATAACTGAATAAGCATGATATATATGCAAAGTATTATATTCAAGGAATTAAAACAATTTCCTTTAAATCAATGTGTTAGAACAATATATGTTTTGAATACTAATAACAAGAAATGAAAATGTGAAACTCATTCGATGTAACGAATTAGGTTACATGAGCTTATTCAATCATTCATCAGAATAGAATCAATAGTCTTGCTCAATGACAAAGATAAGGTTTAGAAACTTGCCCAATTATTATAAGAGTAAGGTTAAAGAACTTTCCTTGCTTGTAAGCTACACAAATATAAAACAATCTCCAATTACCCTACATATATCATTGAAATCGCAACAACAATTAGTTATATGAATATTAGCTTTCGGGTTTAAACCATCAGTTAGGTCATAACCTTAACTTAGCATCAAACCATATAGGTTATCACAATTAACGAATCTGAAATCTCACTACAAGCCAACATAACTTAATCATTCACCTCTAACTTGGAAAACACCACACTTGGTTTCATTTTATAACTTATTTAACAATTATTTAAAAATCTTTTACACTTTGTATTACAACGCATGACAACCCGTTATTGTAGTCTATATTATGTCTCAACATCATTAACGTGCATGCTAGACTACCATAAGTCCGATACACATAACCTGCAAATAGGCAGAAGTCACTACTGGGCTCGAGACACGCAGCCTTGTTGCTACTTCCTCCTTCGCTTAACCTTGCCAGAATTCTTATTTGGTGCTCGGATCGCAAAAACCTAACGGCAATGCAACTGCCTTGTTGTGGATGGGAATTGATTGGAAGCATAGCTTTGATTTTTAGTTTTAACTACAGTAAATTATTTGCATAGACAAACGCCTTGACTTCGGCATGAACAGTAGCCATTTTTAGCCCAACTAACACGAATTCCACCCATCAAATAATGAAATTAACATCTACAATTGGTACAGACTATTACAAACATGTTTGCTAACATTTACAACCAATTAACACAATTTATCATCAACTAAAACTAGTTTAATTTCT
The DNA here is from genome assembly GCA_020205615.1 of Panax quinquefolius. Taxonomy (NCBI): domain Eukaryota; kingdom Viridiplantae; phylum Streptophyta; class Magnoliopsida; order Apiales; family Araliaceae; genus Panax; species Panax quinquefolius. The sequence continues at coordinate 50,891,760 of CM035167.1, read as the reverse complement.
CAAAATTCCATGTTTTCATATATAACTCCATTTTTGAACTTCTTACACAAAAGTCATCACTGACATCTCAAAACTTGGCCAAAACATTTAATTCAAATTACGTTATGCTTGTTTCTTAGTAAACTAACATATACAAGCATCAATTTACAGTTTAACATCCAAATTGGCCACTAAAATTTGTACTTTTCACAAGCCATATAAGAAATACAAAGACTGTCATATTTTTTTCCTTTTTAAACTGTAATTTGCATATAATTCATGTCTGATTACAACCTCTAACATCATAATTATATATAATCATCATACACAGGTTACATAATAACAATTTACAAAAACTAGAATTCACAGAGTTTACAAATTAAGCCGTAAAACTCATATATATATATAATCCTAAGGTTTAGAAAATACCTTCACTTAGCTTGGTAATCCACTTAGTTAAACACCGAAATTGCTTAGATCTCCTCTCAATCTCTCAAGTTCTCTGTTAAGCTCTACTCAGTTTTCTCTCAACCCTCAGACTTAGCCAAGGAAAGAAATAAGATGTGACGCCCCAAAAATTATTTATACATCACCCATTTTGAGTCGTCAGATACATGGTACAAAATTCAAAAACAACTTCATTTATACAACTGTTGAGCTGTCGTATAGAATACGACCACAGTTAACTATGAGTTTTAATACAAATGTATGTAACTCTCATGGTACCTCGACCACAACCTTACAATGATACTTTACATAAAAGTATAGTCAAACACTATTTTAGGAATTAAAATCTTTGGCAAGTGCTCAATGAAACCTTCGTAAATGGGAGGCCATGCGTCTAGGTTATGATAGATATCATATGTCCACAGAATTATCCTTGGTTGACCCAATAGACCCTAAAGAAAAATGAGAAGATTATTATCATCTTCTTTCCAATGGTGAGTCTTCTCTTGGCATATAACTATCTCCACTGTCTCCAAGTGAAAATTATATTTCAAATAAATTCCAAGATCGTATAGGTAATGCTCGTAGATATACTCAGCAAGTGTATGTGCACAATCCTGTCTTATGATAACACGAGGTTGTATGTCATTAGACATCTTGTATGATAGTGGCAAAACACCCTTCCAAAGTTGGTTTCACCTCACCCTATTTGGTTCACCAAAATTAAATATCAAATGACGTATATAATACGACACACTTATCTAAAGTTCTCAATAAAATTATTTTTATACAATTTAGGGAGAGCCTCAACAGCTATAGACCACCGTTCTATTCCTGTTATTCCGTCGACCCAAACTACACTCTTATTACCTAAAAGGAATTGTGAAGCAAAAAGGGTGAAACAACTAGCCCAAAGAAAGAATATCATGACTAAAGATAATTAAATTATCAATAGCTTTCATCAATAATAGATCAGAGATTTAGAACATATGGTAGATGATAAAACTTTTCAACCATAGTTGCAGCGGAACGAGCAATCCATTAGAAGAGTCAAATAGACCATCAGATCTATTATCTTCTCTATGTTAAAAGTCCACCGATAATGTTTTATCCCTGTAACGTCAATCAACCATTCCTGTCCACAATCATATGAATAACTCATAATCATAATCGTGGTTCTAAATTCCTCTTCACACCTATGACGAAGATAATTTTCATCACCTATCTTTACCTGAAACATCAAAAATCATGGTTATACCAATTCACAATTTCTGCTCATAATCATACTAATTAAATCATCTTTGCACTACGGCCAAAGATATTCATTATTATCACATCCATGAATTAATATTTCATTGCTGAGACTTAGCTCAATAATTAATCCACATCATTGAATCATCCATGCACTACAGGCCAAGGATATTCTTTAGTATCACGACCAAGAATTATCCATGCACTACGGGCCAAGGATAATCGTGTTTTCATCCACAGTCCTGATCATGCCATAAAACAATTCATCTTTGCACCCTTGGCCGAAGAGAATCCATAGCCATAATCATACCAAAAACTGTCCATCAATGCACTACGGGCCAATAAGGACTTTTTCCACATCATTTGTAACATTACGGTCATGATTATATCGAATAATCCCTGGTCATAATCGTACTAAGTCCATCTATGCACTACAGGCCACAGACGACTTTCAACATAATATAAGCATGAGGATGATGACAATGACATAAAAAATCAATCAAATGGGATAAAGGATAAATATTAAACATTTATAATACAATTTATCCAGCGTTCAATAATAACCAAATGTTATCAATCACTTAATAATCTCATAATCTAATATCATTAATATTATAACAATATTTTAATCATTTCTTGAACTTATAAACAATTTATTTCAATTGTTTACACTTTATCAAATAATGCATTTAATCATTCAAAAATGCCATACTCATAAGAGTTCATCATCAATGATCAAATCCTCATCAAAAATCAGATATACCCTATATGTGATTTCTAAGCCATAAAATCCTATTTTCCAATTTTATTACTTCACATAACATATTTAATTCATTTACTCATAACGAGTTCATTTTCATGAAAAATACCAAATCAGTCCCAAAAATATTTTTTTTTCTGAGATTTAGCAGAATATAGTCCCATTTTGAACATATATTTTTCTCAGAATTTTTAAAATTCATTTACTATTTTTCATATGGCTAAAACTGCCGAATATTTAGACAATTATCATAAATTGTACTTTTGTCCAACAATTCTGAAATTTACAGGATATACTCATGTTATATACATGTACTCCCAATATAAATTTCACCAATTTTGGAGTTAACCACAAGGAGTTATAAGGGTTTACTTTTAAAATAGTCTTTTCCCATAAAATCCATAACTCTTAATCTATACATCCAAAAATCGCCATTTTTGGACACAATCTAGGAAACTCATCAAATTATCATTTCAAATTTTTTAAAATTTTTTAGGGTCAGAAAAATTACAAAAATGTCCCTAGTAGAAACCCCTTTTTAATAAAAATACTATTCGTATGAATACGAAGGATCATTCACCATGCATGCGGTAATCCACATAGGCAGGTTATTCCAACAGAATAATAAAGAATCGAACCAGGTCATGCGTAAACGCACATACATGATATTCCAATAGAATAATAAATAATGGAATAACAGAAAAATTCACCAGGCATGCGATAGATCGCATCGACAGGTTATTCTCAACAGAATAATAAATAATGGAACAAGGTCATGCGTAGCACGCCAGACGGATATTAAAGCGTAATAATAAAGAATGGAACCAGTCCAGCGTAAACACACGCACGTGATATTACGACGAATAATAAAGAATGGAATACCAACTGAAATCACCATGCATGCGATAGACCGCACAGACAGGTTATTCCAATAGAATAATTAAAGAATGGAATAACAGAAGAATTCACTTGGCGTGCATAATCCGCACTGACAGGTTATTCCAACAGAATAATAAGAAATGGAATAACAACCCTTACGAGTATTGAAAGAAAATAACTCTCTTCATGAATACGAAAGAATAATACCCCTTACGAGTACAACAAATAATATCCCTTACTTTTGAAAGAAGAGTATTCCGACTGATAGGGCGAGGATATACTCGAAGAAAACTTGCACTACGCTCAAAGCTTTCTTAAACTCTAAAGAAATACGCTCAAGATTATAGAAGAAGACCTCTCTCTATAGTTTCTATCTCTAAAGTTTCAGTGAATTCGTAAGAAATAATGAAAGAATGAGCTTCTATTTATAAAAGAATGGACTGCATAGTAACTAATTCATGAATGGTCCAGATTGATTTACTTTTAATCGGATGGTCCATATATAAAGCAAAATCTTTTAAATAAAATATAATATATTCTATTTATAATCTAATAAAATGAATAACTTTATAAAAGTATTCTGTTTTATATAAAAAGATTTTACCATGCAAAACACTATGCATAATAGAATATAATATATTTTATTTATAGAATAACTTTATAAAAGTATTACATTTTTATATAAAAAGCTTTTTACATTTTATTACATTAATAATACTAATAAAACAAAACCTGAGTGACTTATCACGTAAACATTAATAATCAATTTAGGTGTGCTACTATACAACCATGTAAAGTACATTATACTTTTACTAATGAAAGTAGTTCAGCAGGTTTTAACGGTAAAACTTCCGCCGTTATTCTCATAAAAATATTTTTGTCATTTTCTTCATCCGACAATAATTTCGTTGCGTGGTCCACTAATGATTGTACCAACGTACGGACATTCCCTGACAAAAAGAATATTTTATATCAACTTGCTTACTTTGCAAAAAATTTCAAATATTACCCTTAACTTTAAACTTTTATCAATTTAACTATTTACCAAAATAGAAAAAATTGAATACTTTTATTTCATAAAATTCGGGGTCTCACAATCTTCCCTCCTTATGAAATTTCGCCCTCAAAATTTACGTACGTACCTGATATTCGAAGAGATGAAAATACCTTACTTTTTTTTCGGATTGTACCTTCCCGGTTATATCCTATGTATCATGATTTTTCCATTGCTCATCTCCTATATTTTAGATATCATACTAGAATATATCTTCAAAACAAAGGTTAATTGACATATCACAATTTGTCAACTTATCAAGTAAACAATTTCAGCTTAGGTAAGTCACACACTAGCGAAGTATATAACTCGTCTCTCCCCTCCTAGTTCTAGACTCTTATCTCCGCCAGCGACCATATCCCTAAGCTCTGATACCAAATGTGACGCCCCCAAAATTATTTATACATCACCTATTCTGAGCCATCAGATACATGGTAAAAAATTCAAATACAACTTCATTTATACAACTGTTGAGCTGTCGTATAGAATACGACCACAGTTAACTATGAGTTTTAATACAAATATATATAACTCTCATGGTACCTCGACCACAACCTTACAATGATACTTTATATAAAAGTATAGTCAAACACTATTTTAGGAATTAAAATCTTTGGGAAGTGCTCAACGAAACCTTCGTACATGGGAGGCCATGCGTCTAGGTTATGATAGATATCATATGTCCACAGAATTATCCTTGGTTGACCCAATAGACCCCAAAGAAAAACGAGAAGATTACTATCATCTTTTTTTCAATGGTGAGTCTTCTCTTGGCATATAACTATCTCCACTGTCTCCAAGTGAAAATTCTATTTCAAATAAATTCCAAGATCGTATAAGTAGTGCTCGTAGATATACTCAGCAAGTGTATGTGCACAATCCTGTCTTATGATAACACGAGGTTGTATGTCATTAGACATCTTGTATGATAGTGTCAAAACACCCTTCCAAAGTTGGTTTCACCTCACCCTATTTGGTTCACCAAAATTAAATATCAAATGACGTATATAATACGACACACTTATCTAAAGTTCTAAGTAAAATTATTTCCATACTATTTAGGGAGAACCTCAAGCACTCTGGACCACCAGATTCTATTCCCCTGTTATCCCCACTTTCGACCCAACTACTCTTCTTATTACCTGAAAGGAATTATGAAGCAAAAAGGGTGAGCACAACTAGCCCAGTAAAGAATATCATGACTAAAGATAATTAAATTATCAATAGCTTTCATCAATAATAGATCAGAGATTTAGAACATATACACGATGTTTAACTTACGTGCTATCTGGAGGAGGACGGATCTGTATAAGAATGCGATCATCCGGATTAGCCGGGGCCTTCGACACATGATTAGGGCCCAACCCAACCCAACCCAAGGCTTTTCGTCTTTGTGAGTTCGTAAGACATCTATAAATAAAAAATTTAGGATGTTAGTATAAGTTATAAATGAAAGGTACATAAACATGTCAGGGATATACAGAACATCAGGATATGTAATTATATGTAACAAGTCTCATGCTCAAAATGGCTTGGGCTTGGTTCCTTTAGTTTGTGTAGCTTTCTTATGTCCTATTATGACTATTGAAACTTGTGTATGGGGTCCAGGTATGGTGATTCACTATTTTAGTGTTCATTGTTCTATAAAGCTTATTTTCAATGATTTTTAAGCAAGAATTGGCCTAACTTAGGGAACCATTTTTACATATTATCTATAGGCAATGTATGTACTCCTCACTATCTAACAACTCATTAATAGTGTGATTGAAGTTATGGTGCTTGTGTTTGTGTTTGTACTTTTCATTTTCTTTCTATTCTAAGCTAAGTCATACTTATAGCATACATATTAATAGTGTGTCATTTTCTTTATCTTCTCGACTATGAATTATGGAAAACTTCTTAGTTATGTTTTATGTTATACTTAATTCCTAGTTATGTTTTATGTTATACTAATGTTCAAGTTATATGGTCATTTGACTTATATATGAAAAAAATTTGGCGAGTCTCCCTATAATATGGACTATCCACATGCATTGCGAGGGCATGCATATGACCAATTTCAAAGAAAATATAATCCCAATTTATTCCCAAACCTCAAATAATGAAATAAGATATAGTATGTGATAAACTAAACAAAAAAGTAAGCACAAAAAAGCAAGCACTAGAACATAGCAAATAAAAGCAAGAAGAACTTTGTTGGAACGATAGTTGTCAGTGTATTACGATAGTAGATGTATATCTTACGATACATGAACAATTCAATACAGTATCTTTTATGTATTCGATGTGACACAGTATAGCACAATGTCCTACATATCTTAAGATACAACAGGTATGATACATTTTTAAGTTAGAGACAGAACAGATAAAAGGTAGAACAACATATTAAAGTCTTTTCCCGGTAGAAGAGTTTTTACTATTTTGTCACAATACGCCTTAAATGCTTTTTATGGTTTTTTATCTTCTTCTAAAGATTGTCTCCACTTTCTCTTTTTATATCTCTTCCTCAAATGGAGACATGAATACTTAGCCAGAGTTGACTTGATCTATACTTCTGCAGTTTGGGGCTTAATTTCACTTGGATTTTATACATATATAGTTAAAAGTAAGGTTTTTTATTCTCTATTTCCTTTTCAAATTTACATATAACCAATATTTACTATTAAATAAGCCTCTAGACTAGAGTCTTCAAACTCTAACATTAATATTTAAAGTTTCTAGCCTGATATAATTATTTCAACATTAAGCTTAAGCTCATATGTTTTACTGTCCATTAAATTGAGTTCTCTATATGTTTAGATATGTAATTATCATGTTTTACATTCTTACAAGTATCTTATGAGATGATAAATGAGTAGCGATTCCAAAATTTTTAGTACACAATACAATTCACAATTGGACAACAATGGTTGGAACCTATACTAACCCATGTATTGCCATGTACTAGTATTATTTGCATCAAATTACAACATTTTCTCATTGAATAGGTGTTATAAATAAGATCAATAGTATTAAACTCTATTCAACATTTCCATTCGAGGAAGCAAAGCAATTTTCAACACGGCGAAGATAACACGATACTAACACACGATTCATAAACGAGTTGGTGTCATAAACGGGTTTACAAGTGTCATAAACACCATTTTAAACACGTATCAATTTTCAAAAGCGAACACGATTCATAAGCGGGATCGTGTTGTAAACATGTGTATACACGAGTTTCAACACGACATGAATTTGCCTAACACGACGCGAATGTCACCCCTTTATAAATACATAAGATATATAAATATGAATATAAATATGTTGTGTGTTTATAAATATGAAAACTAATTTCTGGTAAGAAAAATAGACCCTAGTATCAAATGAATTTGAATTAATAATAATTACAAAACACTTGTCATCACCTTGTAATACAATATATGTTTTGGGACTTTGTTTTCATTACATTCTTCATTTAATGTAATAGCTTTATTACATAGGTCAACGCTCATCAATAATGTGGCATTTTCATTTTTCATTGCAATACATAGTCAACTAAGCATAACATAGATAGTGTAGGTACCCAAGAAGCCTAGCCTTATTGGTCTTTGAAGTAAGCCGCTAGGAAGAAAGATTTGTTATCATTTCCCATCAGGGGTGGCTATTATGGATATTCAAGCACGAACAAGCTCATATCATATGGAACAAGCTCATCTAAAACCCAAACATTGTCACTCTCAAAATATGCAAGTTGGAAGTTGGTAATTAAGTTGAAAGCTAACAATAATTGTACTATCTGAGATAACAAAAAGCATTCCCATACTTTTCATGTTTCTACCTAAAATTCTTTCTTTTCTTAAGACAATAATAATAATAGCCATACCAACACAAACTCTTCAATTTATAGCTTAACTAGTCCTCCTCTAAAAACTCCTATTAAAACAAAGACAATGGTATCTTGAATTCCGGTGGCATAAAACTAGCCACAAACATCCTACATTACTACCGCAAACAAACATAATAATAAGAGCATAAAATAACTTTCATCAATTCCAAACACACAACATATTTATATTCATAGACTCTTGCCATTCAATCAAAGAATAATGAACATGTTTAATTTAGGGATTAATTGGGTGTTATTCTGGGGTGGTGCGTGATGGTCCCAGTAGAGGTGCGGCGGTGATGGTGGCGGGTGGTGGTCGGCAATGGTCGGCGATGGTCAGCAATGGTCCGGCGATCTCCTCCCTCTTCTCTTCCCCTTACTCCCTCTTCTCCAAATCTGTATTCCCTTTTTCTTTCTTTTACAGTATTGATCGGCGAACACAGAATCGATTGGGTTATAAGAATCAATACGCCATCGGCCGATCGCGTCGCGGTCGCTAGTTTTTAATGATGTGGACATATTAGCGACCGCATGCGGTCGCTAATATAGATTGAATTCCGCGCCAAAGTTTCGCACCAAATTTTTGGGGGGAAATTCTTCTCGGCGACAATCAATGACAAGCGTCTTGATCAGCGGATATATACTAGCGACGAGAATCCTTATCGGTCGTAGATATCGGTCGCTATTTTTATTATCAGCGACCAGATAGTGCGGTCGCTGATATCATTGGTCGCAGATGGCCATTTTTCTTGTAGTGGATGCATATATATATATATATATATATATATATATCAACATGTGATTAAATACAATGATTATCCAAGTAGGGACACTTGTAAAACCATGTTTAGAAATTAACGAACATAATATATATCTGAATTACCATATACTGACATGTTGATAAACAATGATCGGATATAGAATATATCGCAATAGAGCATAATAATATAATTCTGAAACCTCTTACTCATGTCCATTGCATAAAGGAAATGCAAAGGTAGGATACTTGCCTGGTCTGCTACTTACAGTTATGCTATTTAGATTTATCTTTTATACCGAAACCTATCATTAATCATATCATTCTTTCGATTAGAATCACATATCATAACACACAACACTGCTTATTGCAGTCAGCACATAACCTAATCACATTGCCACAAATATTTCACAGTCATAGAATCACAAATAAACACATATACAGACCATGATATGCGTATACAGATCAATTTACGAAACTCGCTATAGGCGTATCGACGACATTATCGGGTAATTATCGAGTCTAAGACTCTATCATATAGTTCAATATCCATATAGACTATTTAAATAACAGTCATATCGTTTTTAACTGACTTACAATAATTTTTAAACAATTAAAATAATTTATCACAAATTTTCAAACACCAGAATCATTATAAAATGATTTAAATATCAAATAATTCTAATATCATTTAATTAATATTAACTATTAATGAAACCATTGCAAAAATATTAAAGTTATTTATAATAAGCGAAAATATTTTTAATTCATTTATATTCTTTTTAAATGATTTTTAATTAAAGAAAACCATTTTAAACTATTTATTTAATATAATTATTAAATAAACTTAATATCATTTATATTAAATTAATATCATTAATATTAAATTATTAATATTTTTATGGCAAAATATCAAAAGTTATATTTAATAACTTAAAATATTTTTATAATACATTAAATGATTTTTAAATCATTAATTCTATTTTTATAATTTATTTAATATATTTATTAAAATTCATCAAAAATAACTTAAAATATTTTCTAACACAATAATATAATTTTCATGATTTTTCATGAATTAAAACCATTTTAAATAATTTATTTAATATTATAATTAAATAAATAAATACCTTTATATTCCAAAAATACTAAATATTTTTGAAATATACTCAAAATAATTAAAACTAATTTTAGGACTTTAAAATAATTTTTTGTAATTTATTTTGTTTTTTAATAATTAAAACCATTTTTTCTATTTTTAAGTAATTTTTAGAAAATCTGAAATTAAAATTAATTAATTACATCATCGCTAAAGCCTATGGTTAATCATGTCTTTGACGAGGCGCGTCGCCTTAGGTGTTCTTGAGCTCAAGAACACCGATGTGCCAAATGTTCGAGGGTCTCGGTTTGGCCAATTTGTAAATCATGATCTAAAATGTTTCTGGGTTTAATTTTCCACTAATATTGTAGTTTTACTGACACACTACAACCTTAATAAACTTTCATGGCCAAAACATAATAAGTCTATGAGATCTAAGCTAGCAAACATGCTGTCAGACAACATCTTTGTTTTCTGGGTAACCCAAAAACCCAGACAGTCGCGAGGTACCACTTTGTGGTTCGATTTTATCTTAGTTATGACCATGCTTTATGACGTTTAATGGTTTAAAGCTATAGTATACATGACAAGGAACATTAACATAACAATAAAGCTATTTACCAACAACAGATCCACAATCTATGACTCGGTCAAACCTTCTCAGGACGCCTGTTCTTATGATTTCTGGAATTTCCAGAAATTGCACTTTGTCATCAACTGGTTACGTTTGACCACACACTACACTTAATATACTTACTGTTTAAGAAATATAAAACCATGGATCGAGAGTCCACATAACCTGCTACACATTGAATACAACAACATCAACAAAAATCAACAAACCTGACAGATCTATGACCTAGAACGTCTTGTCAGACTCTGTTTCAACATTCTGGGCTGCCCAGATTTCCACTCGGTCATGGTCGGTCAACAACCTTTGACCGATTATAACTTCAAATCTATAATAGTTATGACTCTGCTTCCTTTTTCATATTAAAGATAACATGACATGATATAGCTTAAAACTTTAAAACAACAAAAACCAATAACATAAAAATATTTAAAGCTCCTGACATTAACTGTCAGAAAACATAAAACAGTTTTCCCAGATTTTGAAAAACTTAGATTTCGAGCACTTTGATGTTATGAATCTAACATGTGCCAACCCAGATCACTTATAGACACTACATAGAACATATTACAACATATAATCACAATTTTTTAACAGAAGATCAAAGATCAAATTCTTAATTAGGGTTTTATACCCTTTATACATCGATTCTTGATTCTATGTTTCTGATTTGTTGTTGTTGATCGTGGGGATTGTTTTGGGACTGATCTAGCAAGAGAATTTTGGAGGTTTGGTCTTGAGAGTATGGCTAAGTTTTTGTTGCACAATTTTAGTCTAAATGTGCACTTTCTCTCTCTCTTAAATCTAGCAAATCATGTATGCAATAATTGTAATGGCTAATCATGTGCTGGTAATGCTATAGTATCATAGGTAAATTCTAGATGGCTGGCTTTTGTGGAATAATTGGCCACAATAATACACTAAATGGGACAAAAAGGGTATTTTTAGTAATTTCCACACCAATAATTGAATTCTACCTTTAATAATGCACAAGGTGTAAGACCCCGAAATTTTTTTTAAATAAAAAGGAATTTCCTTTATTTATTATTTTGAAATAGTAAGGGTTGATTTGATTAATGTGGATAGTTAAGGGTTAAATATGCAAATATTTCAAAATAATGATGGTTATAAAATATTCATTATCGTTGGGGAATATTCGTTTGGTCGTGGAATATTAAATCTTTGTCGGGAATATTAAATGCTGACGGCCTTGACCATGTGTGGGCCCCATAGCGGAAAGCGATTGGATGAAGAAAGCGACAAATATAAGTTGTTTTTTTAAATAACTTGGCGTAGTTATTCAGATTATCTTGTTGGAATACCGTTGGTTAAAAACACTAATCTGGCGTTGTTGAGCAGTAGCACTTGGTATTGCACCAATTATTGATTCTTACGTGAGAAAGCACTACTCGATAATGGTTACGATAATTCTTATTGATTATTTTATTGAGTTAATAATTCTTTGCGTTGATATTTTATATTCTTTGTTGTTTGATAATTTTCATTACGGTATCTTTCATTATCGAAGCAATAATTCATATTATCTGAATAATATTATTAGATAACATTATTGGCAATGTCTAGAAAGTTATGTCTAAGGAGAGGTTTGGTCACCTAATTGCGCCGATGATGAAGAAATTCTTATTGGAAAGCCCCTCTTTCACAGGAAGCTTTTGGTTGTCGATATTGTGATTACGTAATATTATTTGTGAATAATTAATTATTAATTTATATGATGAGGAAAATATTGATTTTATGTGGATATAGATGGATAAAATTTTTAAAATGACAATTGTTGAAAATTAATATTTTATCTTTTACGATAAAATAATTCATTTAAATATATTATTTTAATAATATATTAGCGGTGATATTTTTACAACGAATGTGGGATATATGAGTATCTGAGGAGGAAGAGTATTTTTGTTGCAATAAATATTTAAAACATGTTAAACACATGTAAATTGGACCCCATTTATTGGTGAAATTTGATTATAGCTTTGTAAAATCGCCCGTTTTTGGATTTCGGTCAATTTCTGATTGGAATTTGGAAAAACTTTCTTCTGCAAAGTTGTAGAGAATTGAATTTCCTATAAAAACTCATGATTCGAATTTTCTGATGAAAGGGCTATTTATTATGAATTATTGAAGTTCGAAGCTCAAAATAATTAATTTTGTAAGTTTTAATTATTTATTTTATGAAAAACGTTTTTATCATTTCTTTCTAGAAGGTGGCATGTGGGAAATGCTAGGATCTGAATTCTAAGGTTGGGCGTATGAATTTTATGATATATATATATATATATATATATATATTAATTTATTAAATTTTACGCTTTGGTGTTCTAGCGATTTCTATAAATAGGGTCTTAGGTTAGAATTGAAAATCACACGAAGCTGAAGTTTCTCTCTCTATATTATCGGCGTATTCTTGTGAGTTTTTTGAGTATACTTTGAGTATTGCTATCTGGTCAAGAAGTCAATCATAGCTTTATATCCAGGTGTTTTAAATTAGAAATCTTGATCTTTCGAGGTAAGGGATATTATTTTTTTTGTAATGATATTATTTCTTCAATATCATTATCTTTGAAATCTTGATCTGAAGTTTTTATCAAATTTGGATTTTTTTCATGTCGGGGTTCTTATTCATGGGTTCTTATTCATGAGTTCTTATTCACGAGTTCTTATTAATGAGTTCTTATTCACGAGTTCTTATTCACGAGTACTATTCATGAAGCGTGAAGATGTTTTTGTGGAATTTCTATCTTTTGGTGTCAGAGTTACTATTCACGTGATATCGGCCTTTATTCACGTATCTGGCACTATTCACGTATCTGGCCACTATTCATAGAAAAATAAAATTTCTTCTTTTTGTCCAAAATATCTATACGGATACTAACTTCGATTGTATCCATGTTTTGATCATTCTTGAATTTTACACCACTATGATTATTTTGAGGTATTTTTGGGCGTGGATAAAACCAAATACGAATCCTTAATCCTTAATCCTTGTCATTTTGTTTTCTTTGGATTCGTTTCTTTAAAATATTTTTCATCATCCTCGGTCTTAAATGATGATATTATTGAATATCTTTGGCTGTAGTGCAAAGATGAATGATTTCTGAAGAATATCTTTGGCACTGTAGTGCAAAGATGAGCAGTGTTGAGATGAACATGGCCATCGATTGATTAATATCTTTGGCTTTGTAGTGCAAAGATGAGCAGTGTTTAAATGAACATGACCCGGTGATGAATATCTTTGGCACTGTAGTGCAAAGATGAATATTTGATTCGGATGTATATTGATTGATGTTACGAGGATAAAATATTGATGATGGTTTATTAAATTCATAGATTATAGTAGATTTCATTCTCTACGTAACTCTTCTATGAATTATTATTTCCGCTGCGAATATTGATCTGAAACTTGTTGTCTATTGTATTCTATCAGATTTTTTCCTGTTGAAGACTAACGATAATTTGTTGTATATTATCTTAGTCATAATATTCTTTACTGGGCTAGTTGAGCTCACCCTTTTCCTTGTTGTTCCATTTTTTTCTTCTCAGGAGGCGAGAATGTAGCGAGTACTAGTCGGGGTATGGAATGAAGGTTCTAGAGAGAGTTGTTTAGTAGTCCTCACCATTTTTGTAAAATAATGAATCAATAATTATGATGGGGATTTATTTGCATGTGGATATTGTCTAGAAGACAATATTATATTTAAACTCACAGTATATATTGTCGTATTTCACACGACATTTGTATTATTGAAGTTGTAGTTTGCTTTTTTGTACCATGTATTTGGCGACTCGAGAATGGGTGTTGTGTATACCTATTTTGGGGCGTCACGGTTAATATCGAGCTTAGGGATATGATCTCTGGCGGAGATCGGGGAATAGAACTAGGAGGGGAGGGCGAGTAAATCCTTCGCTAGTGTGTCTACCTAAGCTTATTTGTTAGTTAGTCGATATATAGGGATATTATGTGATATATTGATTTCCTTAATTAACCCTTATTTTTTATGGCGGTATTTGAGAATGTCATTGAGAATATTAATGATTGGAGTAAATGAGGACAAGTGGAGATACTGTACTCACCTGACGAGGAGAAGCGTCTGACAATGGTGGTAATGTTCCTCCTGTGAACAACACCTTTGGCGAGATGATGAGCGAGGGGATGTTTAGAAGCTTTTTGCAGTTCATGCAAAATCAGACGAGGAGACTTCGTGTTCAAAATCTGAGGAGAAATGATAGCAATTCACGGGTGGTCACGATGGCAAGCGGTTCGAAGTTGGGACCACGAGTGCAGGGGAAGCGGATCCGATTAAAGGCGGAGGCGTGGGTCAAACAAATTACCAAGATATTCGATGTCTTGGGATGCGGAGAAAGAAAGTTCCATTCGCCGCCTTTATGTTCCGTGGCGAGGCGATTCTTGGTGGGAATCGTGAGGCGTACCCATCCGGTTGCTTTTCGGCATGTCGTGGGAGAGCGTTTGAAGCAGTTCAATGACAAGTACTTCCACGAAAGTATTCGTCGTATGAAGGAAGTGGAGTTTATTAGACTAGAGCATAATAACATGGCGGTGTCCCGATGCGAGGCGAAGTTCGCGGAGTTATCGAGTTGCACCTCATTTGGTGGAGAATGAGGAACATATGGCGCGGATGTTTACGAGAGGTTTGAAACCCGACATCGTCGATATCTCATTTCTCATAAATTTTCTCTCTATTAGGATGTTGTCAGCGGGGCTCGGTTGTTAGGCGAGATAGCTTGATACGTTCAACCGGGGACCATAACGAGGATCATCAAGAAGATAGCGATCATCGAATAACGATAACGGCGGAGAGAAAGAAGAATACAAACAAAGCGGTAACCACTCTGGTGGTAATCGTGGCCGTGAAAATAGAAAAGCGAGTCGGGAGGAGATTTTAAAAAAGGAGATTCAACAGCGACCATGTGAAGGCGTCGGCCTTGATGATAGCAACTAGTTTTAAGGGAGGAGAAGCGACCACCGGTCGTATCTTACAAATCTGGAAAAGGGGACATATCGGTCAAAGCGCCCTAGCAGTTCAAGGTATGCTATAATTGTGGAAAGGAAGGACATATCGCTCGAGATTATGCGATGGCGAAACCTAGTTCAAGTGGGAACGGTGACTCGAAAAAGATGTCCCAGAAAAGTCAAAGTCAGCGATTTAGGAAAGGCGTTTGTTGTTGTGGTCAAAATCGAGGAACCCGAGCGAAGTTAGCACGGGTTAGTTAATTATAAATTCTTGCGAAGTATATACCTTACTAGATATTGGTTCTACCCATTCTTTTATCTCTCTTACTTGCGCTCAGCGTTTGAACTTGACTACGGAGAAATTAAACTTTGACCTATCTGTGGAGACTCCATTAGGAGAAACTTTTATTACATCCGTTGTTTATAAATCTTGCTTGATTGAGTTGGCACTATCACATTACTGTTAACCTTATTTCTATAGAGATATTTGTTTTTGATGTGATTTTAAGGTTAACTACTCATCATGCGAAATTGATTTTTTTCGTAAGGTTGTTAGTTTTCATATTCTAAGCAACTTTGTTATTGAATTCAAGCAATCAAACCATTGTAGTCAAACATTTTCATATCAAGCCATGAAGTCATTCGTTTATTACGGATGTCAAATTTTCTTAGTCCGTGTTATGGATTTGAATAAAGACACGTCGATTTGAATAATATTCTGTTGTTATTGATTTTTCTGGCGTATTTCTGAAGAATTTCTTGGCTTACTCCCAAAGCTTTGATATTAAATTTTGTATCGACTTTGAACCGGTACAAAACTCATTTCTAAAATCTCATATCGAATGGCTCTATTGAACTTCGAGGAGTTAAAATTCAACTATAAATTTGGTACTGAGCCTTTATTTTGTGACTTCCTTTGTGGAATTCACTAAGCGAACTCTCTGTAGGGGCGTCATATTAGATGCGATAGTAAAGCGATAGGTGTCATTGTGACGTCTTTATCCAAGATTGGGATATGAGTCGCGATTGAGAGCAACCTAAAGTCGATTATCGAAAGGCGTAGCTTTACAAGCTTAGTTGGTTATTATCGGAGATTCGTTGAAGGATATTCTCGAATCGCTATTCCATTAATGCTTATGGTGACTCGTAGAGATACAAAATTCGAATGGAAGCGAGGAATGTGGGAAGAGCTTGAAGAACTCGAGAGGAGACTCATTTGAAACGTGTTACGATCGTGCCATCTGGAAAAGCGAGCGTGGTAGGTGAGCGATGAGTAGAAGATCATATGCGAGGAGCGAGTGCGATGATGTCAAGTATCGCATAGAGCCAACTTTAATAGAAAAAGTTAAGATTGCTCGAGCCCGCAGGCTCGGAGTTGATGCGTATGAAGAAGAAAGTACAAGAAGGAGCTATTAGGGGCGAGAATTGATGAAGAGGAATACTTGAGTCCACTCTAGACTTTGTGTTCTAACGACTACGATTTGAAGTACAAGATTATGATGGAGGCACACAATCGCCATTTGCAATCCATCTGGAAGTACTAAAATGTATCGTGATCTTGACATACATTTTGGTGGAACAATATGAAGAGAGAGATTGCAAAGTTTATCTCGATGTGTTTAACTTGCCAGCGTGTAAAAGGCGGAGCATCTTGTACCTAAGGTCCGTTGCAACCACTTGAGATTCCGGAATGGAAGTGGGAACACATTACTATGGATTTCGTTCACGGGTCTTCCTGCGGTTTCTCAAGGCATCAATGCTATTTGGGTTATTGTTGATAGATTAACCAAGTCTGCTCATTTCTTTGCAAATCACGAGAGACTTATTCCTTGAGCGTCTTTCTCGTATATGCGTAAATGAGATTGTGAGATTGCATGGCATGCCGGTATCCATAGTTTTAGATCGTGACCCAAGATTCACTTCATGATTTTTTTGGGTTAGAAAGCTATGGGCATGAATTCTGATTCGGTTTGGCATACCATCCTCGAAGCGGATGGGCAATCGAGAAAGGAGTACTCAAACTCTTGAAGATATATTAAAACTCTGTGTCCTAGATTTCAAAGGAAGTTGGGATAAGTACTTGCCATTGGTGGAATCCTCATACAACAATAGTTATTAAACAAATATAGGCATGGTTCCATTCGAAGCATTATATGGACGAAAATGTCGTTCTCGATATGTTGGGATGAGGTGGGTGAAGCAACATTGTTGGGACTAGAGTTAATGCGATATGACTACTAGAAAAGATCCAAATGATTCGACAGCGTATACAAAGCGGCACAAGATCGACAAAAGAGTTATGCGGATCTTCATCGAAAGGACGTGGAATTTAATGTAGGGGGATCATGTATTGTTGCGAGTTGCTCCGTGGAAGGGAGTTACAAGATTTGGGAAGAGAGGAAAGCTCGATCCACGATTTATCGGTCCATTTCAAATTCTTGGCCGAGTAGGAAATGTAGCCTATAGACTTGCGTTACCTCCGGTATGTCTCGTGTTCATAATGTGTTTCACATATCTCGTACTTAAATAAATATGTGAAAGACCGAACCACGTTATAGAGTTAGAAGCCGGACGAGATAGTAGAAGACTTAGCGTATGAGGAGGTACTGTCAAGATTTTGGATAGGAAGGAGCATGTCCTACTGCCATGAAAGGTTATACCACAAGTTAAAGTTTTGTGGAGGAATCATGCTATATAGAAATGACACAGGAATTGGAAGCGGAAATGAAAGCGAGGTATCCTCACCTTTTGAAAAAACACAGTCGTCGTCGTCGATTTCGAGGGCGAAATTTCATAAGGAGGGAGGTTGTAAGACCCGAAATTTTTTAAATAAAAGGAATTTCCTTTATTTATTATTTTGAAATAGTAAGGGTTGATTTGATTAATGTGGATAGTTAAGGGTTAAATATGCAAATATTTCAAAATAAGCAAGTGGTTATAAAATATTCATTATCGTTGGGGAATATTCGTTTGGTCGTGGAATATTAAATCTTTGTCGGGGAATATTAAATGCTGACAGTAGTGACCATGTGTGGAGCCCATGTGAAAGCGATTGGATGAAGAAAGCGACAAATATAAGTTGTTTTTAAATAGCTTGGCGTAGTTATTCTGAATTATCTTGTTGGAATACCGGTGGTTAAAACACACTAATCTGGCGTTGTTGAGCAGTAGCACTTGGTATTGCACCAATTATTGATTCTTACGTGAAGGCACTACTCGATAATGGTTACGATAATTCTTTATTCGATATTTTATTGAGTTAATAATTCTTTGCGTTGATATTTTATATTCTTTGTTGTTTTGATAATTGTCATTTACGGTATCTTTCATTATCGAAGCAATAATTCATATTATCTGAATAATATTATTAGATAACATTATTGGCAATGTCTAGAAAGTTACATCTAAGGAGAGGTTTGGTCTACGCTAATTTGCGCATGATGAAGAAATTCTTATTGGAAAGCCCCTCTTTCACAGGAGGCACTGGTTGTCGATATTGTGATTACGTAATATTATTTGTGAATAATTAATTATTGATTTATATGATGAGGAAAATATTGATTTTATGTGGATATAGATGGAGAAAATTTTTAAAATGACAATTGTTGAAAATTAATATTTTATCTTTTTACGATAAAATAATTCGTTTAAATATATTATTTTAATAATATATTAGCGGTGATATATTTTACAACGAATGTGGGATATATGAGTATCTGAGGAGGAAGAGTATTTTGTTGCAATAAATGTTTAAAACATGTTAAACATGTCGGTGGACCCCATTTATTATTGGTGAAATTTGATTATAGCTTTGTAAAATCGCCCGTTTGTGGATTTCGGTCAATTTCTGATTGGAATTTGGAAAAACTTTCTTCTGCAAAGTTGTAGAGAATTGAATTTCCTATAAAAACTCATGAGATTCGAATTTTCTGATGAAAGGGCTATTTATTATGAATTATTGAAGTTACGAAGCTCAAAATAATTAATTTTGTAAGTTTTAATTATTTATTTTATGAAAAACGTTTTTATCATTTCTTTCTAGAAGGTGGCATGTGGGAAATGCTAGGATCTGAATTCTAAGGTTGGCGTATGAATTTGATATATATATATATATATATATATATTAATTTATTAAATTTTTTTGCTTTGGTGTTTCTAGCGATTTCTATAAATAGGGTCTTAGGTTAGAATTGAAAATCACACTGTAAAGCTGAAGTTTTTTCTCTCTATATTATCGGCGTATTCTTGTGAGTATTTTGAGTATACTTTGAGTATTGCTATATCTGGTCTGCAAGTCCCAATCATAGCCTTTATATCAGGTGTTTAATTTAGAAATCTTGATCTTTCGAGGTAAGGGATATTATTTTTTTTTGTAATGATATTATTTCTTCAATATCATTATCTTTGAAATATTGATCTGAAGTTTTTATCAAATTTGGAACTTTTTCATGTGGGAGTTTACTATTCATGGGTTCTTATTCATGAGTTCTTATTCACGAGTTCTTATTAAATGAGTTCTTATTCACGAGTTCTTATTCGAAAGTACTATTAAATGAAGCGTGAAGATGTTTTTGTGGAATTTCTATCTTTTGGTGTCAGAGTTACTATTCACGTATACGGCACTATTCACGTATACGACACTATTCACGTATACGGCACTATTCACCGAAAAATAAAATTTCTTCTTTTTGTCCAAAATATCTAATACGGATACTAACTTCGATTGTATCCATGTTTTGATCATTCTTGAATTTTACACCACTATGATTATTTTTGAGGTATTTTTGGGCGTGGATAAAACCAAGTACGAATCCTTAATCCTTAATCCTTGTCATTTTGTTTCACTGGATTCGTTTCTTTAAAAATATTTTTCATCATCCTCAGTCTTAAATGATGATATTATTGAATATCTTTGGCTTGTAGTGCAAAGATGAATGATTTCTGAAGAATATCTTTGGCACTGTAGTGCAAAGATGAGCAGTGTTGAGATGAACATAATAGATTGATTAATATCTTTGGCTGTAGTGCAAAGATGAGCAGTGTTTAAATGAACATGACCGGTGATGAATATCTTTGGCTGTAGTGCAAAGATGAATATTTGATTCGGATGTATATTGATTGATGTTACGAGGATAAAATATTGATGATGGGTATTAAATTCATAGATTATAGTAGATTTCATTCTCTACGTAACTCTTACATGAATTATTATTTCATTGCGAATATTGATCCGAAACTTGTTGTCATTGTATTCTATCAGATTTTTCCTGTTGAAGACTAACGATAATTTGTTGTATATTATCTTAGTCATAATATTCTTTCTTGGGCTAGTTGAGCTCACCCTTTTCCTTGTTGTTCCATTTTTTCTTCTCGGGAGGCGAGAATGTAGCGAGTACTAGTCGGGGTATGGAATGAAGGTTCTAGAGAGAGTTGTTTAGTAGTCCTCACCATTTTGTAAAATAATGAATCATAATAATTATGATGGGATTTATTTGCATGTGGATATTGTCTAGAAGACAATATTATATTTAAACTCACGATATATATTGTCGTATTTCACACGATATTTGTATTATTGAAGTTGTAGTTTGCTTTTTGTACCATGTATTTGCGACTCAGAATGGGTGTTGTATACCTATTTTTTGGCGTCACACAAATGTATTTTTAGACTTTTCACTTTAAACCTCAAGGGCATTTTGTCATTTAGTTACAACCCTTAGAGTTTAGGGTTTATCACTTTAGGATTTAGGGTTTAACCCTAAAGATTTAACAAATTAAATACAATAATTTAAAATTAGGATTTTCAATAGAAAATAGGGTTTTAAAATTAACAATTAGGGTTTCCTAATTATCGTATATCTTACTAAACAACGGTAATTACGATTTCTAAATCTGAGAAATTCTAACACAAGAAAGTTCATTTAACACAATTACTACCAGTCTTATCTCATGGCGAGTTTAATAATTAGGGTTTAACAACACAATATTAGGTTATGACCTAATTTACCATAATTGACCAATCATTATCATCGTCACACATATACGAGTACATATTTATAGCTTTGAAAAATTAATATACATATAATATTATATCATTATCATCATTCCTTATTCGAGAACCGAATTAGGGTTTATCGGACTAGTATTAGGGTTTACTAGTAACATTTAAACTATTTCACACATTAACATTACACATATAACATACATATCTATAATAATCGACAAATAATAATATAATATTATTATTCTCATTCCTTGATCAAAATAAAAAATTAAGGTTTGTATTTCATATCCGATTTATACATATATATAACATTATTAATTAAGTTAAATAATTAACTTAATTAATGAAATAAATTCATATAATAAAATAATTATTATAATAATGTCATCATCATTTCATATATTATTTAATAATATCAAATCATGTTTTCATGGAAAATAATTAATAAAACATTTCGCTACTTACAAAATTAATTACTATAAAAAGATAATTTGTAATAATTAATAATTCTAAAATTATTTCTAATTTTTCAAGAAATAAATATATATGCCTTTATCATTCACATTACTTGACACATATTCTCATCATTAAATAAAAAAAAAATTATACGCAAAATTTTTGATTTAATTTTATAGAAAATATCGGGATATTACATTCACCCTCCCTTATAAGGATTCCGTCCCCGAAATCACCATTTAAAACCTATACTTGCCAGGGTAAATAACATACATAATCATTACAAGTAGATCTCGATCAAAATTGAACGAACCGATCTTTAACTATTCACATAACGCTTGTCTATCTTCTTATACGAAAAATTGATTTCTAATAGAACTCAATTTCCTCCTTCAAAATAATTTATAAAATAATATAATATATATATAAGAAAATCATATATAAGAAAATAAAACTGGTTCGAGTAAGTAATACAGAGTTGCATCCCCGATCGCATCGATTCTGAACGATCATGTTGAAGGCGCTTCATGATTAATTTTGTTGGTGTGCTTGTTGGAGTTGGTCCCATTGTCGCCAATGTCCTGCTGTCATTTCTCGCATTCGCATTCCTTATCTCCCTTCTCCTTCTTGAATAATCTTTCACCTTATATTCCATTGATTTACAAATAAAACACCCACTATACATTCTTGGATTGGGACAGTTGGAAGAGATATGTCCCTTCTGCCCACACACATAACACACAAACTTTTTCTTTATCTCATTTCCTTTTATCGTATAGGTGGTAAAAGTTGTCTTTTGCCCCTTCCGTTATCCTAGCTATCATAAACGCTTCTACTGAGTCACTTAATCCTCTACATCCTAGCAATAGGACCGCCTTAAAGTCTTTGGCGTTCGACATTCGATTATCTGGTTGATCTTCCGCGGCTGGTATTTCGTTCTGTATAGCTTGATCGTCCATATTCGCAAGATTCTGTATCGGATTTGGTTTTCCTCCAGCTTTGTTGACAAATTCTTCTGCCCTTTGGTTTTGTTTTCGTCTCGGTGGCATAATCATAAATTATTCTTTATTACCTTACATTCTACGCCATATCGTATCCGTTCAACATATAACACAAAATTTTTTACTCAAATAATCATATATTCAAAATATTAGATTTTGAAAATTTGGTTTACTATATTAACCAACTAGCGATAACCCGTACTTGAAGGCACAATATAATTCTCAAAAAAATAAAAATAAATTATGAACACAAAAAGAAATGAGAGTTATTTTGCGGCAACATGTGATATCTGGGACTTGCACTGCTCTTTCTTAACAAACACATGCTACTAAGAGGAGAATTATCTCCTAGTGACACAAAATCTAGACGCATCATGTACATATAACAACCATCTTGAAATTAGATTAGATTAATACCGGTGCATGATGTACATATAACAACATAAAGGCATGGCGTAATGAAAAATATTACATTATCTAAATATAAATCCAACACCACCTCCGGATATACGATATTGCCATCACTTCCCATAGAAGCAAGAAATTTCCCATCAGGGCTGCAAGATAATGAAATCCAGAAAATCAAAATATTTTACATTTATGAATTTAGTATGATTTTATTGAAGCTTG
Organism: Panax quinquefolius; assembly: GCA_020205615.1. Lineage (NCBI taxonomy): Eukaryota > Viridiplantae > Streptophyta > Magnoliopsida > Apiales > Araliaceae > Panax > Panax quinquefolius. The sequence goes on along the minus strand of CM035167.1, from coordinate 50,867,948 downwards.
CACTTGAGAGGTTGAGGAGTTTAAATTTAATGTGATTTAGCAATTATTGTGAACCTGAAAGCCAAATCCTTCACAGAGGTATGAGCATTAGACTTATCTAAAAGCAAGTATCCATGCTAGGCCACTTGAAAACCCTCAACTTGCCATCTGTCTTTGCATCATAATGAAATCATCAACAAATATATTCTTACGCATAAAGAGGATAATTTGTACGTATATCAACTTTATTGTGTTAAACATGGTCGATATAACATCTGACTGTAGTAAAAACAGTAAAGATCAACAATACAACTACTTTAAATCACTTCCTACAATCGAATTACAAAATATAGTTATTTCTACATTAAAGTTTGGAAGTGAAAATTAGAACAAAAACAATTATTTAAAAGTCTTTCAAAAGAAAGGCTCCTATTTATTATATAATAGTATAATACTTTCAAAAACAAAATATAAGTATGTGCCAATAACATAAGTCTCTTCAAGGTAGTTTAGGAGTACTATTAAAAGAAAATTGGAAAGCAAAATACTTGTGACTGCATGACTCTGTATAAAAGTAAAACGCCAAAGTCACCTATTTGGTTATTTCTCATTTCAACACAAACATTTATTAGAAATAACATAATGATGATGAATACTACCTCACCACCAATGTAAGAAGTATGTAAATCATCATCAAAAGTCGAGTGCTAAGCTGTTGTCCTAATAAAGTGCTAAATTGTTGTACTTGGGTCTAATAAAAGTTTTGAGAAAAGATAACACTACCTGATCCTCAACCTTCATATGCTTTGAGAAAAGCTTGGCAGCATGACATTCATTATCTAATTATGTGAATATTTAAAGAAAAATAGTATACGTCAACAAGATATGTATTGAGAGAACTCTGTGTTATGCTTAAATGACTTAGTGTCCTTTCTTTTAAATTCTACCAGCCCCGTCACTGAAAATTGATTTCGTTTGTTGCCATAAATTCACATTAATTTGTTTCTTACTGTAGTAGATAAGAACAAAGGGATTAAACCAGAGGCTATGCTATTTGAGATCGCTTGATCAAGTAATTCAGGAGAGAGGGCATATTGATCAGAGTCATTTTTGACACCCTACGGTTCAGGATGAATTCTGCTATCTCGCGGACATAAACAATGGTAAATATAGATTACGTAATTCTTGATGAATAAGCGGCATGCACGGCCAAAATTGGTAAAGAAATATAAGCAACTTTGTTCTAAGGATACTTGCAGGAAGCATCGCAAAATTTGAGTTATATGCATAACGATTTACAATTACATAGAATTGGTTGTTAACCATCTTTGGCAATTAGATGATATGTACCAAGATTGTTGAGATATGGTGAATGGAGCATAAACTTTATCAAAACTAATCGAAGGATAGAAAAAATAATCTTTGAATAAAGAAAAGAAAAGGAATACAAACTGTTTGTGCACATTTATGAATGTACTGCAAGCCTTCTACATAGCAGAATGAGTTTGATCGGAATAATAAACCACAAGCTTTCCAAGAGCATCTTTACCTATTCTTCTTAAAACTTTGTCACGAAAGCGACGGAAGTACAACAAGCATATCTCCACTTGCGATTGCCTTGTATTACTCCACCACCCTATCCCGTAACATGGTTCCCAACGGAAAATCTCATCATGGTCAACTATTACACATAAGTTGATCCAATATTGTTCTTCTTGAAGAAAGAAAGATACAGATGCATACTTGAGAGAGGAGAAAAAAGAAGCCCTAAACCGGCCATATTAAGTATAATTCTTATAAATTATGTCTAAACTTTCAGTTTCTAACATCCAAAAAATCATTGAGCCAAAATTTCTCTCTTTAGAGCGATTTATCGGCATATTTTCCTAAGCGGTTGTCAAATTATCGGTATATTTTCCGTTGCTTATGATTTTAGTTTTTAGTTACATTGACATGTTTTTAGTTCCTCAACACTTAACATACCTAATTAAAAACAACTTATATATAATATATACATACATTGATACGTGAAAAGTTTATGCTTATTTGACTACATTAGAAATAGCAAGTATTGGGTAGTCAAGGATTATGATGATGTGGGTTTCTTGAAATCAACTTCGAAGACTAATCAAAAGACTTTTGTTCACCATCTTTTTTGCAAGTAGGCTAACAAATGGTTGTAATAAAATAGCACAATGTAAATATCACAAGATAATTTTTAAAAAAAGAAGCACATTTCATATAAATATTTTTAACTATTAGGTGAAAAGAAAACGAAAAATTAAAATTGTGAAATAACGGAAAACCTAAAAGGTGAGATGTTCTTCTTTTCTTACCCAAGAATTAATTTTGGATTCTTTGGATCTCCACTACATGTCATTCCTTCATTGGTTCTCAAACTTGTTACGGTTTTAAGACGCCTTGACACCTATCAATCAAATCTTTCAAAAAAAAAGTGGTGTACTTTCATTAGTGAAATAAGGACACCAACAAGGCCACAACTCATGCACACACATGAGCTCGCAAAAAATAGTGAACACGCTCGAAAAGAGTACTGGGACATCCGGAAAAGTTTGTGACAAAGAGAGCTTCTTGCGGGGAATACTTTGAGACAAAGTTTGTGATATAATCCTTTGAAGCGAGCGAACAAAAAGAAGATTCAACGAGGAATACTTTGACAACACATGACATACAAGTTACTAATAGTAACCTTTGTTCACATTTGACTACAACGTAAAAGCGCTTGAAGTTACTAATGGAAACCATTTATGCTTTCTATTAATGCACAATCCAATGAATGAAGTCGATAATAATAATATCGAGAAACTAAACCATTACATACAATCATATGAAATAACGATGAGCTTGCATCTCATAAATAAAAAATATAAGAGAAAAATCTGCTACAACATTTCAACCCATCTTAAAAATAGTGTTGAAAATTTCTATTGTGCATTTCAAATAGTGTTAAATAGGACCTGTAAAATAGTGTTGAAAATTTTTATTGTGCGTTTCAAATCATAATGGGGCACTTGAGATAGAGATGCATAACTTAGTCTACTTTTAGCTTCTTGCAATATCTATTTATTGAAAGGTCTATTGCAATATCCTTTTATTCATCATGGGGATCTCTTTACCAAAGCTGCTAATTGCAAACCCCAACAGTTTTCTTGTGATATTTACATTGGGCTATTTTATTACTTCCATTTGTTAGCCTACTTGCAAAAGAGATGGTGAACAAAAGTCTAAAACCCCAAGAAATTCTCAAATATCAATACTCAATATTGAACCTCTCGTTCTTCAAATACCCTTTGAAATCGACTTGATGTTTGTTTAATCTAAACCCCCGGTGATTCTCAAATGTTATTCTACATACCAAAAGACTATTCCGAACAGAAATACCTCAAAATTAAATCAAATTATAAAAGTTTTGTAAAACAAAAGGCTACCTTGGGGAATTAGGCGAAAAGATGAAGCAGATGCAGAAGAGGAGGGGTCCGTAAGATCTGAAGAAGGACGATGCAGACAAATTCCTGGAAGATTTTATAAAATAGAGTTTGTTCCCTCTAAAGTCATTGAGAGATGATAAGAGGAAAATCAAAAGAACTGGTCAAAGTATTGAAGGTTGCTGCATCTGCAAACTGTGATTTCCTATTTGGTTTTGTTGGCGTCAAGTAGTGGCAGGATTTTGCTGAATCATTTGAAGTGAACAAGAAAACTGTACTTTCTCTATGAACCCAATTTGATTCTAGATACTTTCTCTATGCTTTAGAGCGTAAATTAGAAATTTGGGTATGAGAGATAAGAGATTTAGGGTTGGGTATGAGAGATTAGAGATTTAGGGGAGTTGAGAGAGATAGAGTTATTTGGAGGAATGAGAACAGAGAGAGAGATAGAGGGTTTGAACTGTGTGTGTAAGAAACGTAAGCAGGAGAGAGAGCGGAGAGTTTGAAATTTGAATGAGAGAGCGAGCTTGTGACGTACAACACTGGATGGGACACTTATGTTCTCTCTCTGCTATCTTTTATATTATAGATATTCAGATAAACATCTACTATCTTTATACCAACTTATTCCATTAATCCAACATAGACTCATATTCATAGCATTTGACATACCATAGCACATATCGCTTTAAACATCTGTTAACCCTTTATGACTCAAGAGTCAGGAATCGCTGACATAACTTATACAAAGTATTACATTACACCAACATACCTATCATATACACCACCTCAATTCATACATATTCAACTAATACTAATACCACTTATTTCTTACGCCATCACTAAGGATCAATTGCTTAGTATCTTATCCATTCCCATCATCCTCAATAATCTATTCACACTAAACTGTACCTAACTCGTCCAACTTATAACACATTATGAGTTTAAGAACTCACCACAAACATATGAGTTTAAGAACTTGACATTGACCACTTATTCTTTAACTATACTTTACTTATCTGCTATACTTATCATTTCTGGATCCTGTACTACACTTTTCCACAATATCCACCTCATTGAGGTAGCTTTCAATGTGAGCCTCGATTTCAGCTATTGGCTTTGATATTGGCTCAATTATGGAGATATGCTTGACTTATTCATTACGACCTGAGGGTATCCTAATCCTTTCTATCTGACATCTACACACAAACTATCTTAATTAGCACATAATATATACACACAACACATAATAGTTTTATATAAGTTATCTTTTATTTTATTTGACGATGAATTTATTCAATTCATCTCTTAATAAACTCTATATGTGTTAATTATATTTTAATGTTTCCTCTATTCCCTGGTTATAGCCAAGGTCTAACCCACCTAAGGTTTTTAACCCTAAAGCTCGATATACAACACTGTAACTTTCATGGTTCTTCCAACCATAGCACCTTACAAGGGTACTATCGACTTGCCCGCGACTAAATCCAAGGCGTCCCCTACGAGAGTGCGGCCGGTGCATTCCACACAAGGAAGTCACCAGTGAGAGGCTCGGGGCTCTTTGCACATTCATGCTTATAGCTCTGATACCAACCTGTAACGTCCCCAAATCCAGGTACTTGAAATCCGAACTCGGTGCTTTACGATACCATTTCTATGAGCGGAATAATAGTAACAATAATATCAATAATATGAATTTCAAACTTAACTTACATTTATCAGAGTCTAATCCCAAGTACGCAACCTTTGCTACAATATATTACATGATAGATAATAAGTACCATGGTCTATATTGAAAGTAGTATGCACACAAGCCAATCATGTTTGATGATAAAGCATATACTTTGTAACAATCTTATTCATTTATTAATAAAAAGTATTAATTTATTAAAGGTTTTAATTATCTACATGATCTTTGTTTTATAATATGTGATAAACCCATAGTTTTAAGCAATGCTTTTAGAATAATGATGATGATCATTCTAATGAGATCTAAATTCTTAGAAAGCTTAAAACTAAAATAGTTCCCAATCATTGGATTACTAAATTGGGGATTAGTGAATCCGGATAGATTGATACATCGTTGCTTGCTCATTGGATGAGGATGATTGATCTCATGATCATTTGTGTTGAGACACTAAAGCAAGTATGTAGGTGCTTATTAGAGAATAAGTTCATCGAGCATTGGCTCGCTTAAGGAATACCTAATAGAGTTTTACTTGCACTGTCGATAGGAATTCTGTAGTGATAGTAGTACAAGTGATCCTTGGACTTGAGATCATCATAGTATCTTGTGTATGATGAGTTATACTTTGACTTATTCCTTAAGACCCTTAGGGTATATCAAAGGATATGCTTGGGTATAACAAGTTGTATATGGAGATAATATATGATCGATAAAGAATCTACCACTTCTAATAAAAGAAGAGAAATGTCTATGTGATTCGATAAATGACAACCCGGTAGTCCTTGGCGAGGCAGAATGAAATTAGAAAGGAGTTTCTAATTTGCATTATTTGGTGTTGTGCGTTTAAGGATCGAAATACATATAATTAAATAAAATAAGACTTGTGGTAATTCCATATCTTATATTTAATTGGGACATTGTATGGTAGAAGGAGGATGAATTGTCTTGGTAACTATTTACTCAAAGGTTCTTTTATGATTAATGTTGAAATCTATATTATCCGGAAAGTCGTTGATCATTAGGGAGAACTTATCCTTATTGTAGAATAAATATTATTTATTTAAATAAATTAATTGTTTATTTATTTATTTAAATAAGATTAGAATTATTCTAATTGATTTATTCACAACCTAGGTTTAATATGGAGAACCTAAAGGGTCACACCATAAAAGGAAGAATAATTATTTAAGAAGTTAATGGCATAATCGTAATAATATGTTATGTATATTTAATTTAATCTATGGTGATAGAATAAATTAAATAGCTTAATATTATTATTTAATATTTTAGAAATATTAAATATAAATTAATAAGAGAGTCTTATTAATATTATTACAATTATTATTATTTTAATTTCTAAAAGAGTTTAGAAATTAATTTAATATAAGTACTCTCATTTATTCCTAATTAGATTAGGAAGGAAAATTAGTTAAAGGAGTTTAATTAATTATCCCTAATAAGATTAGGGAGCTTAATTAATTAAAAGAATTTAATTAATTAAATAAATCTCAATTCCTTAATTGTTAAGGTGGGTTGCCCACATCTATAAATAAGAGGAGTCTTATTATGGGTGTAGTAGTTGTTGACTTTTACAACTACGTAATAATTTCAATTGGTTGGAGAGTACGCCCCCTTTTTTTATACAGATAGAAAACTAGGGTTGAGCCAATACCCCTTCTTCTTGAAAATTCTTTTTCCTTGGTGGATCACCTCTAGAGGCCAAACATTTGGGTGGCTAACGTTGATTAAAGGAAGGAACCAAACCCGGTGAATTCAAGTTGAACGCGAAAAGGATTGGAGGTGAACTTGTACTTGAGGAAGCTCGATCTTCGAGGGTATGATTTTATTCTTTATCTTTTCGTTTAATTAATAATTGTGCATAAAGGGTGATCCGGGTATATGGTTTGTAAATTTTTAAACTCTGATTTTTACACGCTTCCGCTGACTTTGAGCAATTTGATTGCGTTCTTGAATAATACAAACCTAACATATATATTGTCTAACCATTACAAAAGATACCATTAAACATATTCTGTTTGCTTTTCTTTTCACTTGTTCTTGGCTGTACCTTCCGGTTGATCATGTTTAGCTGAAAACATTTAAATTTAAGCAAGGATGAGCATTTGAGAGTGCCCAGCAAGTAATAACAATTATAAGTATAATTAGCTGAAAGAAATAAATATTTTCTTTGTATATCACTTCTACAACGAATTAATAGTTGTGAAGTAAACTGAACAAATCATAACCATCTATCAATTCTATACCAAAACTTTTGAAACTACGTCTTGACTATATATATAGGGTAGTCGACATATTATGAACATTGTTTTCTGTTTTCAAAATGGTTATACAGAAATTCATCTGCAAACCGTCATAGCTTACGGGCACGAGGGTGTACATCCCATGGACCCTGTATTGATCAATACTACATACAAGAACGATGTTATCGTTCACTTTGTCCGCCTTGGGCGCATAAAAGTTTTCCCATATTCGGGATGTTCATACATAGTCTTGAGTCCAAATCACAGAAATTTTATTGGATACAAAAAGGTTTTATCATAATCAACGGTATTTCTGAATCTGTGTCTAGCTGATCAAATATCTTAGGTGCATATATATATATATATATATATATCAACATGTGATTAAATACAATGATTATCCAAGTAGGGACACTTGTAAAACCATGTTTAAAAATTAACGAACATAATATATATCTGAATTACCATATACCGACATGTTGATAAACAATGATCGGATATAGAGTATATCGCAATAGAGCATAATAATATAATTCTGAAACCTCTTACTCATGTCCATTGCATAAAGGAAATGCAAAGGTAGGATACTTGCCTGGTCTGTTGCTTACAGTTATGCAATTTAGATTTATCTTTTATACCGAAAACTATCATTAATCAGATCATTCGTTCGATTAGAATCACATATCATAACACACAACACCGCTTATTGCGGCCAAAGACATAACCTAATCACATTGCCACATACATTTCACGATCATAGAATCACAAATAAACACATATCTGAGACCTGATATGCATATACAGATCAATTTTTGAAACACATTCGACATCTGAAAGCGACTTTATCGAGGTAATTATCGAAGTCTAAGACTCTATCATATAGTTCAATATCCATATAGACTATTTAAATAATGATCATATCGTTTTTAAGCGACTTACAATAATTTTAAATAATTAAAATAATTTATCACAAATTTTCAAACACAAGGAATCATTATAAAATGATTTAAATATCAAATAATTCTAATATCATTTAATTAATATTAACTATTAGTGAAACCATTGCCAAAATATTAAAGTTATTTATAATAATTGAAAATATTTTTAATTCATTTATATCCTTTTTAAATGATTTTTAAATAAAGAAAACTATTTTTAAACTATTTATTTAATATAATTATTAAATAAACTTAATATCATTTATATTAAATTAATATCATTAATATTAAATTATTAATAGTTTTATGACAAAATATCAAAAGTTATATTTTATAACTTAAAATATTTTTATAATACATTAAATGATTTTTAAATCATTATTTCTATTTTCATAATTTATTTAATATATTTATTAAATAACTTAAACATCATTAATATTAATTAATTAATGAAATTTCATCACAAAATATTAAAATTCATCAAAAATAACTTAAAATATTTTCTAACACAATAATATAATTTTTCATGATTTTTCATGAATTAAAACCATTTTAAATAATTTATTTAATATTATAATTAAATAAATAAATACCTTTTATATTCTAAAAATACTAAATATTTTTGAAATATACTCACAATAATTAAAAACTATTTTTAGGACTTTAAAATAATTTTTGAGAATTTATTTTGTATTTTAATAATTAAAAACCATTTTTCTATTTTTAAGTAATTTTTGGAAAATACGAAATTAAAATTAATTAAGTCTGTCAAGCTAAAGCCTATAATGACGAGTAAAAACGTCGCTTTAGGTGTTCTTGAGCTCAAGAATTTGCCGAGACCAGTGTTCGAGGGTCTCGGTTTGACCGGCTGTAAATCGCAATCTAAAATGTTTCTGGGTTTTATTTTCCACTAATATTGTAGTATTACTGACACACTACAACCTTAATCAACTTTCATGGCCAAAACAAAATAAGTCTATGAGATCTAAGCTAGCAAACATGTTGTCAGACAACATCTTTGTTTTCTGGGTAACCCAGAAACCCAGACAGTCGCGAGGTACCACTTTGTGGTTCGATTTTGTCTTAGTTCTGACCATGCTTTATGACGTTTTATGGTTTAAAGCTATAGTATACATGACAAGGAACATTAACATAACAATAAAGCTATTTACCAACAACAGATCCACAATCTATGACTCGGTCAAACCTTCTCAGGACGCCTGTTCTTATGATCTCTGGAATTTCCAGAAATTGCACTTTGTCATCAACTGGTTACGTTTGACCTCACACTACACTTAATATACTTACTATTTAAGAAATATAAAACCATGGATCGAGAGTCCACATAACTTTCCCAACAAAAATAATAGGTATACATCATGATTTTTGAAAAACATACGAGAGTTGTCAATGTACATAGATACATAGAAACATAACTAATGAAGATCAAAACTTTATTATTACTTTTATACATCGATAAAGCGTGAGTTTGTTTTTGAATACAAATATTATCTTGGCTAAGACAATATCTATACTCAAAATAAATCCTCATCACATTTATTGATACATTATTTTACAACAAAAAATGAGTGAGGACTACTATAAACAACTCTCTCTAGAACATTATTTTCATTCCATCTCTAGAACTTTCATTCCATACCACGTACTCGTACTTATTATATTCTCGCCTCACGAGAAGAAAAATGGAACAAAAAGGAAAAGGGTGAGCTCAACTAGCCCGATAAAGAATATTATGACTAAGATAATATCTGACAAATTATCGTTAGTCTTGACGAGGAAAAATCTAATAGAATACTGATAGACAACAAATTTTAAATCAATATTATGTGAAATAATAATTCATTAGAAGAGTTAAGTAGAGAATGCAAACTACTATCTTCTATGTATGAATTTAAAAGTTCATCGTCTATCTTTTATCCTGTAACATCAATCGATATATATATGGAATCAAATATTCATCTTTGCACTCTGAGGCGAAGATATTCATCGATTAAGTCGTGTTCATCTAAACACTGTTCATCTTTGCACTCTGGGCCAAAGATATTCTTGAGAAATCATTCATCTTTACTCTGGGCAAAGATATTCAATAATATCATCATTTAAGGCGAGGATGATGAAAAATATTTTTAAAAGCGAATCCGGTGAAACAAAATGGCTAGGATTAAGGATTAAGGATTAAGGATTAAGTACTTTGTTTTATCCATGTCCAAAAATACCTCAAAAATAATTATAGTGGTGTAAAATTGAGAATGATCAAAACATGGATACAATCAAAGCTAGTATCCGAATAGATATTTTGAGACGAAAAGAAAATTTTCATTTTTCGATGAATAATAGTTAAGTATTCGTGAATAATATAGTATCGTGAATAGTCTTAGTATCGTGAATAGTAACTCGACACCAAAAGTTCCAAATTTGATAAAAAACTTGGATCAATATTTCAACATAATGATATTGAAGAAATAATATCATTCTGAAAAAAAATAATATCCTTACCTCTGAAAAGGCAGTACTTCTAGTTGAAACAGGATATAGGCTATGACTTGAACTTGCATAGTATAGCGATACTCAAAGTATACTCAAAATACTCACAAGAATCGCTCGATAATATAGAGAGAGAAAACTTGAGTTTACGGTGTAATTTTCAATTCTAACCTAAGCACCTATTTATAGGAAATTGCTTAGAACACCAAAGCGAAAATTTAATTTAATATTATATATATATATCAAAATTCTCGCCACTCTTGATCTGATTTTTCAATTTCAATAAGCACATGCCACCTTCTAGAAAAAGTAAGAAAAATGTTTTTCTAATTTAAAATAATTTAAACTTCAAAAATCAATTATTTGAACTTGAACTTCAATAATTCACAATAAATAGCCCTTTTGTGGAAAAATTGAATCTCGAGACTTTTTATAGGAAATTCAATTCTCTACAACTTTGCGGAAGAAAAAGTTTTCCAAATTCCAAATAGGAATTGGCCAAAGAAATCCACAAGCAGACGATTTTACAATTTATAATCAAATTTCGATCGATAAATGGGGTCCCCCAGAGCATGTTTAACATGTTTTAAACATTTATTGCAACAAAAAATACTCTTCCTCCTCGTATACTCATATATCCCACATTCGTTGTAAAAATATCACCATTATTATATTATTAAAATATAATAATATATTTAAATGAATTATTTTATCGGGAAAAGATAAAATTTCAATTTTCAACAATTGTCACATTAAAATTTTCTCCATCTATATCCACATAAAATCAATATTTTTCTCATCATATGAATCAATAATTAATTATTCACAAATAATATTACTGAGAATCTGATATAATGACGAGGCGGTTCAGGGAAGAGGGGCTTTCGATAAAATTTCTCCTTCTTGGCGCTTGATTAGGTGACCAAACCTCTCCTTAGGCGAGAACTTTCTAGACATTTGCCAATAATGTTATCTAATAATATTATTAGGATAATATGAATTATTGCTTCGATAATGAAAATCTTGTGTAATGACAATTATTGAAACAATGACAATATAAAATATCAATAGCGACAATTATTAAATAAATAAAATAAAATCTTGATCGATAATTACTGTAACCATTATTGAGTAGTGCCTTCTTACGTAAGAATCAATAATTGGTGCAATCTGGTAATGTCTTCTTGTGTGTTAACCAGAAAGTATTTTAATAGTATTACTTGTAACAACTTCTGTAGTTATTTTTAAACAACTTATATTTGTCGTTTTCTTCATCGATCGCTTTTTAGTTATGGGGCCCACACATTTTTGCGTCGTAAATGCGAATATTCCAAGCGATCGAATATTCCACGACCAAACGAATATTCCCAAACAACAATGAATATTTTATAACCACTTGCTTATTTTGAAATATTTGCGTATTTTACCCATAACTATCCACATTAATCAAATCAACCCTTACTATTTCAAAATAATAAATAGAAAATTAAATTTCATTAATAATAAGTTGGGGTCTTCTGACCTCCCTCCTTATGAAATTTCGTCCTCGAAATTGGCGTACGTACACAGTGTTTGAAAAGGTGAGGATACCTCGCTTTCATTTTAGTTTCAATTCGGTCATTTCCTCTATAGCATGATTCCTCCACAAAACTTTAACTTGTGGTATGACCTTTCTTGGCGTAGGACATGCTCCTTCTATCCAAGATCTTGGCGGTACCTCCTCATACGTTAAGTCTTGGCTATTTCGTCGGTTCTAACTTCTATAGCGTGGTTGGGTCTTTCACATATTCTGAAATCTGGATATATGAAACACATTATGAACACATGAGACATACTCGGAGTAATGCATGAGTCTATAGGCTACATTTCCTACTCGGTCGAGAATTTGAAATGGACGATAAATCGTGGATTGAGCTTTCCTCTCTTCCCAAATCTTGTAACTCCCTTCCGTGGAGCAACTTCATGACAATACATGATCCCTATACTAAATTCCGTCCTTTCGATGAAGATCCGCATAACTCTTTTGTCGATCTTGTGCGTTTGTATCGTTGTCGAATCATTTGGATCTTTTCGGTGAGTCATCGTACTTAACTTTCGGGTCCCAACAATGTTGCTTCACCCACCTCATCCCAACATATTGGAAGCGACACTTTTCGTCCATATAATGCTTGAATGAGCCCACACTATACTTGCACGATAGCTTTGTTGTTGTAGGAGAATTCCACCGATGGTAAATACTTATCCCAAGCGCCCTTGAAGTCAGGACCACGAGTCTTAATAGATCTTGAGAGTTTGAATAGTCCTCTACGATTGTCCGTCTGGTTTGAGGATGGTATCTTAGACGAATAAATAAATCCGTGCCCATAGCTTTTTGCAAGCTAACCCAAAATCTTGAAGTGAATCTTGGGTCACGATCAAAACTATGGATCTTGGCATGCCATGTAACCTCACAATCTCATTTATATATATATACTAGCAAGGCGTTCGAGGAATAAGTCTCCGTATCGGCAAGAAATGAAAGCGGACTTGGTTAATCTATCAACAATAACCCAAATAGCATTGATGCCTTGAGAAGCCGTAGGAAGACCATGTGAAATCCATGGTAATGTGTTCCCACTTCCATTTGGAATCTCAAGTGGTTTGCAGCGGACCCTTAGGTACTAGATGCTCGCCTTTACGTTGACAAGTTAAACACATTGAGATAAACTTTGCAATCTCTCTCTTCATATTGTTCCACCAAAATGTATGTCGAAGATCACGATACATTTTAGTACTTCGAGGATGGATTGCAAATGGTGTATTGTGTGCCTCCATCATAATCTTGTACTTCAAATCGAGTCGTTAGGGACCTGAAGTGCAGAGTGGACTCGAAGTATTCCTTCTTCATCAATTCTCGCTTAGGAATAGCTCCTTCTTGTACTTTCTTCTTCATACGCGCATCACTCAAGATTCGGTGGCTTGAAAGCGACCTTAACTTTTTCTATTAAAGTTGGCTCTGTCGTATACTTGACATCATCGCACTCATTCCGCATATGATCTTCTACTCAGCGCGTCGCGTCTACCACGTTCGCTTTTCGGGATGGTATTGAATAGTGTGGTCGTAGTCTTTCAATAGCTCGAGCCAGCGTCATTTTGCGCGTGTTGAGTTCTTTTTGAGTGAAGAAATATTTAAGGCTTTTATGGTGCGAATATATCTCCACTTTCTCCCCATATAGATAGTGCCTCCATATCTTTAAGCTTGAAAAGCTTATTGCTTTGCTTGACTCTAGATCATGGTAGGATAATTCCTCTCATATTCTTTAAGTTGTCATGAGGCATAGGCTATGACTTTCCACGTTGCATGAGAACACATCCTAACCCTTTGCACGAAGCATCATTTGTAGATAACAAATCCATCCGAACCGGATGGTATTGTTAGAAACAGTGCGAAATAAGTCTCCTCTTAATCTCTTGGAAACTCTTCTCGCATTCTTCGCTCCAAAGCGAATTTTGTATCCTTCGAGTTATTTGAGTTAATGGAGTAGCGATCGAGAAAACCCTTCCACGAATCTCGATAATAACTTGACTAGACCCGAAAAAGCTTCGTACTTGATCAAACTTGGTTGCTCCCAACTTTGTATTGCTTCAATCTTGGCAAGGGTCCACGGATACTCCATGTTTTGACACCACGTGCCCAAGAAATGCTACTTCCTCAAGCGAACTTCGCATTTCTTCAATTTGGCATATAGTTTGTTTTCACGAAGCCTTTGGAGTACCGACTTCAAATGGTGCTCATGATCTTCACGACTTTTAGAATATATGAGGATGTCATCAATAAAAACAACAACAAAATGATCCAAATATTCCTTGAATACTCGGTTCATCATATCCATGAAAGCGCAGGAGCATTAGTCGATCAAGAAAGACATGACTAAGAATTCATAATGCCCATCTGGAGTTTAAGGCGGTCTTTGGAATATCCTCGGTTCTAATCTTGGTGATGATATCGAGCGAAGATCGATTTTGAAAAGAATTGTGTGCCCTTGCTGTTGGTCAAACAAGTCATCAATACGAGGTGAGGATACCTATTCTTGATGGTGACATGGTTGATTCAGATAGTCGATACAAAGTCGCATACTCCGTCTTTTTCTTCTTCTGAATAAAGCAGGAGCACCCCGAGGAGATGTCTTAGGGCCGAATGAAGCCGATGTCCAACAATTCTGTAGTTGGACCTTTAACTCTGAAGTTCAATAGGAGCCATTCGATATGGGGTTTTAGAAATGGGCTTTGTATGCGGGTTCAAGATCAATAAAGAATTCAACTTCACGTTACGGGGGTAGGCAGGGAAGTTCTTGAAATCGTCGGGAAAGTCGATAACAACAAGAATATTATTCAAATTTGGCGTGTCTTTATTCAAATCCATAACATGGGCTAAGAAAGCTTGACATCCGTTTTCAATAAGCGAATAGCTTTATGATTAGATATAGCGATGATTGATTTTAATGGTTTAGTTGCTTGAATTCGTACAACGGGTTGGTTAGGAATATGAAAACTAACAACCTTACGAAAACAATCAATTTTGGCATGATGAGTAGTTAACAATCAATCCTAAAATAACATCAAAAGCAAGTATCTTTAAAGAGATAAGGTCAGCGGTAAGGTAATGGTGCCAACTTGAATCAAACAAGATTTATAAGCGATTGGATGTGATGAAAGTTTCTCTAACGGAGTTTCCACGAGATAGGTTGAAAGTCTAATTTCTCGGTCGAGTTTAAGCGTTGAGCACAAGCGGGAGAGATAAATGAATGGGTATACCAGGTATCAAGTAAGGTATAAACTTTGTAAGAATTTATAAATAGCTTACCGTGATCACCTCGTTTGGGTTCCTCGCATTTTGACCGATCACTGACAAAGCGCTCTTCCGGGCGTTGACTTTGACTTTTACGGGACGATCTTTTGAGTCACCAATCCCCATTGAACTAGGTTTTCGCTCTGCGTCAATCTCGGCGATATGTCCTTCCTTTCCACAATTATAGCATACCTTGAGCTGTTGTGGGCGGTTTGGTGATATGTCCCTCTTTCCGCATTTATAGCATATATAATGGGTGGTCGTTCTCCTCCCTTAGAACCGATTCTTCTTCTTAAACCTTTGTCGTCTTCACATAGTCGTTGTTAAATCTCCTCTTTTAAAATCTCCTCGATTTCGCTTCTTCTATTTTCATGGCCATGATTACCACGGAGTGGTTACCATTTTTGTCCGTCTGTTTCTTTCTCCATTTGGTTATCATTATTACATTGTTGCTGCTATCTACGATGCGATCTGGTTATGGTCCCTCGGTTGAACATACTCGTTATCTCGCTCTAACAATTGAGCCACATTAACAACATCACGAATAGAGAGAAAATTTATGAGAAATGAGATATTGTCGTATCTGGGTTTCAAACCTCTCGAAACATCCGCGTCATCGTTCCTCATTCTCCACCAAATGAGGTGCAAACACTGGATAACTCTGCAAACTTTGCCTCGTCTTTGAGACACCGTCATGTTGTTTTGTTCTAATCGATGAACTCCACTTCCTTCGTATAGCGAACACTTTCGGAAAGTATTTGTCATTAAATAGTTCTGAAACGTCTCCCAAGACATCTTTGAGTGAAATTTGGATGGAGTGCGCTTCACTGAGACTCCACCGATGATACGCCTCGCCGCCACGGAACATAAAGGTGGCGAATGGAACCTTCTGTTCCTCCGTGCATCCCAGAAGACATCGAATATCTTGGTAATTTGCTTGACCCGTGTTTTCGCCGTGATCGGATCGGCTTTCCCTTAAATTACGGTGGTCCTGACTCTTTGAAGCTTGCTTGGTTTGTGACAACACAGTGAATTGCTATCATTTCTCTCTATATTTTGAACACGAGTCTCCCTAAATGCGATTTTGCATGAAGCTGCAAAAAGCTTCTAAACATCCCTCGTTCATCATCGCTCGGTGGTGTTGTTCACGGGAGGAACATTGCCCCCGACTGTTGCACGTTCTCCTCGTTGGTGAGTCTGAGCGTCTCCACGGTCTCATTTCCATTGTTAATATTCTCGATTCGACATTCTCAAAATTGTCGTAAAACAAGGGTTAATTAAGAAATCAATATATCACATAATATCCTTATATCTTGACCAACTAACAAATAAGCTTAGGTAGGACACTTTAGCGAAGGATTTACTCGTCTCTCCCCTCTAATTCTATTCCCGATCTCACTTGGAGATCATATCCTAAGCTACGATACCAGTTGTGGCGCCCCCAAAATAGGTATACATCACCCATTACGAGTTGTCAATACATGGTATAGAAACAACTACAACTTTATTATTACAACAATAAAGCGTGAGTTTGAATACAAATATTATCTTCTAGACAATATCTATACTCAAATAAATCCTCATCACATTTATTGATACATTATTTTACAAAAATGGTGAGGACTACTAAACAACTCTCTCTAGAACTTTCATTCCATACCCCCAGGCTCGTACTCATTTATATTCTCGCCTCACGAGAAGAAAAATGGAACAAAAAGGAAAAGGGTGAGCTCAACTAGCCCGATAAAGAATATTATGACTAAGATAATATACAACAAATTATCGTTAGTCTTGACGAGGGAAAAATCTAATAGAATCTGATAGATGACAAATTTTAAATCAATATTAGCGGTGAAATAATAATTCATTAGAAGAGTTAAGTAGAGAATGCAAACTACTATATCTTCATGTATGAATTTAAAAGTTCATAAATCTATCTTTTATCCTGTAACATCAATCGATATATATACGGAATCAAATATTCATCTTTGCACTCTGGGCCAAAGATATTCATCGATTAGTCGTATTCATCTAAACACACATTCATCTTTTTGCACTACGGGCCAAAGATATTCTTGAAAAATCATTCATCTTTTTACTTCTGGGCCAAAGATATTCAATAATATCATCATTTAAGGCGAGGATGATGAAAAATATTTTAAAAAAGCGAATCCGATTGAAACAAAATGATTGAGGATTAAGGATTAAGGATTAAGTACTTTGTTTTATCCATGTCCAAAAATACCTCAAAAATAATTATAGTGGTGTAAAATTCAAGAATGATCAAAACATGGATCTGATGAAAGCTAGTATCCGAATAGATATTTTAGACGAAAAAAAAATTTTCATTTTTTGATGAATAGTCTTAGTATTAAGTGAATAATGCATAGTATCGTGAATAGTGCCAGTATCGTGAATAGTAACTCAGAGCACCAAAAGTTCCAAATTTGATAAAAAAACTTGGATCGATATTTCAACATAATGATATTGAAGAAATAATATCATTCTGAAAAAAATAATATCCCTTACCTCTGAAAGGCAGTCTTCTAGTTGAAACAGGATATAGGCTATGACTTGAACTTGCATAGTATAGCAATACTCAAAGTATACTCAAAATACTCACAAGAATCACTCGATAATATAGAGAGAAAACTTGAGTTTACGGTGTAATTTTCAATTCTAACCTAAGCACCTATTTATAGGAAATTGCTTAGAACACAAAAGAAAATTTAATTTAATATTATTATATATATCAAAATTCCTCGCCACTCTTGAAATCTGATTTCACTCAATAAGCACATGCCACCTTCTAGAAAAAGTAAGAAAAAACGTTTTTCTAATTTAAAATAATTTAAACTTCCAAAAATCAATTATTTGAACTTGAACTTCAATAATTCACAATAAATAGCCCTTTTTATTAGGAAAATTTGAATCTCGAGACTTTTTATAGGAAATTCAATTCTCTACAACTTTGCGGAAGAAAGTTTTCCAAATTCCAAATAGAAATTGGCAGAAATCCACAAGCAGACGATTTTACTGAAATTTATAATCAAATCGGATCGATAAATGGGGTCCGCAGAGCATGTTTAACATGTTTTAAACATTTATTGCAACAAAAATACTCTTCCTCTCTCGTATACTCATATATCCCATTTCGTTGTAAAAATATCACCATTATTATATTATTAAAATATAATAATATATTTAAATGAATTATTTTATCGAGAAAAAGATAAAATTTCAATTTTCAACAATTGTCACATTAAAAATTTTCTCCATCTATATCCACATAAAATCAATATTTTTTCTCATCATATGAATCAATAATTAATTATTCACAAATAATATTACTGAGAATCTGATATTGTGACGAGGCGGTTCAGGAAGAGGGGCTTTCGATAAAATTTCTCTTCTTTTGGTATGATTAGGTGACCAAACCTCTCCTTAGGCGAGAACTTTCTAGACATTGCCAATAATGTTATCTAATAATATTATTAGGATAATATGAATTATTGCTTCGATAATGAAAAAAATCTTGTGTAATGACAATTATTGAAACAATGACAATATAAAATATCAACGCATGACAATTATTAAATCAATAAAATAAAATCTTGATCGGTAATTATTGTAACCATTATTGAGTAGTGCCTTCTTACGTAAGAATCAATAATTGGTGCAATCTGGTGTAATCTTCTTGTGTTTAACCACAAGTATTTTTAATAGTATTATGGTAACAACTTCTGTAGTTATTTTTAAACAACTTATATTTGTCGTTTTCTTCATCGATATCGCTTTTAGTTATGGGGCCCCACACATTTTTGTGCCGTAAATACGAATATTCCCAAGCGATCTGAATATTCCACGACCAAACGAATATTCCGACAACAATGAATATTTTATAACCACTTGCTTATTTTGAAATATTTGCGTATTTTACCCATAACTATCCACATTAATCAAATCAACCCTTACTATTTCAAAATAATAAATAGAAAATTAAATTTCATTAATAATAAGTTGGGGTCTTAATCAAAATAAAAAATTAAGGTTTGTATTCCATATCGATTTATCCATCATATATAACATTATTAATTAAGTTAAATAATTAACTTAATTAATTTGAAATAAATTCATATAATAAAATAATTATTATAATAATGATGTCATCATTTCATATATTATTTAATAATATCAAATTATGTTTTCATGGAAAATAATTAATAAAACATTTTTGCTTACAAAATTAATTCTTTGTAAAAAGATAATTTGTAATAATTAATAATTCTAAAATTATTTCTAATTTTTCAAGAAATAAATATATTTGCATTTATCATTCACATTACTTGACACATATTCTCATCATTAAATAAAAAAAAATTATATCATAAAATTTACGATTTAATTTTATAAAAAATATCGGGATATTACAATAACAACCCTTACGAGTATTGAAAGAAAATAACTCTCTTCATGAATACGAAAGAATAATACCCCTTACGAGTACAACAAATAATATCGCTTACTTTTGAAAGAAGAGTATTCTGACTGGTAGGGCGAGGATATACTCTAAGAAAACTTGCACTACGCTCAAAGCTTTCTTAAACTCTAAAGAAATATGCTCAAGATTATAGAAGAAGAACTCTATTTAAGTGAATTCGTAAGAAATAATGAAGGAATGAGCTTCTATTTATAGAAGAATGGTCTGCATAGTAACTAATTCATGAACGATCCAGATTGATTTACTTTTAATCGGACGGTTCATATTTAAAGCAAAATCTTTTAAATAAAATATAATATATTCTATTTATAATCTAATAAAACGAATAACTTTATAAAAGTATTACATTTTATATATAAAAAAGATTTTACTATGCAAAACACTATGCATAATAGAATATAATATATTCTATTTATAGAATAACTTTATAAAAGTATTACATTTTTATATAAAAAGCTTTTCATTTTATTACATTAATAATATTAATAAAACAAAAGCGAGTGACTTATCACGTAAACATCAATAATCAATACCGTGTGCTACTATGCAACCACGCGTAGACATCGTATTTCTTTACTATGAAGAGTAGTTCAACAGTTTTAACGGTAAAACTTCCGCCGTTATTCTCATAAAAATATTTTTGTCATTTTCTCCATCCGACAATAATTTCATTGCGGGGTCCACCAATGATTGTACCAACGTACGGACATTCCCCGAAAAAAAGAATATTTTATATTAACTTGCTTACTTTGCAAAAAATTTCACATATTACCCTTAACTTTAAACTTTTATCAATTTAACTATTAACCAAAATAGAAAAAATTGAATACTTTTATTTCATAAAATTCGGGGTCTCACATAAGACGCGTACAAAAATTATACTAACTCCCACTTACGTCGGGTAAAAACCCAACAGATAGCGTCAGTTAAAAAAACCAAAGGCCACAAGGCCATGTTTGGCTAACCGCATAATTCCCAAACCAAATTATTATTATATTATTTATATTATATAGTTACTTTGTGTCACACCCTAATTTAGTTAACCTAGATAACTTTAGTTTAAAAATCTTATTATCATTATACTTATAATTAATAATTAATTATATATCTAATTTAATTAATAAATTAGAAACATCACTTTATTTAATTTATTTATTTCCATTAAATTAAATAATTTATTTAGTTTAATTATTCTCTTAAATATTAAACAATTGATTTAATTTAATTATTTTCTTAAATTAAATCCTTCAATAAAATTATCATTATTCAATTTAATTACTAAATTAATTCACCACAATTATCAATTATTTATTTTCCTTAATAAATAAATTATTTAAAATATTTATTTAATTTAATAAATATTTAAATTAAATTACAAATTTCTCGATCGTTGCATCCTTCCCTCCTTAAAAGGATTCTGTCCCCAGAATCACAACTCGAAAAATTCATTCATTACATTATTCCCTCCTTAACAAGATTCTGTCCCCAGAATTGCTATACAAAATCAAGCAAACAAGTGAGGATAATTCTTCATCATAATATCTTCAAGTTCCCACATAACTTCCTCAGCATTGTGGTTCCTCCAGATTACCTTAACAGAAGGTATCACCTTATTCCTCAGTACTTGTTTTTTTCTGTCAATAATTTGAACAGGGACTTCTTCATATGTTAAGTCTTTCTCAAACTGTAAGGGCTCATATTCTATAACATGTTTATAGTCAAGCTTATATGGTCTCAACACCGAGATGTGGAAAACATTATGGATATGCACTAATTCTGGAGGTAAAGCTACCTCGTATGCCACTTCACCCACACGTCGAAGTACTTCAAAAGGACCTATAAACCTATGGCTTAATTTTCCTTTCTTGCCAAATCGAATTTTCCCCTTCCAAGGAGATACTTTCAAAAAAACATAACTACCAACATTGAATTCCCGATTTTGTTGGTGTTGATCGGCATATTTCTTCTGTCTATCCTGTGCAGCTATCAATCTTGCTCGAATCACCTTGATGATTTCGACGGTTTGTTGCACCAACTCTGGACCCAATAGCTGACGTTCACCTACCTCATCCAAGCATAACGGAGTTCTGCATTTTTTACCGTATAACGCTTCGTAAGGCGGCATGCCAATACCTGTGTGATAACTATTATTATAGGAAAATTCATCCAACGGTAAATGATCGTCCCAATTTCCCTTGAAATCCATAATACATGCTCTGAGCATATCCTCTAGTGTTTGGATAATTCTCTCGCTTTTTCCGTCGGTTTGAGGATGGTACGCTGTGCTCATTCTCAGCTGTGTTCCCAAACATTCTTGTAATCTTTTTCAGAAATTAGATGTGAAACGTGGATCTCTGTCTGATACAATGGACACAGTTACACCGTGTCTTAAAATGATTTCTTTCACGTATAATTTTGCTAACCGATCTAGGGTAAATCTAATCTTGATTGGTAAGAAGTGAGCCGACTTTGGCAATCGATCGACAATCACCCAAATATCATCGTAACCTTGTTGGGTCGTTGGAAGACCTACCACAAAATCCATTGTGATATGCTCCCACTTCTACTTTGGTATCTTTAACGGTTGCAGTAATCTGCTTGGTCGTTGATGTTCAGATTTAACTTTTTGACACGCTAAGCATTTCGCCACACACTCAGCTACATCCTTTTTCATATTCGGCCATCAAAAATGATGTCTAAGATCCTGGTACATTTTTGTACTTCCAGGGTGAATTGAATATCTTGAGTTGTGAGCTTCACTCATAACATCCTCTTTAACATCTGGTACTGGCAGAACCCAAATTCTTCCTTCTAACCGAAGTAACCCTTCTGAATCGATTTTGAATTTGTTTCCCTCACCTTCAGATATCTTCTGTTTTATCTTTTTGCATTTTTCATCCTGAAGTTGTGCATTCTTCACTTTATCTACCAATGTTGAATTATTTCCTATCTGGAACAACTTTTCATCAGATTCTGTCGGATATTTAATTTCCAACTCCATCTTAGCCATTTTCGATACTAGCTTCTCCTGAGCAGTCAACAACATTAACTTCTCTCGTCCCTTCCTACTTAAGGCATCAGCAACAACATTCGCTTTTCCAGGATAATAGAAAATCTCGCAATCATAGTCTTTGATTAGTTCCAACTATCTTCTTTATTGCATGTTTAAGTCTTTTTGTGTAAATATATACTTCAGACTTTTATGGTCAATATATATCTCACACCTCTCTCCATAAAGATAATGTCTCCAAATCTTCAGGGCAAACACTACCGCAACCAACTCTAAGTCATGAGTCGGATACCCCTTTTCGTAATCTTTTAATTGACGTTATGCATACGCAAATACTCTACCGTTTTGCATAAGCACACAGCCTAGTCCTTTATGTGATGCGTCACTATACACTACAAAATTCCATGTATCATCAGGCAATGACAACACAGGCGCTGTACTTAACCTCTTCTTCAATTCGTGAAAACTTTCCTCACACTTCTCCGTCCAAACAAACTTAACTGCCTTCCTAGTTAAATTCGTCAACGGAGTCGCGATCTTGGAAAAGTCTTGAATAAAATGCTTGTAGTATCCTGCTAATCCTAAGAAACTCCTTATCTCCGACGGTGTCTTCGGCTGATCCCAGTTTACTACAGCTTCAACTTTTGATGGATCTACTGAAATTCCGTCTTTATCAATAACATGCCTGAGAAACTGTACACGTTCTATCCAAAACTCACATTTTGAAAATTTTGCGTACAATTTCTCCTTTCTCAATGTCTCCAACGTCACTTTTAATTGTTCAACATGTTCTTCCTTGGTCTTAGAATATACCAATATTCATCAATAAATACCACCATAAATTTGTCTAAGAATGGTTTAAACACCCTGTTCATCAAATCCATGAACGCTGCAGGTGCATTGGTTAAACCAAATGACATAACCAGAAACTCGTAATAACCATATCGAGTTCTGAATGCCGTCTTCGGTACGTCTTCTGGCCTCACCTTCAACTGATGCTAACCACTACTTAAGTCTATCTTTGAAAAATATCTCGCACCCTTCAGTTGATCAAACTGGTCATCGATTCTTGGTAACGAATACTTATTTTTAATCGTGACCTTATTCAATTCTCTGTAATCAATGCAGAGCTTCATCGATCCATCTTTCTTCTTAACAAATAACACTGGCGCTCCCCATGGCGATACACTCGGCTGGATATACTTTTTGTCGAGCAATTCTTGCAATTGCACCATCAACTCTTTCATCTCTACCGGGGCTATTCTGTAAGGTGCCTTAGATATCGGGCCTGTTCCTGGTACTAAATCAATCACGAACTCAATTTGTCGATCTGGCGGAAGACCCGACAAATCGTCTGGAAATACGTCTACAAAATCTCATATGATCGGTATCTCTTTTAACTTCACATTTTTCTTCTGTGTATCAACTTTATAGGCTAAGTATCCTACACATCCTTGTCTTAACAACTTCTTGGCTTACATCACCGTCAGACAACTTGCTTACCGAGGTGATTTGCTGCCATAGAACACAACCTTTGACGGAGTCATAAGGTTAACACACTTTCTTTGGCAATCAATCACTGCTCCGTGATTGAATAACCAATCCATTCCCAGTATAACATCAAACTCCCCCAGTCTAATTGGTATTAAGTCTACCCTCATCTCTTGACCCTTTATAACCACTTTACGATTCTTATATATGAACCTAATAGGAATCACTTCCCTATTCACAATCTCTATGCTCAAGGGATAATCTAATTCTTCCTGAGGCAACCCTAAGTTTTGAGCAAATTCATCAGATATAAATGAACAAGTAGCACCCAGATCAAATAGTACATAAGCATTAATACCATTAATCAGAATGTTACATGACACCACATCCTTAGACTGAACCGCATCCTGCACGGTCATATTGAAAGTTCTTGCAGTAGGTCGGCTTGACTGAGCTGGTCCAGTGACAGTCAATGTACCACCACCATTGTTGTTTCCTTTTCCTCCACTTGTACTCCCCGCTAGCTTTTTAGGACAATCACGAGCCATGTGATCCTTCGAACCGCAGGTAAAACATGCTCCTTTCTTCGAACTGAAATAGTTCGGTGCAATGTGTCCCTCCTGACCACAGTTGAAACACACCCACTTTCCCTTCAAACATACCCCAGTATGGTTCTTTCCACAAGTAGCACAAGCTTCAAACTTTTTCTTCTGTTGACTTCCCTGTTGTCCTCCCGTAGTCGAATTCTCGTTCTACTTCTTCTTCTGATTGTTACTTCTAACATTACTCCCACCAGCCTTATTTTCACTATCATTCTTCCTCTTCTTCTATTCTTGGTTGTATTTGGTTAAGGCATCGCTTCCACCTTACGAGATAATTTCCTTTTCCAGTACAACCGCAAATGTATTTAACTGGAACATTGAAACCTTGCTATACAGCCAGGGTTTCAATCCTTGTTCGAACCTTCTCGCATTACGCTCATCCGTATTGACTTGATAAGTGGAAAACCTTGCCAACTCGTTAAACTTCACAGCATATTCTGGCACCATCATAGTTCCTTGCTTAAGCTCAAGAAATTGGACCTCCAACTGGTTTCGAGAACTCGCTGGAAAGTACATTTCAAAGAACATCTCCTTAAATCTATCCCACGCTACCACTCCTTGTCCTCCACGAACTTTATTTGCCTGCCACCAGTAGCTAGCTTCGGACTTAAGCATAAACGTCGCGAATGCAGTCTTCTAATCTTCGTTAACTTTAGCAACGTCAAACACCTTCTCCATTTCCATGATCCAGGTTTGGGCTTCCACTGGATTCATAGACCCTTAAAACTCCGGCGGTCCAACCGCTTTGAATTCCTTGAAAGTCGTAACTTGAGCTTGTGGTTGATTTGCAAGTGCTCCCGTTAACAAAGCTACCAACTACTGAACTGGATTAGCGTTGGTCTCATTGTTATTGTTAGTAAACCCCTCAGGAGGTGCTTGTTGGCGTGGTTGTCTTCTTCTAGGAGGCATTTTCTGTTAAGATATACGCTTATTAGCTCATTACTCAACTTCTTGGGAATTTAAAGTTTAACTTAAACATTTCAAGATTGAAGCTTTAACACATAACATTTCAAATAAACTCTAATATTTTATTCATTCATAAAGTTTTAAACACACTAAAGATAACATATCTGCTATAAACATCCACTTTCCTGAACTAAACTAGTTTCAGGATTACATACTCATACTATCCCTTTATTTATCTCAAAATAAGGGATTTAAAACTTTATTTAGTCACATAATTAACCACATATTATTATCATCACTCTTATTTTCTATCTATTCATATTAAGACGTCGTAAGGCTTCTCGACGTTCCTCTTCCATGATGCGATATGCGGTCCTATGATCCATCACGAACCACGGCGAGTCTTCAAATTGAGGTGGGTAATAATGAACTCGATCCTGGGCCCTATCAATCGCCGAATTAAAAGCATAATCCATCTCCTTTATCTTGGCTTTCTTCACTTGGACCTTAGCCTCAGCACGGTCTGCACGTTGAGTCGCCTTCATACAAGCATCCTCTGCTCTTGTCCGCTTAGCTGACTCCTCTTTGAAGTCATCTTTCAGCTTCTCCATGTCAGTCTTCATCTTCTCGTTCACTGCCAACAGGTCTTCATGCTGACCCTTGGTGTGAACTAGATCCCATTCCGTGTTTCCGAGTTTTGAATCAAGTTCCTGAATCTCCACATTCTTCTGCTCCAATGCAACGTGATGCATCTCAACCATCTCATTCAGCTCCTTAACATTATCCTGTAACTCTATGTTATGGTCATATAGAGCGTCCTACATCTCAGCCGATACGGAGTTTGGTGGAAACTCCTCATCATCATCCTCCTCAAGACTATCCTCCTCAGGATCGGTCACAGGCTCATCCTCCTGGATCAACTGTTCCCGCACTACGTGAATATCCCGGGGTTTGTCATCTCTAGATACCTGAGGTATCACCTCCCTAGCTGGACTGGACCCTCCTTCGTTAGACATCCTGTCAACAAAATATTTTAAGTTTTACTTAACATTATCGATACTCGCGAGCACATAATGTCTTTTATTGTTTAGTTTCAATGGATGCGTTAATCCATTCCTTCAAACCCAATAAGAGTTAAACACCTCTATATTTTCTAACTTCTTAAAGGCTACTTCCTAAGGTTTCCCCACCTAAGGTTCATATCCTAAGGCTCTGATACCAACCTGTGACACCCCCAAATCCGGGTACTTCATTTCCACCGAATTTGGTGCTCACTATCAAAATAATTACATCTAACTACCCATAATAAAGGATAAATCATTAATAAATAACTTAAACAATAATCTCTCCCATTAAAGGGTTACATCATAATCTCAAAATAAATCCCAGGTAATCTAACCTTAAAATTATTACATCAGTTTGCGGAATACATTATAAAATAAAACAAATCTTAAAACTTCAAGCATTTAAATAAACTTTTACTAATTCTCCATCACTTAGACATCTTGTCCTTTCCCTTGCTAGTAGATGGATCATCACCTCTTTCAACTTTAGCTGAATTGTTTAGTTGCAAGAGTGAGGAAACAATTGCTCACTGACATAAAGATAGTATAATAACAACATGAACAATGAATATTGAATAATAAAGAACTTGTTCTACTAATCAAAATAGAAAACAAGTTCGAACTTTAATTATCTGAGGGTCTTATGACCACGAACTATGTCCACGGTGTTTAGGTATTATTACCTTAACCTCAACAGTCATTAGACTGTACAGACTCTTCTTAACGTACTCAAGGGGATCAGCCCTTTGTACCATGTATTGTGCACAAACATCTAAACGTTACACATACAAAATCCCCTATGTTAGGGTTGTTCACTTAGTTTGAATTTAGAATTTCCGCACTAAAGAAAGTTTAGTTTAGAACTAGCTTATTATTGTTTTTAGAATTTTATAACACTTATTCAAATTCAATCAATAAAGGTTTAATACAAGAATGTATAACTGAACAAGGCTATCAAAGTCAAAGATCGGATATCAATAATATATAACTGAATAAGCATGATATATATGCAAAGTATTATATTCAAGGAATTAAAACAATCTCCTTTGAATCAATGTGTTAGAACAATATATGTTTTGAATACTAATAACAAGAAATGAAAATGTGAAACTCATTCGATGTAACGAATTAGGTTACATGAGCTTATTCAATCATTCATCAGAATAGAATCAATAGTCTTGCTCAATGACAAAGATAAGGTTTAGAAACTTGCCCAATTAATATAAGAGTAAGGTTAAAGAACTTACCTTGTTTGTAATCTACACAAATGTAAAACAATCTCCAATTACCCTACATATATCATTGAAATCGCAACAACAATTAGTTATATGAATATTAGCTTTCGGGTTTAAAACATCATTTAGGTCATAACCTTAACTTAGCATCTAACCATATAGGTTATCACACTTAACGAATCTGAAATCTCACTACAAGCCAACATAACTTAATCGTTCACCTCTGACTTTGAAAACACCAAACTTGGTTTCATTTTATAACTTATTTAACAATTATTTAAAAATCTTTTACACTTTGTATTACAATGCATGACAACCCGTTATTGTAGTTTATATTATGTCTCGACATCATTAATGTGCATGCTAGACTACCATAAGTCCGATACATATAATAACGCAAATAAAGTGAAGTCACCGCTGGGCTCGGAACACAACAATGGTTGTGTTGTCCTTGCCTTAACATTGAATGTGCATTTAAATTTATTTGGTTTTCGATCGCAGAAAACTCAATGGGCAATTGCACTTGGGAATGGGCTGCAGTTGTTGCTTTTTTTTTGGCGCACACCTAAATAAGAACAAGACTTGTGCCTGATGACAGATTGTGACTTCTGTATGAACAGTAGCCATTTTTAGCCCAACTAACACGAATTCTACCCATCAAACAGTGAAATTAACATCTACAATTGGTACAGACTATTACAAACATGTTTGCTAACATTTACAACCAATTAACACAATTTATCATCAACTAAAACTAGTTTAATTTCTCAAAATTCCATGTTTTCATATAAAACTCCATTTTTGAACTTCTTACACAAAAATCATCACTGATATCTCAAAACTTGGCCAAAACACTTAATTCAAATTACGTTATGCTCGTTTCTTAGTAAACTAACATATACAAGCGATAATTTACAGTTTAACATCCAAATTGGCCACTAAAATTAGTACTTTTCTCAAGCTATATAAGAAATACAAACACTGTCATATTTTTTCCTTTTTAAACTGTAATTCGCATATAATTCATGTCTGATTACAACCTCTAACATCATAATTATATATAATCATCATACACATGTTACATAATAACAATTTACAAAAACTAGAATTCACAAAGTTTACAAATTAAGCCGTAAAACTCAGATATATATATATATATATAATCCTAAGGTTTAGAAAAGACCTTCACTTAGCTTGGTAATCCACTTGGTTAAACACTGAAATTGCTTAGATCTCCTCTTAATCTCTCAAGTTCTTTGTTAAGCTCTACTCAGCTTTCTCTCAACTCTAAGACTTAACCAAGGAAAGAAATAAGACGCGTACAAAAATTATACTAACTCTCACTAACGTCAGGTAAAAACCCAACAGATAGCGTCAGTTAAAAAAACCAAAGGCCACAAGGCCATGTTTGGCTAACCACATAATTCCCAAACCAAATTATTATTATATTATTTATATTATATAGTTACTTTGTGTCACACCCTAATTTAGTTAACCTAGATAACTTTAGTTTAAAAATCTTATTATCATTATACTTATAATTAATAAATAATTATATATCTAATTTAATTAATAAATTAGAAACATCACTTTATTTAATTTATTTATTTCCATTAAATCAAATAATTCATTTAGTTTAATTATTATCTTAAATATTAAACAATTGATTTAATTTAATTATTTCCTTAAATTAAATCCTTCAATAAAATTATCATTATTCAATTTAATTACTAAATTAATTCACCACAGTTATCAATTATTTATTTTCCTTAATAAATAAATTATTTAAAATATTTATTTAATTCAATTAATATTTAAATTAAATTACAAATTTCTTGATTGTTATAATTCTCGGGCGACCATTGTGACGCTCGCAAAATAGGTATACATCACCCATTCTGAGTCGCCAAATACATAGTACATAAATTAAATACAATTTTCTTTTATACAATACGGCAAACGCATAGCTTAGAGTTTTTACACGAATATTGTCTCATAGACAGTATTCAAACTCAAATGAAGTCATTATTACATTTATTATCACACTATTTCATAAAATAGTGAGGCCTACTATAGCCACCATATCGGACCGTCACTCTGTTCCTTGACTAGTCCCGGCTACGTTCTCATTTCCTGAAGAGAACAATGAAAGCAAATGGGTGAGCTCAACTTGCCCAGTAAGAAATATTATGACTAAGATAATGCAAAATAAATTATCGTTAGCCTTGTGCAGTGTTAAAGCGATAAAATACAATAAACATCAAGTTTAACTGCAGCAGAACAAGCAATCCATTAGAAGAGTCAAGTAGAGCATGATATCTACTATCTTCTATAATTTAAAAAGTTTTTCATCAACTTTATCGCTGAGACTCATCTTATTAAATAAACCACATCATCGAATCATCTCTGCACTATGGGCCAAGGATATTCATGTAATCATCAATGGTCATGATTATACCGAATAATACCTGGTCATAATCATACCAATAATTGTCCATAAATGCACTACAGACCAATGAGGACTTTTACCACATCATTTGTAACATTACGTGTCATGATTATACTGAATGATCCCTGGTCATAAGCATACCAATCAACAGTCCATCTATGCATGTAAGCCAAAGATGACTTTCATCACAAAATAAGCATGAGTATGATGACAATGATATAAGAATTCAATTAAAAGAAAGCAAAGGATAAATTTTTAAAGATTTATACTTTAATTTATCCAGAATTCAATAATGTCCAAATTGTCAACATGATACTGCTTTGTGGAGTAAAATTCAAGAATAATATTGTATCAAAAATGATTTGGACAACAAAGAAATCAATTTTTGTCATGAATAATTCCCCGGGTGAATAGTACCCGAGTGAATAGTACTCCATGAATAGTACTTCGAGAATAGTACCCCGTGAATAGTACTTTGTGAATAGTACTCGTGAATAGTACTTTGTGAATAATACCCGTGAATAGTACTTTGTGAATAGTACCCCGTGAATAGTACTATAAAAATGAATACTACTCATGGATAGTACTCCGGCATGAAAAACTTCAAATTTAACAAGAATGTGCAGAAAATATCCTTGTGAAATGATACTAGATGAAGCGCAAATTTCAAAGATATTCTACTAATTTCACGGAGTATAGAAGCAATACTTTAACAAAATGAGGGTATAATCAGGAATACAAGACGGAATAATATTACTCACATACTACAGAATATAGAAGAAAATATTATTCCTATGAATACTGAACAAAATAATATCCTTTACCTCAGAAGAAGACTGGATACTGGAATAGTGAGGTAACATACTTCTCTTCTTCTTTCTCTCTATAGCTTCTCTCTCTATAATTGCTCTTGTGAGTCTTTGTGAATTGGTGAGAATGAAAGAAGAATGAGCTTCTATTTATAGGAAAATATAGTTTCGATAATTACACATTTTGGGGCTCAAAATATTACAGTATAATACATTCATCTTTTCCTTCATTTTTAATTTAGTCCTGCAAGTATTATCAAACTTGCACCTCCTCCCCTAATAGTACATCATGTGAATTAATAGTACAAAAATGTTAAAAAAATAGTTACGGTATAGTATATTCATCTATACCTCTATTTTTAATTTAGTCATGCAAGTATTATCAATCTTGCACCACATTCCCTAATAGTACATGCATGTGAATCAATAGTACATACATATGAATAAATAGTTATAAGCATGTGAATTAATAGCAATTAATTGCTCATTTATTCGATTAATTACCCGATTGGTCAATATAACCTCCAAACATCAATTATTATCAAAATAACTGTCGATTTCCACTAACACTAATAATCCCAACACAATGGAAATATCAATATCATCTTTAATCAACACGAACTTATTCATCATTAATATTATAACTCACAATATTTAACAACCAGATCATTCCCAGGAAAGAGGGGGCTTTTCGATAAGGATTTCTCCCTATTGGCGCGCAATTAGGTGACCAAACCTGTAAGACCCCAACTTTTTGAATAAAGATTAAATTTTTTCGAAATATATTTTTAAATATTATGGTGTGGATTTGATATAATGATATAGTTGTGGGTAATATTTACAAATTTTGCAAAGTACGCAAGTTGTTATATAATATTCGATTGGTCGGGGAATATTCGTTTAAAAGGGAATATTCGTACTAACAAGCACAATCATTGGTGACCCCCCCCCATTAGCGGAATTATTGGCCGGATTGAGAAAGCGACAAAAATACATTTTTTATGAAAATAACGGCGGAAGTTTTACCATTAAGCTGTTGAACCACCCTAGTAGTAAAAAATGAATGATGTCTGGCGTGGTTGCATAGTAGAACACGGTATTGATTATTGATGCTTACGTGAGAAGTCACTCAGTTATACTCAATTATTGCTATAGTAATTGCTGCATCATATCTCTCATATTATTGATTCGATTATTGTCATAGTATCATCTGCATAATATGTTATTTTATTAAATCAATACTTGAGATGACAAAGTTATTCATATTATAAACTACAATATTTACAATGTCTAGAAGTTCTGTCAAGGAGAGGTTTGGTCACCTAATTGCGGCATGATAGGGAGAAATCCTTATTGGAAAGTCCCTCTTTCCGGGAGCGACTGGTTGATAAATATTGTGAGTTATAATATTAATGATGAATGTTGTTCGGAGTTGAATTTGGAGACGCGGACGTGATATTTGAGTCCGGAATGACGAAATTAGTAAAAATAGTCTATAAATACAAAATTTTCCAGGATTCACTATTTGGTTAAAAAGTCAACAGTTTACTTTTTCGGGAAAAGTCAAACTTCGAAATTTCAAAATTTGTATTTTTGATAAAAATAGTTTCATTATGTTGGAATTGTTTGTGTTAGTGAAAATCGACATTTATTCCGATGATAATTGATGTCTAGGGGTTATATCGATAAATCGGATAATTTATCGGATAAATGAGCAATTAATTGCTACTAATTCACATGCTTATATAACTATTTGTTCACATATGTGTACTATTGAATCACATTATTTACTATTAGGGGAGTTGGTGCAAGATTGATAATACTTGCATGACTAAGTTAAAAATGGAGGTATAGATGGAGGTACGATACAGTAATTCGTATTTTTCACATGATTATACTATTGATTCACATGATTGAACTATTGATTCACATTAATTACTATTAGGGGAGTTGGTGCAAGATTGATAATACTTGCAGGACTAAATTAAAAATGAATGAAAAGTTGGAGGTATTGTACTGTAATTTTTGAGCCCCAAAACGTGCAATTATCGAAACTATATTTTTCTATAAATAGAAGCTCATTCTTCCTTCATTTCTCACCAATTCACAAAAGCTTTAGAGCGATTATTATAGAGAGAAATTATAGAAAGAAGAAGAGAAGTCTGCTACCTCACTATTTCAAAGATATCGATTTTCTAAAGGTAGGAGTATTATTTCTTTATTATCTATGAAGAGAACATTTGTTATTCCATTCTTATTATTACATTGGAATAACTTTTGTATCGCTGAGCTACCCTATACTTGGTGAAATTCTTACATTGTTCCATTTTTATCATTCTGTTGGAACATCCTATCTGTCATGCGTTCTCACGTGGGACTGGTTCCGCTCTTTATTATTCGTTGAATATATCGTCATGCGTTCTACGCTAGACCTAATTTCATCTTTATTATTCTATTGGAATATCACATACTGCTGCGTTTTATTTTGGGACGATTAAAATCTTTATTATTATGTTGGAATATCTTGTCATCGTTTTTTCTGGGACTGATTCCGTTATTTATTATTCTGTTGGAATAACATACCTATGCGGTCTATCGCATGCATGGTGATTTCTTTTATTATTCCATTCCTTATTATACTCAGTTGGTTAAAGTTTTAACTTCTATACTCCATGAAATTAGTGGAATATCCTTGATATTTGCGCTTCATCCAGAATCTTTTCATGGAATTATTCTTCTTAGCATTCTTGAATTTTACTCTACAAAGCAGTATCATGTTGACAATTTGGACGTTATTAGTTCCTGGATAAAATAATTCTTGAACTTGTTTTATTGAATTCTTATATCATTGTCATCATCCTTATGTTTATATTTTGTTGAAAGTCATCTGTGGCCTATAGTGCATAGATGGACTTGGTATGATTATGACCAGGCATTATTCGGTGTAATCATGACCATAATGTTACAAATGATGTGGTAAAAGTCCTAATTAGCCCGTAGTGCATTGATGGACAGTTGTTGGCATGATCATGACCATTATTGGATACACAAATATTCTTGGCCTGTAGTGCATGGATAATTGTGGTCGTGATACTAAAGAATATCCTTGGTCGTAGTGCAGGGGTGATTCGATGATGTGGATTATTTATTAAGCTGAGTCCCAGCGATAAAAGTGATGAAAAACCTTCTAAATCATAAAAGATAGTAGATTTTATTCTCTACTTGACTCTTTTAATGGATTGCTTGTTCCGCTGTAGTTAAACTTGATGGTTGTTATATTGTATCAGTTTAACATTTTTGAAGGCTAACGATAATATATTCTGCATTATCGTAGTCATAATATTTTCTACTGGGCTAGTTGAGCTCACCCTTTTACTTTTATTGTTCTCTTCAGGAAATGAGAACGTAGCAGGGACTAGTCGGGGAACGGAGTGACGGACCAGATGATAGCATTAGTAGTCCTCACTATTCTGTGAAATAGTGTGATAATAATTGTAATGAGGACTCCTTTTGAGTTTGTATAATCTCTAGTAGACAATATTTGTATTCAAACTCACAACTTATGTTTTGTCGTATTGTACCGACGGTTGTATTATTAAGTTGTATTTGAATTTATGTACCATGTAAGTGGCGACCCAAGATGGGTGGACGTATACCTAATTTTGGGGCGTCACGGTTGGTATCAAAGCTTAGGGATATGATCTCTGGCTAAGATGTGAGACTAGAACTAGGACGGGAGAGACGGGGAATTCCTTCGCTAGTATGACCTACCTAAGTTTATTTGGTATTTGATTGGTCGGTCAGAGTATAGTGATAATATGTTGCATGTCAATTAACCCTTGTTTTGTGGCAGTGTTTGAAAATAGCATCCGAGAATGTTAAGAACATCAATGGAGCACAGGAGACCGTTGAGTCTCCATAGATCAATAACCAGGACAACGTGTATCAGGAAGGCGACAATCCTCATGCAAACAACAACACTAACCAAATGATGAACGATGGAATGTTCCGAGGCTTCATGCAATTCATGCAACATCAGGCGAGAGCGGCTCATGTTCAAAATACAGGTGTAAACACAGGAAACTCTCGGACGGTCACCGCTAAACAGTTTAAGGAGCTGGGACCACTGGAGTTTATTGGAGAGCCAAAACCACTTAAGGCTGAAGCATGGATAAAGCAGATCACCAAGATATTTGATGTCTTGGGATGCTCCGAGGAGCAAAAGGTTCCTTCGCCACCTTCATGTTGTGTGAAGAGGCGATTCTTGGTGGGAATCAAAACGCATTACCGACTGGCCTTTTCAAGATGTCTTGGGAAAAGTTCCAAGAGCTATTCAATGACAAGTACTTTCCCAAAAGTATTTGTCACATGAAGGAGGTGGAGTTTATCAAGTTGGAACAAAACAATATGACCGTGTCACAATACGAGGCTAAATTTGCGAAGTTATCCCGGTTTGCATCCCATTTGGTCGATAATGAGGAGCGAATGACGCGAATGTTTTAAGAGGTTTGAAACCAGAAGATACGTCAATATCTAAATTTCATAAAGCGTGTTTGTACTCGGATGTTGTAAATAGGGCTCGATTATTAGAAGCGCGGTAATGAGTCAACCTTAACTAAGAGAAAGCGGTACCGGCGACATGAAAATACCAATGGTATCAGTCATCGAAGTGGTGACAACAAACGTGGACGGAATCAACATGCCAGAAATGGTAACCACTTCGGTGGTAATCATGGCCATGACAGTAAAAATGGACATTTCAAGAAAAGGAGATTCAACAATGATGGAAAGACGGCGTCGACCAAACCAGCAAGTGGTTAAGGAAGGAGAACGACCACCTATCATATGCTTCAAATGTGGAGGGGAGGGACATATCAGTCCAAACTGCGCGATGCCATCCAAAGTGTGTTATAATTGTGGAAGAGAAGGTCACCTAGCCCGATTTTGTCATTCACTGAAGACAAGTTCAGCTAGGATGGAGGCACCAAAGCCCATCCCAGAAAAGTCAAAGCCGGTGGTGCAAGGGAGAGGATTTGTTGTGACCTCCCAGAAAGCAAGGAACCCGAACGAGGTCATCACGGGTAAGCTTATCATAAACTCTACTGAAGTCTATACCTTATTTGATACCGGTTCTACCCATTCTTTTATTTCTCCTACTTTCGTTCAACGTTTAAATTTGACACCGGAGAAATTAGACTTTGACTTATCTATTGAAACTCCATTAGGAGAAACCTTCATTACATCCACTGTTTATAAGTCTTGTTTGATTCAAATCGGTAACCGCACGTTACCTGTCGATCTTATCTCCTAAAAAATACTTGCATTTGACGTGATTCTAGGGATTGATTGGTTAACTACTCATCATGCTAAAATTGATTGTTTTCGTAAGGTTATTAGCTTTCATATTCCTAATAAACCTATTATGCGAATTCAAGTGACCAAACCATTAAAATCAATCACGGTCATCTCAAGCCATAAAGCTATTCGTTTATTGAAAAACAGATGTCAAGCTTTCTTAGCTCATGTCACGGATTTAAACAAAAATACGTCAGATTTGAAGGATATTTATATTGTTAATAAATTTCTGACGTATTCCTGAAGAACTTCTTGGCCTACCCTAGGCGTGAAGTTGAATTTTGTATCGACCTTGAACCCCAGACAAAACCCATTTCCAAAGCCCCATATCGAATGGCTCCTATTGAACTTCAGGAGTTAAAGACCCAATTCACGAGAATTGTTAGACATTGGTTTCATTCGCCCTAAGACGTCTCCTTGGGGTGCTCTGTCTTATTTGTGAAGAAGAAAGATGGGAGTATGCGACTTTGTATTAATTATCGGGAGTTGAATCATGTCACCATCAAAAATAGGTACCCATTGCCACGTATCGATGACCTGTTTGATCAGTTACAAGGAGCACAATTTTTTTCAATGATCGATCTTTCGTTACGGATATCATCAATTTGAAGGTTAAAGCGAGGATATTCCAAAGAGCGCCTTGAGAACTCGATCACGGGCATTATGAATTCTTAGTCATGTCTTTTGGATTGACTAATGCTCCTGCTGCCTTCATGGATATGATGAACTGAGTATTCAAGGAATATTTGGATCACTTTGTGGTCGTCTTTATTGATGACATCCTTATTTATTCCAAAAGCCGTGAAGATCATGAGCAACACTTGAGGCTGATACTCCAAAAGCTTCGTGAATATAAGCTTTATGCAAAGTTAAAGAAATGTGAGTTCTGGCTTAAGGAAGTAGCATTCCTTGGGCACGTAATATCAAGTCATGGAATATCCGTTGACCCGGCAAAGATTGAAGCTATTCAAAGCTGGGAGCAACCCAAATCAGTGACCGAAGTACGTAGCTTTCTCGGTTTAGGTGGTTATTATCGGAGATTCGTGGAAGAATTTTCTCGAATCGCGACTCCATTAACTAAGCTGACTTGGAAAGATACAAAGTTTGGTTGGAGCGAGGAATGTGAGAAGAGTTTTCAAGAACTCAAAAGGAGACTCATTTCAAGACTGTTACGACAATACCATCCGGTTGAGGAGGATTTGTCATCTCTGATGATGCTTGGGCAAAAGGGTTAGGATGTGTTCTCATGCAACATGGGAAAGTCATAGCCTATGCCTCAAGATAACTCAAAGAATATGAGAGGAATTATCCTACTCATGATCTAGAGTTGGCAGTTGTTGTCTTCGCACTTAAAATTTGGAGGCATTACTTGTATGGAGAGAAAGTGGAGATCTTTACGGATCATAAAAGCCTAAAATATTTCTTCACTCAAAAGGAACTCAACATGTGACAACGACGTTGGCTTGAACTGTTGAAAGATTATGATCATATCATCCAATACCATCCTGGAAAAGCGAACGTGGTAGCTGACGCATTGAGTAGAAGATCATAAACGGGTACGAGTGCAATATTCATAACACAAAAGCCCATTTTGTGTGACTTGCAAAGGATGGAGATAGAGTTAAAGACTCCAGGGACCCATGTATTGATGGCTAATATACGAGTAGAACCGACTTTAATTGATAAAGTTAAAGTTGCTCAAGTTCTGAGATCCAGAAATGATGCGTATTATGAGGAAGAAAGTGCAAGAAGGTGCTATCTTAGGAAGCAAGAATCGATGAAGAAGGAATACTTCGAGTCAACTCTAGACTTTGTGTTCCTAACGACCCTGATTTAAAGTATAAAATCATGATGGAGGCGCACAACACACCGTTTGCAATCCATCCTGGGAGTACCAAAATGTATCGTGATCTTTGTCATACATTTTGGTGGAGCAATATGAAGAGAGAGATAGCGCTATTTATCTCAAGGTGTCTAATTTATCAACGAGTTAAAGTGGAGCATCAAATACCAAAAGGTCCATTGCAACCACTTGAAATTCCAGAATGGAAGTGGGAGAACATTACCATGGATTTCGTTATCGGTCTTCCCAAGGTTTCTCAAGGCATAGATGCAATTTGGGTCATTGTTGATAGATTGACCAAGTCTGCTCATTTCTTACCGATACGAGAAACTTATACACTTGAACGTCTTGTTCGTATGTACATAAAAGAGGTTGTAAGATTGCATGGTATGCCAGTGTCCATAGTTTATGATCCAGACCCAAGATTCACTTCAAGATTTTGGGTTAGTTTGCAAAAAGCTATGGGCACGGATTTATGATTTAGCTCGGCATATCATCCTCAAACGGACGGGCAGTCGGAGAGGACGATTCAAACTCTTGAAGATCTATTAAGACTCTGTGTCCTTGACTTCAAGGGAAGTTGGGACAAGTTCTTACCATTGGTGGAGTTTTCCTACAACAACAGTTATCAAGCAAGTATTGGCATAGCTCCATTCGAGGCGTTGTATGGAAGAAAGTGTCATTCTCTAGTATGCTGGGATGAGGTGGGTGAAGCAACGTTGTTGGGACCAGAGTTGGTACGTATGACTACGAAAAAGATTCAAATGATCTGACAACGTATAAAAACCTCACAAGATCGACAAAAGAGTTATGCTGATCTTCATCGAAAGGACGTAGAATTCGATATTGGAGATCATGTGTTATTACGAGTTGCTCCATGGAAAGGAGTTACAGGATTTGGAAAGAGAGGAAATTAAGCTCAATCCTTGATTCATTAGCCCATTTTTAATCCTCAATCGAGTAGGAACTGTGGCCTATAGACTTACGTTACCGCCAAGTATGTCTCGTGTTCATAACATTTTTCATATATCCATGTTATGAAAGACCCGAACCACATTATTGAGTTAGAACCGAATGAAATAGAGGATGATTTAACGTATGAAGAGGTTCCTGTTAAAATCTTGGATAAGAAGGAGCATATTCTACGCTCCAAGGTTATACCTCAAGTCAAAGTTTTGTGGAGAAACCACGATGTTGAGGAAATGACCTAGGAGTTAGAATCTGAAATGAAATCAAAGTATCCTCACCTATTCGACATACTAGGTACGCACCCTAATTTCGAGGACGAAATTTCATAAGAAGGGGAGGTTATAAGACCCCAACTTTTTGAATACAGATTAAATTTTCTCGAAATATATTTTTGAATATTATGGTGTGGATTTAATATAATGATATAGTTGTGGGTAATATTTACAAATTTTGCAAAGTACGCAAGTTGTTATATAATATTCGATTGGTCGGGGAATATTCGTTTTAATAGGGAATATTCGTACAATTGCACAATCATTGGTGGACCCCCCCCCCCCCCCCCACAACGAAATTATTGTCGGATTGAGAAAATGACAAAAATACTTTATGAAAATAACGGCGGAAGTTTTACCGTTAACTGTTGAACTACCCGGTAGTAAAAGTACAGTAATACGTGTGGTTGCATTGTAGCACACGGTACTGATTATTGATTCTTACGTGAGAAGTCACTCAGTTATACTCAATTATTGCTACAGTAATTGTTGCATCATATCTCTCATGTTATTGATTCGATTATTGTCATAGTATCATCTGCATAATATGTTATTTTATTAAATCAATACTTGAGATGAAAAAGTTATTCATATTATAAACTGCAATATTTACAATGTCTAGAAGTTCACAAGAGAGGTTTGGTCACCTAATTCAAGCATGATAATAAGAGAAATCCTTATTGAAAGCCCTCTTTCCAGGGCGACACTGGTTGATAAATATTGTGAGTTATAATATTAATGATGAATGTTGTTAGGAGTTGAATTTGGAGCGGACGTGATATTTGAGTCCGGAATGACGAAATTAGTAAAATAGTCTATAAACACAAAATTTTTGAGGATTCACTATTTGGTCGAAAAAGTCAACAAAGTTGACTTTTTTAGGGAAAAGTTAAACTTGAAATTTTAAAATTTGTATTTTGATAAAAATAGTTTCATTATGTTGGAATTGTTTGTGTTAGTGAAAATCGACATTTATTCCGATGATAATTGATGTCTAGGGGTTATATCGATAAATTGGGTAATTTATCGGATAAATGAGCAATTAATTGCTACTAATTCACATGCTTATATAACTATTTGTTCACATATGTGTACTATTAAATCACATTATTTACTATTAGGGGAGTTGGTGCAAGATTGATAATACTTGCATGACTAAGTTAAAAATGAAGGTGTAGATGGAGGTACGATACTGTAATTCGTATTTTTCACATGACTATACTATTGATTCACATGATTGAACTATTGATTCACATTAATTACTATTAGGGGAGTTGGTGCAAGATTGATAATACTTGCAGGACTAAATTAAAAATGAATGAAAAGTTGGAGGTATTGTACTGTAATTTTTGAGCCCCAAAACGTGCAATTATCGAAACTATATTTTTCTATAAATAGAAGCTCATTCTTCTTTCATTTCTCACCAATTCACAAAAGCTTTAGAGCGATTATTATAGAGAGAAATTATAGAAAGAAGAGGAGAAGTCTGCTACCTCACTATTTCAGTATCCAGTTTTTCTAAAGGTAGGGAGTATTATTTCTTTATTATCCATGAAGAGAACTTCTGTTATTCCATTCTTATTATTACATTGGAATAACTCAGATATCTGTGAGCTACCCTATACTTCTTTGAAATTATTATGTTGTTCCATTCTTTATCATTACGTTGGAACATCATGTATGCATGCGTTCACGTAGAACTGGTTCCGTCTTTATTATTACATTGGAATATCACATGCATGCGTTCTCTGTGGGACTGATTCCGTGTTTATTATTCTATTGGAATATCACATCATAGCGTTTTACGGGACTGATTCCGTCTTTATTATTACGATGGAATATCACATGCATGCGTTTTCTGTGGGACTGATTCTCGTTATTTATTATACATTGGAATAACTTTGCTGTCATGCGATTCTATCGCATGCCTGGTGATTTCTTTTGTTATTCCATTCCTTATTATACTCAGTTGGTTAAAGTTTTAACTTCTATAATCCATGAAATTAGTGGAATATCATTGATATTTGCGCTTCATCTAGTATCTTTTCATGGAAATATTTTTCTGAGCATTCTTGAATTTTACTCTATAAACCAGTATCATGTTGACAATTTAGACGTTATTAGTTCCTGGATAAAATAATTCTTGAACTTGTTTTATTGAATTCTTATATCAATGTCATCATCCTCATGTTTATATTTTGTTGAAAGTCATCTGTGGCCTATAGTGCATAGATGGACTTGGTATGATTATGACCAGGGATTATTCGGTGTAATCATGACCGTAATGTTACAAATGATGTGGTAAAAGTCCTAATTGGCCCGTAGTGCATTGATGGGACGATTCTTTGGCTTGATCATGACCATTATTGAATACACAAATATTCTTGGCCCGTAGTGCATGGATAATTGTGGTCGTGATACTAAAGAATATCCTTGGCCGTAGAAAGTGGGGTGATTCGATGATGTGGATTATTTATTAAGTGAGTTCAATGATAAAAGTGATGAAAAACCTTCTAAATCATAAAAGATAGTAGATTTTATTCTCTACTTGACTCTTTTAATGGATTGCTTGTTCATTGCAGATTAAACTTGATGGTTGTTATATTGTATCGGTTTAACAACGTTGAAGGCTAACAATAATATATTACGCATTATCTTAGTCATAATATTTCCCTCTTGGGCTAGTTGAGCTCACCCTTTTACTTTTATTGTTCTCTTCTTGAAATGAGAGCGTAGCGAGGGACTAATGGGGAGGAGCGAGTGACGGACGGATGATAGCATTAGTAGTCCCTCACTATTCTGTGAAATAGTGTGATAATAATTGTAATGAGGACTCCTTTTGAGTTTGTATAATCTCTAGTAGACAATATTTGTATTCAAACTCACAGCTTATGTTTTGTCGTATTGTACACGACAGTTGTATTTGTCTTTATGTACCATGTAAGTGGCGACCCAAGATGGGTGACGTATACCTAATTTTGGGGGCGTCACAAAACCTCTCCTTGACAGAACTTTATAGACATTGTCAATATTGCAAATAATAATATAAATAACTTTGTCGTCTCAATTATTGATTTAATAATATAAAATATTATGCAGATAATACTGTGACAATAATTGAATCAATAATATGAGAGATATTATGTAATACCCCAGTATTTTCAAAATAATTAAATAATAAATTTTGTATTTAATTTTTTTTATATAAAGGTGGGATTATGTGCAAAGAAAAGTTTAGGTATTTATGTGACAAATAAAACTTATTTATTATATGAATAATTATATATAAATTCTTTTAAGAATTATTGATCAATTATAGGTTATATTCTTCTATATAAATTAATTTTGTAATAAAAATAATTATTATTTATTTTCCATAAAAATATGATTATTATATATATGATATGATTATAAGGATTATTATGATTTGTATTTTATTATATTAGTTAAGTTAATTATTTTAACTTAATTAATAATGGTATATATGAAGGTTATATGGGATATGGATTCAAAACTATAATTTCGGATTTTATATAAGGAATGAGAATATTAATATAATATTAATTATATTTCAGTAATATAAACATGCTTGATATGTGTGTAATGTTAATGTGTGGAACAGTTTTAGTAAAGCAGTGCAAACCCTAGCATTACTGATAAACTATAGTACATAAGTCAATTACGACTATAAAAATTATTAAGTTATGTGTTATGTAATTAATAACAATTATTATTATATTTAATATTAATTAGGTAAACCCTAATTAATACTTAGAAACCCTAATTGCTAAATTGTAAACCCTAATTATTAATTTAGCAAGGTTAATGGTAATTAGTATATTATAAAGCCTAATTTATAAATTCTAGGTA
Organism: Panax quinquefolius; assembly: GCA_020205615.1. Classification (NCBI taxonomy): domain Eukaryota; kingdom Viridiplantae; phylum Streptophyta; class Magnoliopsida; order Apiales; family Araliaceae; genus Panax; species Panax quinquefolius. The sequence goes on along the minus strand of CM035167.1, from coordinate 50,823,928 downwards.
ATTAGTAAACCTAATTTAATTAGAGAACCCTAATTCACATTTTTAGAAACTAAGATTTTCATTTTAGGCCTAATCTCAAAATTCTAGAACTTGGAATTTTGGAGCTCTATGGTTAAACCCTAATGGGTGAGATAAAATGTCAACATTGCCACTAAAAGTAAAAATCAAATGACCAAACTACCCTTTTTATTATTTTAATAAGGTGGAGTGTAGATCTAGACCTAGTAGGTGGTTGGTGGCCAACTCTAACTAGCCATGTGGTCTAGTATAGCCTTTAATCAATCACAAATCTGATAATCATGATCAACCATAGGCTTTGAACCATATTATATATAGATTGAGAGAGAGGAAAGTGCACCAATTAGACTCATTTGATCACAAACACTCAACCAATCTTCTCTCTCTCTCCAACCCACGAAATTCTTGAGCATTTCAGTCCCTAAGAGCAGCCCCACTAACAACCACAACAAAATCAGTAGCCAAGAATCAGATTTTGTTCAAGAAAGGTAAAACCCTAAACCTAAATTTTGATTTTTGATTCCATGTTAGATGTTAGTTTTCGTGTGTTAAACATGTTGATTGTAGTCTATATAGTTGATCTGGGTTGGTATGGGATAGATCAATAACATCTAAGTACATGAATTGTAAAATTTTCAAAATCTGGGAAGTGTTCATCAGTGGTCTGACAACCGAATGTCAGACCACATAGATCTTTATTTGGTTATCATTTTTGTTGTTTAAATGTTTGAACATGTAGTATGTTGTGAGGACTTTAATCTGGACTTGAAATAATGCTTAGATCATGTGTAGATTTTGTGTTGTTAATGGTCAAACCTCATTGACCAAGCATGACCAACGGGTTTCTGGGTTACCCAGAAACTCATTATCCGAGTCTGACAGCGTTTTCAATTGCTTGGATCTGTCAGGTTTGATGTTGGTTGTTGATATTATTGTATCCAGATTGTTGCCTGTAGTATTATCTCTATAACCATGCCTATATATCACTCAAACCATAAATTTACTGAGAGTAGTGGACGGTCAAACCAAGTAAGAAGTTCACGAGATGAGTTTTCTGGGTAACCCAGAAAACTTAAACCGTGACTTTTGACATGGGTTGACCGGGTTAGATCTCACGTTTGTATTATTTTTATGATGATGTTATGTAATAGATCTGTACACCTACATGTTGTCTACACACTGGGAGCTTAATAACACAAAAACAGTACACATATAGCAAGTAGTGGAGGCCCAAAGTAAGACCCTCAAGTAGTTCTTCATTCTAGGTAACCCAGAAATGAAGAACAGTCTCTGACACCCACTTTGATGGCTTATATCTCTCGGGTGTATTATTGTTTGACCTTGTTAGTTGTTGTTAAATGTAGTGTTACACTAGTACTACAAGATCTAATCAATGTCTAGCCCAGAAACACTATACACACTGAATTAAACTTGGTCAAACGTACCCTCTCGTTAACTGCCTTGTCAGTGTTCTTGAGCTCAAGAACACCAACAGCGACAGACAATGTCGCTATAGCCTATAGCGACGGTTTCTATTATTTTTATTTTTTAATTTCCGGAAAATGATTTAAAAATAGAAATAAATTCTAAAAATAATTTAAAAATAGTAAATAAATTCCGAAAATTATAAAATCAGTTTTAAAAATTATTTTAAGTCATAAACATTAACTTTTAATAATTTGGCATATTTTCCATAAATATTAGTAATTATTTGAATATTATTTATTTGATAAATGCACTAAATAAATTAACTAAAAATGATTTTATTATATTAAAAATCATTTTAAATGATAATAAGGTATTTAATAATATTTGAAGTTTTAAAATGTAACTTTCAATATTTTAAAGTAAATTTCATTAATTACTTAATATTAATGATATTAGATTTATTTAATAATTATATTAAATAAATTAGTTTAAAAATAATTTTAATATTATAAAAATCATTTTAAATGAAAATAAAGAGTTTAAAGATATTCTAAGTTATAAAACATAACTTTTAATATTTTGAGATAAATTTCATTAATTATTTGATATTAATGATATTAGATTTATTTAATAATAAAATTAAATAAATAGTTTTAAAATGGTTTTATTGATTTAAAATCATTTAAAAAGATATAAATGGTTTAAAAATATTTTAAGTAATTACAAATGACTTTTAATATTTTAGTGAATAATACTTTATTATTTTAATATTAATGGTAATGGTTTTAAAATGATTTTAAATATTTTAAAAATCATTCAAGGTAATATTAATACTTTAAAAATATTTTGAGTTATTAAAAATAACTTTGATATTTTAGCAATGGTTGCATTAATATTTTAATATTCTTTAAATATTAATGATACTATAATGATCTAATATTTAAATCATTTAATAATGATTCTAGAGTTTGAAAAATCAAGATAAATTATAATAATTATTTAAAAATTATTATAAGTCATTTAAAAATAAGATTACTGGTATTTAAAATATCCAGGATAGTATTGAACTTCATGATAAAGTTTTAAACTCGATAATTGCGATAAAAAGTTTTTTTGACAATCAAATGCTACCAAAATTGATCTGAAACTGTATAGTTTGACTGTATAAGTATTTGTTTATGTCTTAATGACTAATATAATTATGAGGCAATGTGATTAGGATATGTGTTGACTGTAAATAACCGTACTATGTGTTATGATATGTTATCCTAATCAAAAGAACAATCTTATAAATGATAGGTCGTTGAATTAAGGATATAACTAAGTTGTGTAAGCAGCAGACCAGACAAGTTTCTTATCTCTTACTCTTTTATTTGAGTAAGTATCCAAACTACCATTTACGTTGTGCAAGTATCCTAAACTCTTGTTTTACTTTATTCAACGGATATCGTAAGCAAGTATCTTTTGCATTTTCTTTATGCAATTGACATGATTAAGAAAGTTTCAGATTTATATTATTATTGTACTAGATTATTAACCATATTGTCGTATATATTATATCTGATCATTGTTTATCAACATGATATTATATCATATAACTCATATATATATTCTGTTTGTTAATTTCAAAATATGATTATACAAGTGTCCTCACTTGGATAATCATGGTAGATAAACACATGTTGATATATATATATATATATATATATATATATATATATATATATATATAGTCATCTAAGCTATTTGATCAGCTAGACACATATTTAGAAATATCGTTGAATATGATAAAACCTTCTTGTATCCAATCAAATTGTTTTGGTTCGGAATCCCGACTAAGTATGAACATCCCTAATCTGGGAAAAACTTTTGTGTGCCTGAGGCGGATATGATGAACGAGAATATTGTTCTAGTATGTAGTATTGATCAATACAGGGTATAACGGGCTGATCACCCCCCGTGCCTGTAAGTTATGACGGTTTGCAGATGAAGTTCTGTTTGACCTTTTTGAAAAACTAAAAACTATGTTCATAGTCTATCGACTGCTCTCTATTTATAATCAATACGTAGTTTCAAAATTAAAATAAGAATTGTTATGTTGTTTAGTGTTGCTTCAGTACTTCACAACTATTGCTTCGTTGTTGAAGAGTCGTTCAAAGAAAACATATAATCCTTTCAGCTAATATTTATAATTGTTAATACTTGCTGGGCACTTAAATGCACATTCTTGCTTAAATTAAATGTTTTCAGCTATGTATGATCGACCTGAAGGTTCAAGCAAGAACAAAGGGAAAGAAAAGCTACCAGATTAAGTTTGTGTTATCTTATGTAATAGCTGGACTCAAATAAATTGACGATATTTATTATCTATCATGTAATAAAATGTTTTAAAGGTCGCGTACCTGAGATTTAGACAACTTTGATATGTAAATTAAGTTTGATATTTATGACATTATTATTATTATTTCGCTAAAAGAAATGGTATCGTGAAGCACTGAGTTCGGGTTTCAAGTACCTGAATTTGGGGGTGCCACATATTATGCTGCAATTACTGTAGCAATAATTGAGTATAACTGAGTGACTTCTCACGTAAGCATCAATAATCAATATCGTGTGCTACTGTGCAACCACATGTATTACTGTACTTTTACCACCGGGTAGTTCAACAGTTTAACGGTAAAACTTTTGTCATTATTTTTATAAAAAGATAATTATGTCATTTTCTAACTACGACAATACTTTCGTTGTGGGGTCCACCAATGATTGTGTCAGTGTACGAATATTCCATGTTAAAACGAATATTCCCTGACCAATCGAATATTATATAACCATTTACTTACTTTGCAAAATTTGTAAATAATACCCACAACTATAACATTATATCAAATTCACACCATAATATTCAAAAATATATTTCGAGGAAAAAATAATCTTTATTCATAAAAGTTGGGGTCTTACAACCATTTTTAGCAACGGGGAGAACTTTGATTGACGTACAAAAAGGTGAACTAACAATGAGAGTTGAAGACCAAGAGGTAGACTTTAATGTATTCAAGTCAATGAGATTTTCGAAAGACGAAGGTGAATGTTTGCGAGTAGATGTCATGGAAGAAATAGTAAATCACAAACTTAGCGGCAATTATTCTGACGAAATATTAGAATCTGTTTTGTTCGGGATGGATGACTACAATATTGAGGACGAAACAGGGTATTTCAAATGGTTAGATGCAGTACTAGCTTCCAGGAAGTTCAAACAACCATTCGACACACTTGATCGGACCGAAGTAGGAGAGAAAAAGTGTAAGCCATCGATAGAAGAGCCACCAGTGTTGGATTTAAAACCTCTACTATCTCATTTGCAGTATGCCTATTTAGGAAAATCTGAAACCCTATCAGTTATTGTATCGGCGGATCTGACTGACACTTAAAAAGAGAAACTCTTAAGGGTCTTGCGAGAGTTCAAAATAGCAATTGGATGGACTATAGTTGATATTCGGGGAATTAGTTCAATGTTTTGCATGCACAAGATTTTATTGGAAGAAGGAGCAAAACCAACCATTGAGCAACAAAGAAGGCTAAATCCCATTATGAAGGATGTGGTGAAAAAAGAGATCATAAAATGGTTGGATGCAAGTATTATCTATCCAATCTCGGACAGTTCATGGGTAAGTTCTGTACAGTGTGTCTCAAAGAAAGGGGGAATGACGGTAGTGAAAAATGATTCGAATGAACTCATTCCCACTAGAACAGTTACAAGATGGAGAGTATGTATGGATTACCATAAACTGAATAAAGCCACCCGTAAGGATCACTTTCCCTTGTCGTTCATTGATCAGATGTTGGATAGGTTGGCGGGACATCAGTTTTACTGTCTATTGGATGGATATTCTAGATATAATCAGATTTTCATAGCACCGTAAGATCAAGAAAAAACCATGTTCACATGCCCTTATGGGACATTTGCATTCTAGCGTATGTCTTTTGGTTTGTGCAATGCTCTGGCTACTACAGTGCATGATGGCCATCTTCTTGGATATGGTAGAACATAACTTGGAAGTGTTCATGGATGACTTCTCCGTATTTGGTGATAGTTTCGACTTATGCTTGAAGAATTTGGTTTTGGTGTTGAAGTGCTGTGTGGAGAAGAATCTAGTTCTTAACTGGGAAAAGTGTCACTTCATGGTGCAAGAAGGGATAATTCTAGGGCATAAGGTTTTCGTAGCAGGGCTAGAGGTTGATAAAGCAAAAATTAAGACGTTTGAGAAACTACCTCCTCCAACATCTGTGAAGGGAATACGGAGCTTCTTGGGACATTCAGGTTTCTATAGACGATTAATTAAAGATTTTTCCAAATTTTTGAAACCCTTGTGTTCCCTCTTGGATAAGGATGTGCCGTTTAAGATGGATCAGTTGTCCTTCGATGCTTTCGAAATATTAAAGAAAAAGTTGGTCTCAGCTCTAATCTTTGTGGCTCCCGATTGGACCTTACCATTTGAGTTGATGTGCGATGTTAGTGATTACGCAGTTGGAGCAGTATTGGGACAACGTCGAGATAAAAAATTTCACACTATATACTACTCCAGCAAGATGTTGACGGATGCTCAGTTGAATTACACTACCACTAAAAAAGAATTACTTGCGATAGTGTTTGCCTTCAACAAGTTCAGAGCTTATCTAATAGGGACTAAGGTGATCGTCTACACTAATCATTCTGCTATTAAGTATTTAATTGAGAAGAAGGATTCCAAACCACGGCTGATACGGTGGGTGCTTTTACTACAAGAATTTGATTTGGAGATCAGAGATAGAAAAGGTACCGAAAACCAGGTGTCGAATCATCTTTCGCGATTATAAAATGCGGAGGTTCAGCAAAAAGACGAAGTCGTGATCAATGAGATGTTTCTCGATGAACAACTTCTTCAAGTAACAACGACAATGCCATGGTATGCAGATTACGTGAATTATCTGGTGAGTAATGTGTTACCTCCAGATTTGAACTCGCAACAACGGAAAAAGTTCCTCCACGATGTCCGATAATACTTTTGGGAAGAACCGTTTCTGTTTAAGACTTGTGTGGATCAAATGATTAGACGTTGTGTGCCACAAGAGGAGATGGATAGCATATTAGGTCATTGCCACTCATCGGATTATGGAGGTCACTATGTGGGTGATAAGACATCAGCCAAAGTGTTGCAGTTGAGATTTTTCTAGCCCACCTTGTTTAAAGATGCATATCTCTATGTGTTAAAGTGTGATCGGTGTCAAAGAGTAGGTAATATCTCCAAACACCATGAAATGCCGCTTAACACCAACACCATTTTGGAGGTTGAGTTATTCGATGTGTGGGGAATTGGCTTTATGGGACCCTTCCCATCATCCTTCAGTAATCAGTACATTCTGTTAGCGGTATACTATGTTTCAAAATGGGTAGAAGATGTAGCCTTACCAACTAATGATGCCAAAGTGGTACTACGGTTCTTGAAGAAAAATATTTTTACACGATTTAGGACGTCGAGAGCGATAATTTGTGACGAGGGAACTCACTTCTGTAATAAGCAGTTCACTAAATTGCTTACAAAGTACGGGGTCTGGCATAAGATTGCAGTCGGGTGCCATCCCCTAACCAATGGTCAAGCAGAAGTCTCGAATCAGGAAGTTAAGCGAATCTTGGAGAAGGTGGTCAATCCGTCACAAAAAGATTGAGCCATGCAATTAGATGATGCTTTATGGGCATATCGAATAGCTTATAAGAACCCTATCGGCATGTCACCTTACAGGATGGTCTATGGAAAGGCATGTCATCTCCCGGTAGAGTTAGAACATAATGCATATTGGGCAATTCGTCAGCTAAATTTCTACTTACAAGCAGCTGAGGAGAAACAGTTACTACAACTAAATGAGATGGACGAATTCTAGCATAATGCTTATGAGAATGCCAAATTGTACAAAGAGAAAGTGAAAAAATATGGCACGATAAGAAAGTCATTGATCGAAAGTTCGAACTGGGACAACAGGTATTGCTTTTCAACTCTAGACTGTGTTTATTTCCCAGGAAATTGAAATCTCACTGGTCAGGGTCGTTCGTGGTTGTATCTGTCGCTCCACACAGAAATATTGAAGTCGAGGAACCTAATTCAAGGTGAACCTTCAAGGTGAACGGCCAACGGCTTAAGCATTATTGGAGTGGACCCCGGCCAGCAAACACTTCATGCAGCCTTAGCGTCTCGACGCTCTACACATGAGCCTTTTTCGCACCCCGGTGCTCAACATCCATAGCTTCAGAACGTACCAAGCGCCCTGGTGCTCCAGACCACGCCTATGCCAGCGCCCCGGCGCTACATCCTCTTAGTTAATCTGTTGTTCAGCGCCCCGGCGCTGGGAGGTAAGTTTTAAAGCAACAGTAGGCCATGCAGTTTTTCCCATTCCCAAACTTCTCCACTATACCACGTCTCCTCACTGTTGTCGCATATTCCTCTCCCATCCGGTGCCTTTTAACTTCACTATCACTCACGACTTTAAATAGGGACCAACTCTTCTTGATTCATCATTCATCAGTCCACTCTCTCTAGTTCATTTTATTCTGCTAAGTGTACAGCCAAGGTACGCCCTGTGTTTTACATAAAAATCTCATGCTAATTTCCTCTCCTATGGGTTTGTTATGTTTTGCATGCATAATCAGCATTGGAAGTATGTGTCACATCACGAATTATTTTGATATAGTTTTGCATCATACGCAAGTTTGGGATATGCCCACAAGGTGTTTGTTACAATGTCTAAAAGCCTTTCCCTTGATGAATTCCTATGGCTTCATTTATATGATCTGTCTTTACACATAAATTTATGGTTCCTGCTCACTAAGATCTACACATGCACTAATTAATCATGAGTGACTGACATAATTTGGCCATATATGCACAATAAAAGGCATGTTTTGCTTGAATGTTCTTCAATGTTAATGTGCCTAGTGGGACAATTTAGGCTCATTGATTAAAATTTTGTAATTGCATGCTAATATATGCCTATCCACACCCCAAACCCGTTTATACAAAGTTGTCCTACTTCAAAGTTGGGGATCGTGATATGGATACGGGTTTCCATATTATATTTGTGCCCAATTCTAATACGTGGGTATGTGTTTTCTATTGAAGATTATTCTAAATGGCCTCAAAGTGTCAAAGAGGAGAAAGGTCTGGGTCTGCTTCGGTTCCACCAAAATTTGACAGCCGCGGGTTCGTGAGTGCCGCAACCCAAGAATGTTACAACCGTATGGCTACACGCTTCCTAGTCCCCGAACACGGTTTAAGGCCCAATCAATCCAAGGATGGGGACATGGTTGTCATGATTGCTGAGAGAAATTGGTTCACACTCACCGAACAACCTGCTCGACGGTTATTGTAGTGGTTAAAAATTTCTATTCTAACGTTTCTAAGCACTTCCACTATGGACTGTATGTAAGAGGCAAAACAATCAAATTTTGCGAAGGGGACATTAATGGTTGTTACCAACTGCCTTTGGAGGGTCAACACAATGAATATGCCAGTTTTGTGAGCCAAGGGCCGGACTATGAAGTGATAATCCGTGAGCTTTGTCAACCTGGCACTACTTGGATAATGCATGAACGTGGCAGCATGACACTCCCTCTTTCCCGCCTCAGTCTATATGGATAGGCTTTGTATGCCTTCATATGCGCTAAATTGATGTCGTGCACACATGTTAGCCATGTCACTAAGGAAAGGGTCGTGCTACTATATTCGATAGTTCAAGGCTTAAAGATGGATGTGGGCCTAATTATTTAGCAGCCCATTCTGAGAGCTGCAAGAGGAGGTACCATGGGAGGGTTACCCCATCCTTCTCTCATTTGTGCTTTATATTCTAAGTTTGGGGTCAAATGGAAGTCGGGTGAAATGATTCAGCCCCCAATGCTGGTTTTGGACCATAAAATGATAATCAGGTACCGGGTGTGGACTGGTGGTGCAAATCACCCACGTGGATTAGGCTTTATAATTCCTCAAGTTGCAGCTCCACAAGCTCCTACTCCACCTACTTATGGTCTTTCCTCTGCGGCTCACCGTGGTGTTGTTCCCGATGCGGTTCATCACAAAATTGACGGTTGGTTCTACAATATTGAATCACAAAATGTACGTCTGTCTGAATGCCAAGATGTGATCTACGGGTTTATAGTCGACTACTTCAAAGCCCAGACATCTATATATGTTCAGTTGTACCCTAGAGTTGATCTTAGTCATTTCCCTACTGCTCATGTTCTGCCTGTGTTTCCCCATTTTGATCAAGAGATGAGCGACGATGAAGATGATGCGCCCAAGGAATAAGCTCGTCAGGGAAGTCCTCTATTTTCAATTGCTATATTTTTCACATAAGGACATTGTTCATTATAAGTTTGGGGGTAGTTTAGTTTTATTTGCATTTTTAGGTGGCATATTTATAGTAGTTTGTCGATATTAGGTTATGACTATGTTTTAGTTTGTTAGACATGAATTTAATTTTTTCGTTAAGTGTTGCATTTAGTAGATCATATGATTCTAGCTATTAAATAGTTTAAGCATACTTAGGGCCAATGATGAGACTAGAATTGCATAAACAAGTGAATACTGATTATTAAGCCTGTGATGTGATTTATTGACATGATTTAAATCTTTATCTGTTTGAGACTGATATTATTATGATAGCAATGTTAAGAAATGACCATGTTGGCTAATTAAGTTTAAATAGATAGATAATAGATTTCTAAAGGATAATGCCAGTTGAATGAAAGAATAACAAGAATAAGTGGTGATGGCTGAAGATAGACATAAATTTAAGTTTGGGGGGAAATATTTAGGGTATATAAGCTTTAATAATAATAAAAAAACTGTGGCTAGTCTTATTTCAGGGCCTTTATTACTTGAGTAAGTACGCCCGAGGGGATTGTCTTTACACCTAGCGCCCTAAGGTCTTAATGGTCTAGGAGTCGTTGGTCGAAAGCTTGCTAAGGGGTAGCATTGTTAGCCTAATGGAATGAGACATTCCACAGTCATGGAAAATAAAAAAAATTGAATAAAACGGGAAAAAATGCAAAAAGCCCCCGTTAGAAAAAAATAAAAAAAATAAAAAAAAGCATAAGTATTCCATCTTGACCCCTGGAATTCGATAAGTGTGTGATTTTAGTCGGATCTAGTTTGTTTTTGGAGTTATCGAGTTTATACTGTATGATGTCTTCCAAGAAATTTATTAGGTGTCTTATTTTGCTTTTCATCAGTTAGCATGGTTGTTGAGCACACACACACGATATCAGTAATAACAGGTTTAGATTTAATGATTGTTGGGAGATTATTGATCTGTCCTGATATGATGTACTAGCATGTTATTGTGATTTCTTTGAGGCCTGATGAGTATACTGTGTTCTGTTTGACTGCTGAAATCGTAATCATGTAGATAGTTACATTTGCATTTGCAGGGTATATTTAATTTTTTTTTATTGCATTGTGTTTTTATTGCTCGAGGACAAACAACGGTTTAAGTTTGGGGGTATTTGATGAATGGGTAATATACCCATGAATTGGATACATTCAGGCTTAAATTGTTGTTGTTCTCAAGTCTTTTAGAAGAGTTTTTACTGTGTTTCGTGATTATTTTGTAGATTGAGGCGGAGCAGAGACAAATTGGGAATTTTAGCATACAAGTGGCACAACCGTAAATAACTTGAAGACCAGCGCCGGGGCGCTCTAAAATGTACTAACCCCAGCGCTGGGGCGCTGAGGTCCAACCTAGCTTGACCAAGGCGCGCGTGAGAAGCAGAAGTTGATCATCATTAGGACTTTATTAGGAGATGGGGAGTATTTAAGGAGGAATTAGCTTGAAATTTGGGAACTTAACCCTTATAGCTGTAGATTAATCAAGTTTTCATCAGAAAATTAAGGAGCAGAATTCCAATTGAAGATTGAAGCTTGAAGGATTTCTATTGGAGTTTCTTTTTCTTCTTTATTTTTAATTGTGTAATTCTTTTGAGATGATTTTCATGGGATTGTTGGTTTTTTTTTCAGTATGAACTAATTTTTAATTAAGACTACAAATTGAACCTTTTATGTTTATGAATTAATTATTCAATTTTATCCAGCTATTTATGTCGAGGTGAATTGTTTATTATGTCTTGTGCTTATTGATTAGTTATCTGGCCAATAATTACTGTGTTACACTAGAAATATTCGGAAGAGGAAATCTAGGGTTAGAACTAGATATGATAACATATAAGCTTAATTATTTGCATGAGAGGAATAATTAGGGTTGTGAAATTGAATTGGAATATCTTTTCACTTCATGTAACAATTGGGAATTGAAACTTAAAGGGTTTGATTTAATTATTTTGCATAGGGATATAGCATAATTAATTGAATTGAATAGAAGTTATCCGTTACTTGGGAAAGGGCTTTTAGCAACTAGAATAATTGGATAATTGGTTTGTAGTGCATAATTGGGGATATTGTAGTCTTAACCTTTATCTATTTGAATTAATCTCTAAAGTAATCTAGTTTTAATTAGTCAATTTAGTTTTCTTAATTAGAAAAATCACAAATTACAGTTGTTTAAATAAAATTGAATTGGTATAGTACTAGTAGTTGGAGTTTATTGATTGGAATTCCCTGTGGATTTGACACTTAATTTTATCACTTTATTACTTGTTGACTGTGTATACTTGCACAAATAATTGATTGTGAAATCAACCAACAATTATTACGACGTATAATACGAATATCGTACGAATAATATACGAAGAGAATACGAGAATTGTATGAGTAAAATAGGATTAGTTCTTAATGGACTTTAGTAAGTGGACTTTGTCATTTTCAATTGGACTTGGATTATGTCAAGCTCAATACGATATTATGTCAAGCCCATTATTATGTTAATGCAAGCCCAAGCTAGGCCAATATGAATTTATTCTAAGGCCCAAATTAAGAAAGTAAATCGCTGATCGAACCGATGGGTTACTGGATGGGTAAAATTCATGGGGAGACCCATGGATTATGTGGGCCGGCCACTTGGTGGCCAAGTAAAGTGCAATTACTTGGTGGCTACACCAATGAATAGTAAGGAGGTGAATAGTAAGGAGGTTGGAATTTTGACCATTTTTCCCTCCATTGGATTTTCCTATATAAAAGAAGCTAGGGTGGTTTATTATTTGTTTTCACCAACTCTAGATAATATATTGAGAGAGAGAAAAGAGCTTTAACAAGTAATCAAGATGAGTTAAGAGAAAAGTATACAAGCTTTATCAAGAACACGGAGAATGTTAAGGTAATATTGCGCAAACCCTAGTTTTTGATCCTTTTCTATTTATTGGTGGAGCATGTCTCTTCCGGAGTAATAAGAATGGCTAATAGTGGATTAAATCATTATAAGTCATGTATGATTAGAAATCATAAGCGTTTAAGAAATTTTACGTGAAGAAAGCCGATAAGTGTTTATTTGGTTGTTGATGGACAAATTGAAAAGCATCATAGGGTATGTTCATGTTGTTTGATTAGGATATAGATGATGAATCAATAGAGTTGTTCCATTTGATTTGGCGTAGAAAACTTGAGTAACGAAGTTATGGTGAAATTTACGAGATTAGGCGTTAAACTTCGAAATCGTAGAATTTATGGATTAGTAGTCAAAAGTCGCCTGTGACGCCCCCAAAATAGGTATAAATCACCCATCTTGAGTTGCCAAATACATGGTACAAAATTCAAATACAACTTAATTATACAACAGTTGTGTAGAATACGACAAAACATAATCTAAGAGTTTTAATAAGAATATTGTCATCTAGACAATATGCACACTCAATGGAGTCCTTATTACATTTATTGTCACACTATTTTATAGAATAGTGAGGACTACTAAAACAACCATCTGGACCGTCAATCCATTCCCCGACTCGTCCCATCTATATTCTCATTTCCTGAACAGAACAGTGAAAGAAAGGGTGAGCTCAACTAGTCCAGTAACAAATATTATGACTAAGATAATGTAGAATAATTTATCGTTAGCCTTCAATAGTGTTAAACTTATAAAATATAACAACATCAAGTTTAACTGTAGCGGAACAAGCAATCCATTAGAAGAGTCAAGTAGAGAATAAAATCTACTATCTTCTATGATTTAAAAGGTTTTTCATCACTTTTATCATTTGAGACTCGACAATAAATAAACCACATTATCCCCGCACTTCTGCCGAGGATATTCATTAGTATCATGACCACAAATTATCCATGCACTACGGGCCAAGGATATTCGTGTATTCATCAATGGTCATGATCATGCCAACAACTGTCCATCAATGCACTATGGCCAATGAGGACTTTTACCACATCATTTATAACATTACGATCATGATTATACCGAATAATCCCTAGTCATAATCATACAAAGTCCATCTATGCACTACAGGCCACATATGACTTTCAACATATTATAAACATGAGGATGATGACAATGATATAAGAATTCAATAAAACAAGTTCAAGGATAAATTTTTAAAGATTTATAATTTAATTTATCCAGAAATCAATAACGTCCAAATTGTCAACATGATACTGTTTTGTGGAGTAAAAATTTAAGAATGCTCAGAAGATTATTTCCATGAAAAGATACTGGATGAAGCGCAAATATCCTGGATATTCTACTAATTTCATGGAGTATAGAAGCCAAAACTTTAACCAACTGAGTATAATAGAATATATGAAACTGCAAATGGATTTTTACCCGCCATGCGGTAATCCACGTAGACAAATCATTTCCATAATTTAATAAGGAATGAATATGAAGGATCATTCACCATGCATGTGGTAGTCCACATAGACAGGTTATTCCAACAGAATAATAAAGAATGGAATAACAGAAGAATTCACCAGGCATGCGATAGACCGCATAGATAGGTTATTCCAACTGAATAATAAAGAATGGAACCAGGTCATACGTAATTCGCACAGACAGGATATTCCAACAGAATAATAAAGAACAGAACCAGGTCATGCGTAATCCGAACAGGCAGAATATTCCAACAGAATAATAAAGAATGAAATAACAACAGAATTCACTAGGCATGCGATAGACCGCACATACAGGTTATTCCAACAGAATAATAAAGAAAGGAATAACAACCCTTACGAGTATTGAAAGAAAATAATTCTTTTCATGAATACGAAAGAAATAATACCCCTTACCTTAGAAAAAATTGGATACTGAAATTGTGAGGTAGCAAACTTCTCTTCTTCTTTCTCTCTATAATTTCTCTCTATAATAATTGTTCTTGTGAGACTTAGTGAATTGGTGAGAATAAAAGAAGAATGAGCTTCTATTTATAGGAAAATATAGTTTTAATAATTGCACGTTTTGGGGCTCGAAATATTATTGTATAATACCTTCCTCTTTTTTGTCATTTTTAATTTAGTCATGCAAGTATTATCAAACTTGCACCACCTCCCCTAATAGTAAATAATGTTAATCAATAGTAAATCATGTGAATCAATAGTTCTAGACATGTGAAAATACGAATTACAGTATAGTACCTCCATCTATACCTCCATTTTTAACTTAGTCATGCAAGTATTATCAATTGCACCACCACCCCTAATAGTACAAGAATTTGAATCAATAGTACACACATGTGAACAAATAGTTATAATCATGTGAATAATAGCAATTAATTGCTCATTTATCCGATTAATTACCCGATTAGTCAATATAACCTCCAGACATCAATTATTATCGAAATAAATATCGATTTCCACTAACACTAATAATCCAAACACAATGGAACTATCAAATTCATCTTTAATCAACATGAACTTATTCATCATTAATATTATAACTCACAATATTTAACAACCAGGTCGTTCCCAGGAAAGAGGGGGCTTTCCGATAAGGATTTCTCCTTATTGGCGCATGATTAGGTGACCAAACCTCTCCTTGATGAACTTCTAGACATTGTCAATATTGAAAACAATAATATGAATAACTTTGTCATCTCAATTATTGATTTAATAATAATAAATATTATGTAGATGATCTTTGTGACAATAATTGAATCAATAATATGAGAGATATGATGATCGCAATTATCGTAGTAATAATTGAGTATAAGCGAGTTACTTCTCACGTAAGCATCAATAGTCATTACTAGTGTCACTCTTCGTGCAACCACGCAGCGTATTACTATACTTTTACCACCGGGTAGTTCAACATTTTAACGGTAAAACTTTCGCCGTTATTTTTATAAAAAGATAATTCTGTCGTTTTCTTGTGGGGTCCACCAATGATTGTGTCGTCATACGAATATTCCCTGTTAAAACGAATATTCCCTGACCAATCGAATATTATATAACCACTTGCTTACTTTGCAAAATTTGTAAATAATACCCACAACTATAACATTATATCAAATCCACACCATAATATTAAAAAATATATTTCGAGAAAAAATAATCTTTATTCATAAAAGTTGGGGTCTTACAACCTCCCATTCTTATGAAATTTCGTCCTCGAAATTAGGGTGCGTACCTGGTATGTCGAAGAGGTGAGGATACCTTGACTTCATGTCAGATTCTAACTCCCAGGTCATTTCCTCAACATCGTGGTTTCTCCACAAAACTTTAATTTGAGGTATAACCTTGGAGCGTAGAATATGATCCTTCTTATCCAAGATTTTAACAGGTACCTCTTCATACTTTAAATCTTCTGCTATCTCATCCGGTTCTAATTCAATAATGTGGTTTGGGTCTTTCACATATTTACGTAACATAAATATGTGAAAAACGTTATGAACACGAGACATACTTGGCGGTAAGGAGAGTCTATAGGCCATAGTTCCTACTCGATCGAGGATTAAAAATGGGCCAATGAATCGAGGATTGAGCTTTTCTCTCTTTCCAAATCTCGTAACTCCTTTCCATGGAGCAACACATAATAACACATGATCTCCAATATTGAATTCCACGTCCTTTCGATGAAGATCAGCATAACTCTATTGTCGATCTTGTGAGGTTTTTATACGTTGTCGAATCATTTGAATCTTTTTCATAGTCATACGTACCAACTCCGGTCCCAACAATGTTGCTTCACCCACCTCATCCCAGCATACTGGAGAACGACACTTTCTTCCATACAACGCCTCAAATGGAGCCATGCCAATACTTGTTTGATAACTGTTGTTGTAGGAAAACTCCACCAATGGTAAGAACTTGTCCCAACTTCCTTTGAAGTTAAGGACACAGAGTCTTAATAAATCTTAAAGAGTTTGAATAGTCTTCTCTGACTGCCCGTCCGTTTGAGGATGATATGCCGAACTAAATCGTAAATCCGTGCACATAGCTTTTTGCAAACTAACCTAAAATCTTGAAGAGAATCTTGGGTCTCGATCAGAAACAATGGATACTGGCATACCATGCAATCTTACAATCTCGTTTATGTACATACTAGCAAGATGTTCAAGTGTATAAGTTTCTCGTATAGGTAAGAAATGAGCAGACTTGGTCAATCTATCAACAACGACCCAAATTACATCTATGCCTTAAGAAACCTTGGGAAGACCAGTAACGAAATCCATGGTAATGTGCTCCCACTTTCATTCTAGAATTTTAAGTGGTTGCAATGGACCTTTTGGCACTTGATGCTCCGCCTTGACTCGTTAACAAGTTAGACACCTTGAGATAAACTCTGCGATCTCTCTCTTCATATTGCTCCACCAAAATGTATGTCGAAGATCATGATACATTTTGGTACTCCCAAGATGGATTATAAACGGTGTGTTATGCGCCTCCATCATGATTTTATACTTCAAATCAGGGTCGTTAGGAACACAAAGTCTGGAGTTGACTCAAAGTATTCCTTCTTCATTGATTCTTACTTCTGGCATAGCACTTTCTTGCACTTTCTTCCTCATACGCATCAGCTCCAAGTCTGTAGCTTGAGCAGCTTTAACTTTATCGATTAAAGTCGGTTCAAATCGTATGTTAGCCATCATCACATGGGTCCCTGGAGTCTTTAACTCTATCTCCATCCTTTGCAGGTCATACAAAATGGGCCTTTGCGTTGACAATAATGCACTCGTACCTGCATATGATCTTCTACTCAATGCGTCAGCAAATACGTTCGCTTTTCCAGGATGGTATTGAATAGTATGATCATAATCTTTCAACAGTACGAGCCAACGTCATTGCCGCATGTTGAGCTCCTTTTGAGTGAAGAAATATTTGAGGCTTTTATGATTCGTATAGATCTCCACTTTCTCCCCATACAGGTAATGCCTCCAAATTTTAAGTGCGAAGACAACTGCTGCCAACTCTAAATCATGAGTAGGATAATTCCTCTCATATTCTTTGAGTTGTCGAGAGGCATAGGCTATGACTTTCCCATGTTGCATGAGAACACATCCTAACCCTTTGCCTGAAGCATCACTGTAGATGACAAATCCCTCCGAGCCAGATGTTATTGTAGAATAGGTGCTGAAATGAGTCTCCTCTTGAGTTCTTGAAAACTCTTCTCACATTCCATGCTCCAACCAAATTTTGTATCTTTCCGAGTTAGCTGAGTTAATGGAGTAGCAATTCGAGAAAACCCTTCTATAAATCTCCGATAATAACCCGATTAGTTCGAGAAAGCTACGTACTTTTGGATCCATCGATTTAGGTTGCTCCCGACTTTGAATAGCTTCAATCTTTGCCGGGTCAACAGATATTCCATGACTTGATACTACGTGCCCAAGGAATGCTACTTCCTTAAGCCAGAACTCGCATTTCTTTAACTTGGCATAAAGCTTGTTTTCACGAAGATTTTGGAGTATCAACCTCAAGTGTTGCTCATGATCTTCACGACTTTTGGAATATATGAGGATGTCATCAATAAAGACGACCACAAAGTGATCCAAATATTCCTTGAATACTCGGTTTATCATATCCATGAAGGCAGCAGGAGCATTAGTCAATCCAAAAGACATGACTAAGAATTCATAATGCCCGTACCGAGTTCTGAAAGCAGTCTTTGGAATGTCATCAGTTTTAATCTTCAACTGATGATATCCGGAACAAAGATCAATCTTTGAAAATAATTTGGCTCCTTGCAACTGGTCAAACAGGTCATCAATGCGAGGCAACGGGTACCTATTTTTGATGGTGACATGATTCAACTCCCGATAATCAATACAAAGTCGCATACTTCCATCTTTCTTCTTCACGAATAGAACAGGAGCACCCCAAGGAGACGTACTAGGATGAATGAAACTGATGTCTAACAATTCATGTAGTTGGGATTTTAACTCCTGAAGTTCAATTTGAGCCACTCGATATGGGGCTTTGGAAATGGGTTTTGTACCGAGTTCAAGGTCGATACAAAATTCAACTTCACGCTCTGGGGGTAGGCCAGGAAGTTCTTCAGGGAATACGTCAAGAAATTTATTAACAATAGAAATATCCTTCAAATCTGACGTATTTTTGTTTAAATCCGTGACATGAGCTAAGAAAGCTTGACATCCGTTTTTTAATAAACGAATAGCTTTATGGCTTGGGATGACAGTGATTGATTTTAATGGTTTGGTTACTTGAATTCGCATAATAGGTTGGTTAGGAATATGAAAGCTAACAACCTTACGAAAACAATCAATTTTAGCATGATGAGTAGTTAACCAATCAATCCCTAGAATCACGTCAAATGCAATTACTTTTAAGGAGATAAGATCGACAGGTAACGTGCGGTTACCGATTTGAATCAAACAAGACTTATAAACAGTGGATGTAATGAAGATTTCTCCCAACGGAGTTTCAATAGATAAGTTAAAGTCTAATTTCTCCGGAGTCAAATTTAAACGTTGAGTGCAAGTAGGAGAAATAAAAGAATGGGTAGAACCGGTATCAAATAAGGTATATACTTCGCTAGAGTTTATGATAAGCTTACCCGTGATGACCTCGTTTGGGTTCCTTTCTTTCTAGGAGGTCACGACAAACGCTCTCCCTTGAACTACCGGTTTTGACTTTTCTGGGACGGCCTTTGGTGCCTCCATCCCAGTTGGACTTGTCTTCGGTGCATGACAAAATCGGGCTAGGTGACCTTCTCTTCCACAATTATAACATGCTTTGGACTTCATCGCGCAGTTTGGACTGATGTGTCCCTCCCCTCAGCATTTAAAGCATATGATAGGTGGTCGTTCTCCTTCCTTAACAACGGGTGCTGGTGCTGACGTCTTTCCATCATTGTTGAATCTCCTCTTCTTGAAATGTCCACTTTTATTGTCTTGACCATGATTACCAGCGAAGTGGTTACCATTTTTGGCATGTTGATTCCCTACACGTTTGTTGTTACCGCTTCGATGACTGTTACCGCTGTTATTTTCATTATGTTGGTTGCTTTCTCTTGGTTGCGTTGACTCGTTATCATGCTCCAATAACTGAGCCCTATTTACAACATCTGAATACAAACACAGTTTATGAAAAATAAGATATTAACATATCTCCGGTTTCAAACCTCTTAAAAACATCCGCGTCATTCTCTCCTCATTATCAACTAAGTGGGACGCAAATCGAGATAACTAGGCAAACTTAGCTTCGTACTGCGACACGGTCATATTATTCTACTCCAACTTGATGAACTCTACCTCTTTCATGTGACGAATACTTTCGGGAAAGTACTTGTCGTTGAATAGTTCTTGGAACTTCTCCCAAGACATCTTCAGTGCGGTAGGTTGAGTATGCTTTACCGATTCCCACCAGTAATATGCCTCTTCTCGCAACATAAAGGTGGCAAAGGGAACCTTTTGCTCCTCGGAGCATCCCAAGACATCAAATATCTTGGTGATCTGCTTTATCCATGCTTCCGCCTTAAGTTGTTTTGGCTCTCCAATAAACTCCGGTGGTCCCAGCTCCTTGAACTGTTTAGCGGTGACCGTCCGAGAGTTTCCAGTGTTTCCACCAACATTTTGGACAGGAGCCACTCTCGCCTGATGTTGCATGTATTGCATAAAGCCTCTGAACATTCCATCATTCATCATTTGGTCAGTGTTGTTGTTTGCATGAGGATTGTCGCCTTCCTGATGCACATTATCCTGATTATTATTTTGTGGAGACTCAACAGTCTCCTGTGCTCCATTTCTATTCTCAACATTCTCGGATGTCATTTTCAAACACTGCCACAAAACAAGGGTTAATTGACATGCAACATATTATTCATATACTCTGACCGACCAATTAAATACCAAATAAACTTAGGTAGGTCATACTAGCGAAGGAATTTCCCGTCTCTCCCCTCCTAGTTCTAGTCTCACATCTTAGCCAGGGATCATATCCTTAAGCTTTGATACCAACTGTGATGCCCCCAAAATAGGTATACATCACCCATCTTGAGTCGCCAAATACATGGTACAAAATTCAAATACAACTTAATTATACAACAGTCGTATAGAATACAACAAAACATAATCTAAGAGTTTTAATAAGAATATTGTCATCTAGACAATATCCACACTCAATGGAGTCCTCATTACATTTATTGTCACACTATTTTATAGAATAGTGAGGACTACTAAAACAACCATCTGGACCATCAATCTGTTCCCCGACTCGTCCCAGCTATATTCTCATTTCTTGAAGAGAATAGTGAAAGAAAGGGTGAGCTCAACTAGCCCAGTAAGAAATATTATGACTAAGTTAATGTAGAATAATTTATCGTTAGCCTTCAATAGTGTTAAACTTATAAAATATAACAACATCAAGTTTAACTACAGTGGAACAAGTAATCCATTAAAAGAGTCAAGTAGAGAATAAAATCTACTATCTTCTATTATTTAAAAGGTTTTTCATCACTTTTATCATTTGAGACTCGATTTTAATAAATAAACCACATCATCCACGCACTTCTGACCAAGGATATTCATTAGTATTACGACCACAAATTATTCATGCACTACGGCCAAGGATATTCGTGTATTCATCAATGGTCATGATCATGCCAACAATCGCCCATTAATGCACTATGGCCAATGAGGACTTTTACCACATCATTTGTAACATTACTACCATGATTATATCGAATAATCTCGCTTTCATAATCATACCAAGTCCATCTATGCACTACATGCCACAGATGCCTTTCAACATATTATAAACATGAGGATGATGATAATGATATAAGAATTCAATAAAACAAGTTCAAGGATAAATTTTTAAAGATTTATAATTTAATTTATCCAGAAATCAATAACGTCCAAATTGTCAACATGATATTGTTTTGTGGAGTAAAAATTTAAGAATGCTCAGAAGATTATTTCCATGAAAAGATACTGGATGAAGCGCAAATATCCAGGATATTCTACTAATTTCATGGAGTATAGAAGCCAAAACTTTAACCAATTGAGTATAATAGAATATATGAAACTGCAAATGGATTTTTACCCGCCATGCGATAATCCACGTAGACATATCATTTCCATAATTTAATAAGGAATGAATATGAAGGATCATTCACCATGCATGTGGTAGTCCACATGTATAAAAGTTATTCAATGTAATAATAAAGAATGGAATAATGAAGAATTCACGTGCATGCGATAGGCCGCGCATGCATAAAAGTTATTCCAATGTAATAATAAAGAATGGAACCGGTTCATACGTAATCCGCACAGACATGATATTCCAACATAATAATAAAGAACAGAACTAGGTCATGCGTAATCCGCACAGGCAGGATATTCCAACATAATAATAAAGAATGGAATAACAACAGAATTCACCAGGCATGCGATAGACCGTACAAACAGGTTATTCCAACAGAATAATAATGAATGGAATAACAACCCTTACGAGTATTGAAAGAAAATAACTTAATTTAATAATAGACCGCACAGACAAGTTTGCCCGCCATGCGGTAATCCACGTAGACAGATCATTTCCATAATTTAATAAGGAATGAATACGAAGGATCATTCACCATGCATGTGTTAGTCCACATAGACAGATTATTCCAATAGAATAATAAAGAATGGAATAACAAAAGAATTCACCAGGCATGCGATAGACCGCATAGACAGGTTAATAGAATATCTACGCGGGCAACATGCCACTCACCCTCAGTAATAGTGAAATCCCTTGAATATCGTAGATAGCTGTCCAATGACCCAAATCAGTCAATCAAGAAATCCAAGGACACCACATGCCCTGAGGTAATCTCGTCCATGGTAACTCTACGTCGTAAGCCCATTAGGGTCATAAACTGTCGGCTCATATCACTGACATCCATCCTAGCGCAAGGTCGATCCAAGGGCAAATCAGTTAGATGCGCATACTCCTCCAACGTAGGAGTTAGCTCATGGATATCAAATCTGAAAACATATCTCTCTGGTATCCAATAAGATATCATGCCCTCTACAAAGCCCAAAGGTACCTGGAATGTCAGGAGGGTCATAGAGTACCTCAATAGCTGATCAACTGTCACCCGATATGTGGGAGACAAACTAACATACCAGGATCTCAGAGAAGAGGCTATCAGTATGGGTAGGGTATGTTCAATTCGGCTAATGGTAGATGAAGACATCTATAGAACCGTATCATAACACCATCCAGGGGTCAATGCTAAACTCACCTCTATGAATGCATATCCATGACATAATGCATGCATCATGATAAATAACAATGATAAATGACAATATGATGCATGGAATATAAAGCATTATACATACATTCCTAAATACATCATCATCTAATACATCATCTCTATATACAACTGAAAATAAAAAATACAGGGAAATGGGGCACAGCCGCCCAATATCTAATAGAGGCCTATCAAAAGATATAATGAGAAATGGGGCACAACTTCCCAATATATAACAAAAGCCTATCAAAAGAGATAAAAATAAATCTAATAGAAGAAATCAATGATGTCCACATCATCCAATCAATCCATCTGATGTAACTCCTATTGAGTCACTTAATCTCTGTCAGAAGGGATGTCAGGTTGATAGAGAGGGGGATCTGCACCGATAAAGCTATCAGAATATGGGCCACCTTAAGGGACAGCACCAGAGCTAGAAGGATCGAAAGAATCTGCCTCTGACTAATCTCTGCCCAAATGTCAGATAAAAAAATGTGCCAGGTCCAACCTATGGGTCGAACTGTCTATCTGTGCCAAATAAGTGGGCTCTCGGATGCAAGCAATCCAGTTTATCATAATAGACCAAGGAACCATATCCCCCAGAAACTATATGGCGAGGGTCTGAGCTCCAATGGTGCGAGGGAACCTGTGACACCCCCAAATCTAGGTACTCCATTCCCATAGGATTTGGTGCTCACTATCCAAAACTATTACATCTAACTACCCATGAAAAGGATAAAGACATAATTTAAATGACTTAAATAATAATCTTCCCATTAAAGGGTTACATCAATAAATCATTCCCAGGTAATCTAACCTTAAACAATTACATAAGTCTGCGGGATACATTACAAAATAGATTAAGTCTTATAACATAAATCATTTAAATAAATTCAATAAATCTTTATCACTTGGACACCTTGCCCTTTCCTTTCCTAGTAGACGGCTCATCAACCCTCTCAACTTTGGTTGCAGTGTTAATTGCAAGAGTGAGCAAACAGTTGCTCACTGATATAAAGAGTAATAACAATATCAACAAGAGTATGAAGCACGAATGCTGAATAATGGTGAACTTGTTCTATAAAAAAGAATAGAAAACAAGTTTGAATTTAACATCTGAGGGTCTTAAGACCACGAACTATGTCCCCGGTGATTAGGTATTAATACCCCAACCTTAACAGTCATTTAGACTATACAGACCCTACTTAACGTACTTAGGAGGATCAGCCTTTTGTACCATGTATTGTGCACAAATATCTAAACGTTAACACGTACATAATCCCCTATATTAGGGTTATTCATCTTAGTTTGAATTTAGAATTTCCGCACTAAAGAAAGTTTAGCTCGAAATTAGCTTATCAGTGGTTCTAGAATTTTAGAACACTAATCAATCATAGATTAGTTCAATCAATAAGAGTTCGCTTACTATTTAAAGGTTCAACACGATAATATAGAATTGAACACAATTATTTAAGTCAAAGATTGAGTGACGACAATATACATTTGAATAGACATATATATATATATATATATATATATATATATATATATATATATATATATGCAAAGTACTATATTCAAAAGAGTTAGAACAATCTCATTTGAATCAATGTATTAAAACAGTATATGCTTTGAATAACAATAACAAGAAATAGGAATGTGAAACTCGCTTAATATAACGAATTAGGTTACAATAGCATATTCAACCATACATAAGATAGAATCAATAGGCTTGCTCAACTTTAATATAAGATTTGCATAATGATAATTTAGAACTAGAAAGCTTGCTTGACAATAACAATATCGGAATTATAAAACTTGCATTTACTATAAAGAGAATGAAGTTAGAGAACTTTCCTCAGGTGTAAGCTACACAAATATAATAAACGTTCGCCAATTACCCTACATATACCATTAGAATCACAATACCAATTACTTATATTAACATTAACTTCATTAGTTTAGTTTTCATTTTAATCAAGTCTATAATCCTTAACTTAGGACTTGATTATCCTACTCATTCATGTAACACGAAACTGAATTCTCAATTATATCAAAGTATACAACATGGTGATTACAAAACAATTCCAATTCTCATGACCTCACATTCCAAACTCTCACAACTTATTAGTTCATAATTTATAGTTTCAACGTTGTGATTACAACATGTTGTTATGTCTTATAACATGTTTTAGGGTCATTAAAATAAGTTAGGTTAGCATTTCCAAAGTTATACAGTTAACAACTCAACACTGTGTCTGATTGACCACTAGCGCAACCGCGCCATGACACCCTTTTGTATTATTGCTACAGCGCTTCTAAGACTGTAAACTATTTTTGCAGAACACAAAATCAGACTCTGTTCTAGGCCAAAAATCCCCAATTCCACCGAAAATCACCAAACTCAACATCTAAAACTTTGTAATAACATAGTTAAGCATGTTATTCATCATTATAACCACATAAACATTACATATACTCAATTTTGAAGGATCAAAACCCCAAATTTCCCAATTTCTTCATTTTTTACACTTTTAGCGAATTCGATCGCCACGACTTCGTTTCTTAACCAATTAACACGATTTAAACTACGCCGTTTTTGTTTCTTAACATATTATCACAATCTAACATAAATGCATCTAAATGCATCAGGGAAATCTCAGTTATCGGCTGAGATAAAGGCCAATGTCGCCTAGCACGAGGGAAGAATGGAATATGAATCTCCTATTGATGCTCCTGATAGCACGCTCTCCTAAATAGAGCTCACAACCTCCATTAGTCAAGAAATGAATCCAACGGGTGGATAATACAAACTTGACCCTAGTCGGAAAGCCACCCTAAAAGCCTACTATCAAACGGTCCTCGAAAAAGGGAACCCATATGATGACATCGACTGTCAACAACTCCAACTACAAACGAGAATGGGTAAACCCTTCTACTACAGGAACCATTGCAAGAGTAGAGTGATGCCATCGTCGTCCCCATGGATAGGTCTTCAGACCTAATATATTAATGGGACGAAGATAGTGAAGCCTCTCATAGGCCCAAAACTAAAAATACAAAGGTCAAATATCCTCAGTCAGGAAAACTGATAACCCGAGCGAGTGATAAAGAAAATACTTACCAACAAATATGGGTAAAAGCCTAGCCAAGCCTCTGTCATTCCCTTTAACCGTAGGCGCATCCCTCCAAGGAAATAGGCAAAGGTGTATGAGCCCCAGTCAAAGTCTTTAATATGGTCCACATCACGAGTGGCGCTGACTAAATTGAATGAAACCATCGAAGAGTTATCCACTAGGAAACAACCCCTGATGATGATCAGGAACAATCGCCAAAGAATACTATCTCCAACCCTCGGATCATCAGGCAAAGGCTTAGTCAAAGCCCCACTCATGACATCCACACTTAAGGGCCCAGAGCGAACGGTTCGACCCTTAAGGGTCATGTTAGGAACTCCCAAAAGGGATCGAATGGCAGTGGGGAAAATTTCAGCCACCAAAGGCACTGGCGCCCCTGTAAACTCCAACCTAGTGATGAACCGCTAGTCTATCACTGTCATCATCACCTCGCAATCCAATAAATGGAGAAACTGGGTCTGGTGGAACCAACGCTCAGACAAAGCCCTCAAATAACCCTAGGGGCAGCAAGGGGAAGAATGGAAAAGAAAGCATGAAAGCCCCATGAATGGATGATCTCCCGGTACTCTAGATAGAGGGTCTGGTATAAAGCGTGAATGCTAAAATAGTTCCCCCTGGGCTGAGTAAAGTCGGGAACCTGCGTTAAATTGCAAATCAAGATCAAAACCCTAATACTTGTTTACCTTAACAAAAGGTATCACTTTATTCCTTAGTACTTGCTCTTTTCTGTCGATAATTTGAATAGGGACTTCTTTGTATAACAAGTCTTTCTCAAACTGTAATGGCTCATATTCAATAATATGCTTATAATCAGGCTTATATGGCCTTAATACTGACACATGGAAAATGTTATGAATATGTCCTAATTCCGAAGGTAAAGCTACCTCGTACGCCACTTCCCCAACTCGTCGAAGCACTTCAAAAGGTCCTATAAACCTAGGGCTTAATTTCCCCTTTTTTGCCAAATCGAATTTTCCTCTACCAGGGAGACACTTTCAAGAAAACAAAACTTCCGACATCAAATTCCTGATTTTGTCGATGTTGATAGGCATATTTCTTCTGTCTATCTGGTGCATCTATTAATCTTGCTCGAATCACCTTGATGATCTCGACAGTTTTTTGCACCAATTCTAGACCCAATAGCTGACATTCACCTACCTCATCCCAGCATAACTGAGTTCTGCATTTTCTACCATATAACGCTTCATAAGGCGGCATGCCAATACTCGCATGATAACTATTATTATAGGCAAATTCAACCAATGGTAGATGGTCATCCCAATTTCCATTGAAATCCATAATACATGCTCTGAGCATATCCTTCGATGTCTGGATGGTTCTCTCACTTTATCCGTCGGTCTGAGGATGGTACGCTGTGCTCATTCTCAGTTGTGTTCCCAAGCATTCTTGTAGTCGTTTCCAGAAATTAGATATGAAACGTGGATCTCTATCTGATACAATGAACACCCGAACACCGTGTCTTAAAATAATTTCCGTCACGTATAGTTTTGCCAACCGATCTAGGTTAAATCTAATCTTGATTGGCAAAAAGTGTGCTGACTTCGTCAATCAATCGACAATCACCAAGATGGCGTCGAAACCTTGTTGAGTCGTAGGAAGACCTACTACAAAATCCATTGTGATATGCTCACATTTCCATTTTGGTATCTCCAACGGTTACAATAATCTGATTTGCCTCTGATTTTCATCTTTAACTTTCGGACACGTTAAGCATTTCACCACACACTCAGCCACATCCTTCTTCATATTCGGCCACCAAAAATGATGTCTAAGATCCTGGTACATTTTTGTACTCCCAGGGTGAATCGAATATCTTGAGTTGTGAGCTTCACTCAGAATTTCCTCTTTAACTTCTGGTACTGGCAGAACCCAAATTCTCCCTTCGAATCGAAGTAACCCTTCTGAATCAATTTTTAATTTGTTTTCCTCACCTTTAGATACTTTTCTTCTTATCTCTTCGCAGTTCTCATCCTGAAGTTGTGCATTCTTCACCTTATCTACCAACGTTAAACTATTTCCGTAAAATGCGGAATAATTTTTAAATACGATTACAGCCGGATATTTAATTTCCAACTCCATTTTTTCCATTTCTGACACTAGCTTCTCCTGAGCAGTCAACATCATTATTTTCTAGCGTCCCTTTCTAATTAAGGCATCTGCAACAACATTTGCCTTTCCGGGATGATAGAAAATCTCACAGTCATAGTCTTTAATCAACTCCAACCATCTTCTCTGTCTCATATTCAAATCTTTCTGTGTAAAGATATACTTTAGACTTTTATGATTGGTATATATCTCACACCTCTCTCCTTAAAGATAATGTCTCCAAATCTTCATGGCAAACACCACCACAGCTAACTCTAAGTCATGAGTCGGATACCCTTTCTCGTAATCTTTTAATTGACGTGATGCATACGCAATAACTCTATCGTTCTGCATAAGCACACAACCTAGTTATTTATGAGATGCGTCACTATACACCACAAAATTCCATGTATCATCGGGCAATGACAACACAGGTGTTGAACTTAACCTCTTATTTAATTCTCAAAAAAAATCCTCATACTTCTCCGTCCAAACAAACTTAACTGCCTTTCTAGTTAAATTCGTCAACGGAGTTGCGATCTTGGAAAAGTCTTATATAAAACTCCTGTAGTAACCTGTCAATCCTAAGAAATTCCTTACCTCTGACGGTGTCTTCGGCTGATCCCAGTTTATTACAGCTTCTACTTTTGATGGATCTACCAAAATTTCGTCCTTATCAATAACATGCCCGAGAAACTGTACACGTTCCAACCAAAACTCACATTTTGAGAATTTAGCGTACAACTTCTCTTTTCCCAATGTCTCCAACGTCACTCTTAATTGTTCAACATGTTCCTCCTTGGTCTTGGAATACACCAATATATCATCAATAAACACCACCACAAATTTGTCTAAGAATGGTTTAAACACCCTGTTCATCAAATCCATGAATGTTGCAGGTGTATTGGTTAAACCAAAAGACATAACCACAAACTCATAATGACCATACCGAGTTCTAAACGCTATTTTTGGTACATCCTCTAGCCTCACCTTCAACTGATGATAACCACTTCTCAAGTCTATCTTTGAGAAATATCTCATTCCCTTCAATTAATCGAACAAGTCGTCGATTCTTGGTCACGGATACTTGTTTTTGATCGTGACCTTATTCAATTCTCTTTAATCAATGCAGAGCTGCATCAATCCATCTTTCTACTTAACAAACAACACCGGTGCTCCCCATGGCGATACACTCGGCTGGATATACTTCTTGTCGAGTAATTCTTGCAACTGCACCATCAACTCTTTCATCTCTACTGGGCCATTCTTTATGGTGCCTTAGATATTGGAGTCGTTCCTGGTAGTAAATAAATCACGAACTCGATTTCTCGATCCGACGGAAGACCCAGCAAATCGTCTGGAAATACGTCTGCAAAATCTCTTATTATCGGTATCTCTTCTAACTTCACACTCTTCTTCTGTGTATCGACTATGTAGGCAAAGTATCCTACACATCCTTGTCTAAAAAGCTTCTTGGCTTGCATCACCATCAGACAACTTGCTTGTCGAGGTGACTTGCTGCCATAGAACACTACCTTTGACGTAATCATAAGGTTAACACACTTCTTTTGGCAATCAATTATTGCCCCGTAATTGAATAATCAATCCATTCCCAGTATAACATCAAATTCCCCAAGTTTAATTGGTATCAAATATACCATCATCTCGTGACCTTTTATAACCACTCTACAATTCTTATATATGAATCTAACAGAAATCACCTCCCTATTCGCAATTTCTATGCTCAAAGGGTAATCTAATTCTTCATGAGGCAAATCTAAGTTTTGAGCAAAATCATCGGATATAAATGAACAAGTAGAACACGAATCAAATAGCACATAAGCATTAATACAATTAATCCGAATGATACCTGACACCACATCCTTAGACTGCACAGCATCTTGCACGGTCA
This sequence comes from Panax quinquefolius, assembly GCA_020205615.1. Classification (NCBI taxonomy): domain Eukaryota; kingdom Viridiplantae; phylum Streptophyta; class Magnoliopsida; order Apiales; family Araliaceae; genus Panax; species Panax quinquefolius. Next base: position 50,793,715 of record CM035167.1, on the reverse strand, counting down.
TATTGAAAGTCCTCGCAGTAGGTCGGCTTGATTGTGTTGGTCCAGTGATATTTAAAGTACCTCCATTGTTGTTTCCTTTTCCTTCACTTGCATTGCCCGCTGTCTTTTTAGGGCAATCACGAGCCATGTGATCCTTCGACCCGCAGGTGAAACATGCTCCCTTCTTTGGACTAAAACAGTTCGGTGCAATGTGTCCCTCCTGGCCACAATTGAAACACACCCGCTTTCCCTTTAAACACACCCCAGTGTGGTTCTTTCCGTAAGTAGCACAAGTTTTCAACTTCTTCTTTTGTTGATTTCCTTGTTGTCCTCTCGTACTCGAATTCTCACTCCACTTCCTCTTCTGATTGTTACTTCCAACGTTACTTCCACCAGCCTTATTTTTATTCTCATTCTTCCTCTTCTTCTGTTCTTGATTGTACTTGGTCAAGGCATCGCTTCCACCTTTTGCGATAATTGCCTTTTCCAGTACAGCCGCAAATGTATTTAACTGGGACATTGAAACCTTGCTATAAAGCCAGGGCTTCAATCCTTGTTCGAACCTTCTAGCCGTACGCTCATCAGTATTGACTTGATAAGTGGTAAACCTTGCCAACTCGTTAAACTTCGCAACATATTATGGCACAGTCATGGTTCCTTGTTTTAACTCCAAAAACTGAACTTCCAACTGATTTCGAGAACTAGTCGGAAAGTACATTTCAAAAAACATTTCTTTGAACCTATCCCACGCTACTATTCCCTATCCTACACGTACTTTATTCGCCTGCCACCAGTAACTAGCTTCGGACTTCAACATAAATGTTGCGAAAGCGGTCTTTTGATCCTCGTTGACTCTGGCAACGTTGAACACCTTCTCCATTTCCATGATCCAGGTTTGAGCTTCAACTGAATTCATATACCCTTGAAACTCTAGCGGTCCGACCGCTTTGAATTCCTTGAAGGTCGTGACTTGAGCTTGCGGTTGATTCGCAAGTGCTCATATCAACAAGGTCACCAACTGCTGAACCGGGTTAGCATTAGCCTCGTTATTATTATTAGTAGACCCCTCAGGAGGTGGTTGTTGACGTGGTTGTCTTCTTCTAGGAGGCATTTTCTGTTAAGATATACGTTTATTATTTCATTACTCAACTTCTTGAGTATTGGAATTTTAACTTAAACATTCTATGATTTAAGCTATAACACATAACATTTCAAATAAACTTTGATATTTTATTCAATTAAAACTTCTTTCATAACATAATAAGGATAGCATCTCTACCACCAACATTCATATTCCTGAAACAAACAAGTTTCAGGATTACATACTCATCTTATCCCTTTATTCATCTCAAAATAAAGGATTTATAGTTTATTTATTCACATACTTAACACCATATCACTATTACTCTTATTTTTTCTATCTGGGCATATTATGACGTTGAGAGGCTTCCCTATGATCTTCCTCCATAATATGATACGCTGTCCTATGATCCATCATGAACCACGGTGAATCTTCAAACTGAGGTGGGTAATAAAAGACTCGATCATGGGCCCTATCTATTGCAGAATTAAAGGCATGATCCATCTCATTCATCTTAGTTTTCTTCGTTTGGACCTTAGCTTCAGCACGATCTGCACGATGAGTCACCTTCATCTAAGCGTCTTTTGTTCTCGCATGCTTAGCTGAGTCCTCCTTCAAGTCTTCTTTTAACCTCTCCACATCATTCTTCATCTTCTCGTTCACAGCCAACCTTTTGTATGAACTAGGTCCCACTCAGTGTTTCCAAGGCATGATTCAAGTTCTTAAATCCCCGCATCCTTCTGCTCTATAGTATCTTGACGCATCTCAGCCAATTCCTTCAGCTCCTTAACATTATCTTGTAATTCTATGTTTCGATCATACAATGCATCATACATCTCAATGGATATGGAGTTTGGTGGAAACTCCAAAGGATCCTCTTCCTCATCCTCCACCCCTATCTCCTTAGAGTCTTCCTCCTCAGGATCAGACACAGGTTCAACTTCTTGTTCCTCCTCAGCAATCAACAGAGAAGGCTCCCTCTGAATCATTTGTTCTCGCACAACGTGGATATCTCGGGGTTCCTCATCTATAGGTATCTGAGGTATCTCCTCCCTAGCTTGACGGGATCCTACAACGCTAGACATCCTGACAACAAAATACTTTTAAGACATTCTTCGAAACTTGCGAGCACATAAGTTATTAACACCTAGCACATAATGTCTTTTATTGTTTATCTTTTAATGAATTCCTCAATTCATTCCTTAGAACTTGATAAGAGTTTGTCATCACTATGTTTTCTATCTTCTTAAAGGTTACTTCCTTAGGTGTTTCCCCACCTAAGGTTCATAACCTAAAGTTTTAATACCAACATGTGACACCCCCAAATCCAGTTACTCCATTCCCACAAGATTTGGTGCTCACTATCCAAAACTATTACATCTAACTACCCATGATAAAGGATAAAGACATAATTTAAATAACTTAAACAATAATCTTCCCATTAAAGGGTTACATCAATAAAACATTCCCAGGTAATCTAACCATAAACTATTACATAAGTTTGTGGAATACATTACAAAATAGATTAATCATTTAAATAAATTCAATAAATCTTCATCACTTGGACACTTTGCCCTTTCCTTTGCTAGTAGACGGCTCATCAACCCTCTCAACTTTGGCTGCAGTGTTAATTACAAGAGTGAGCAAACAATTGTTCACTGATATTAAGAGTAATAACAATATCAACAAGAGTATGAACCACGAATGTTGAATAATGGTGAACTTGTTCTACAAAACAGAATAGAAAACAAGTTTGAATTTAATATATGAGGATCTTAAGACCACGAACTATGTCCCCGGTGATTAGGTATTACTACCCCAACCTTAACAGTCATTTAGACTATACAGACCCTACTTAACGTACTTAGGGGGATCAACCCTTTGTGCCATGTATTGTGCACAAACATATAAACGTTAACACGTACATAATCCCCTATATTAGGGTTGTTCATCACAGTTTGAATTTAGAATTTCCGTACTAAAGAAAGTTTAGCTCGGAACTAGCTTATAAGTGGTTCTAGAATTTTAGAACACTAATCAATCATAGATTAGTTCAATCAATAAGAGTTCGCTTACTATTTGAAGGTTCAACACGATAATATAGAATTAAACACGATTAATTAAGTCAAAGATTGAGTGACGAAAATATACATTTGAATAGACATGGTATAAATATATAGAGCAAGGATCAAGAACATTCCTCTTAAATAACATTCTTCCTTAAATAACACTCCTTTATTAAAACTACGTCATTTTAGAGTGGCCGCGGGTGGAATTTTTGTAAATAAACGGAAAATAAGTGGGACAACTCTATTTTAAATCACTCCAAAAATGACGTAGTTTTAATAAAGGAGTGTTATTTAAGGAGGAATGCTATTTAAGAGGAATGCTCTTAATCCTTGCTCTCTCTCTCTCTCTCTATATATATATATATACAAAGTACTATATTCAAAAGAGTTACAACAATATCATTTGAATCAATGTATTAAAACAGTATATGCTTTGAATAACAATAACAAGAAATATGAATGTGAAACTTGCTCGATGTAACGAATTAGGTTACAAGAGCATATTCAACCGTACATAAGATAGAATCAATAGGCTTGCTCAACTTTAATATAGGATTTGCATAATGATAATTTAGAACTAGAAAGCTTTCTTGACAATAACAAATATCAGAATTATGAAACTTGCATTTACTATAAAGAGAATGAAGTTAGAGAACTTTCCTCCAGTGTAAGCTACACAAATATAATAAACATTCGCCAATTACCCTACATATACCATTAGAATCACAATACCAATTAGTTATATTAATATTAACTTCATTAGTTTAGTTTTCATTTTAATCAAGTCAATAATCCTTAACTTAGGACTTGATTATCCTACTCATTCATGTAACACGAAACTGAATTCTCAATTATATCATAGTATACGACATGGTGATTGCAAAACAATTCCAATTCTCATGACCTCACATTCCAAACTATCACAACTTATTAGTTCATAATTTATAGTTTCAACGTTGTGATTACAACATGTTGTTATGTCTTATAACATGTTTTAGGGTCATTAAAATAAGTTAGGTTAGCATTTCCGATTATATAGATTAATGACTCAACAACGTGTCTCGATCGACCCTTTGGCGCGACCGCGCCATGACACCCTTTTTTATTGAGTGCTACCACATGGTAGGCATAGCGCCTTCGACACCGAAACTATTTTTTGCGAACACAAAATCGGACTGCATTTCTAGGCCAAAAATCCCCAATTCCACCGAAAATCACCAAACTCAACATCTAAAACTTTGTAATAACATAGTTAAGCATGCTATTCATCATTATAACCACATAAACATTACATATACTCAATTTTGAAGGATCAAAACCCCAAATTTCCCAATTTCTTCATTTTTTACACTTTTAGCGAATTCGATCGCCATGACTTCGTTTCTTAACCAATTAACATGATTTAAACTACGCCGTTTTTGTTTCTTAACATATTATCACAATCTAACATAAATTTGCAGATTATAGCACATATTGGACATGAAATTTTATACTTACTAAGCCATTTTTCATAAACATACACTATTATTAAAATCTTCTACTACAAACCCAATATCATGTATCTTAATCATCAAATAGCACTCACATATGATGATTGACAGATTATAAACCTAACATACATGTATATGTATCAATCCAACATAACTATCAATAGAAATTTCAAAAATAAAAGTAAAAATTGGAGTTAGTTATACCTTGATTTAGCAAAATGATTAGAAAACCCTTCTCTTTCTCTTTGTGATTCTCTCTTCCTTACCAAGATCTCTCTATTCTCTGTGTTTCCTTCTTCCTTCTCTAAATTCTCTGAACTTAGCCTTTAGGAATTATGCGCAACATATAACCTGACTCCCCTCTCTCTCACGTATACATCAGTTAAAATAAACCAATAGGAGTCAGTTAAAAATAAGCCAAAAGCCTTGTTTGGCTAAACACAACTTCCCCCCTACTAGATTATTTTTATATTATTTATATTATATAATTTTAATTATCACACATGTAACCAATTTACATAACTTACAATTATAGTTATAATAATTATAACTTTTATTATAATTATACTTATTATTAATAAATTATAATATATCTAATTTAATTATTAAATTAGACTAGAACATCACTTTATTTAATTTAATTATTTTCTTAAATATTAAACAATTCATTTAATTTAATTATTTTCATTAAATTAAATCCTCAAATAACAAAATTATCATTCATTAATTTAGTTAGCATACACACTCAACTAAATTATTACATCACAATTCATCAAATATTTATTTATCTCCATAAATAAATTAATTAAAATATTTATATAATTTAATAAATATTTAAAATAAATTACAAAATTCTCAATCGTTACAGAACCACCAGCGGTAGAAAGCCTCCAGAGTAAAAGAGTCCTCTGATAAAGTGAAGCCATCTAAATGCATCAGGGAAATCTCGGTGATCGGCTAAGATAAAGGCCAATGTCGCATAGCAGGAGGGAAGAATGGAATGTGAATCTCCCCTGTGATGCTCCTGATAGCACGCTCTCTTAAATAGAGTTCACAACCTCCATTAGTCAAAAGAGGAATCCGACGGGTGGATAATACAAACTTGACCCCAGTCGGAAAGCCACCCTAAAAGCCTACTATCAAATGGTCCTCGAAATAGGGAACCCATGTGATGACATCGGCTGTCAACAACTCCAACTGCAAACGAGAATGGTTAAACCCTTCTACTATAGGAACCTTTGCAAGAGTGGAGTGATGCCATCGTCATCCCCGTGGATAGGTCTCCATACCTAATATAGTAATGGGACGAAGACAGGGAAGCCTCTCATTGGCCCAAAACTAAAAATACAAAGGTTAAATATCCTCAGTCATGAAAACTGATAACTCGAGCGAGTGATAAAGAAAATACTCACCAACAACAATGGGTAAAAGCCTAGCCAAGCCTCTGTCATACCCTCTGAGCGTAGACGCATTCCTCTAAGGAAATAGGCAAATGTGTATGAACCCCAGTCAAAGTCTTTAATACGGTCCACATCATGAGTGGCGCTGACTAAAGCAAAAGAAAACATCGAGGAGTTGTCCACTAGGAAACAACCCCTGATGATGATCAGGAACAATCGTCGAAGAATACTATCTCTAACCCTCGGATCATCGGGCAAAGGCTCAATCAAAGCCCCACTCATGGCATCCACACTCAAGGGCCCAGAGCGAATGGTCCGACCCTTAAGGGTCATGCTAGGAACTCCCAAAAGGGATCGAATGGAAGTCGAGAAAATGTCAGCCACTAAAGGCACTAGCGCCCCTGTAAACTCCAACCCAGTGATGAACCGCTAGTCCATCAGTGTCATCATCACCTCGCAATCCAGTAAATGGAGAAACTGGTTCTGGTGGAACCAGCGCTCAGACAAAGCCCTCAGATAACCCCAGGGGCAGCAACGAGGAAGAATGGAAAAGAAAGCTTGAAAGCCCCATGAATGGATGATCTCTCGGTACTCTAGGTGGAGGGTCTAGTAAAAAGAGTGAATGCTAAACTAGTTCCCCCTGAGCTGTGTAAAGTCGGGAACCTACGTTAACTTATAAATCAAGATCAAAACCCTAGCCCCAAAAGTGGGAAAAGAAAGATGGAAATGACTATTACCCCGTTAGCATGAAGGTAGATCGACTGATGACGACTCAAATCATCCAGAAGATCTGGAATCGTCACGTTAATAGCTGGAAGCTCCCGACGGGGAATGGAAGAAGAAAGAGCAGGGTCCACAATAGGAACATCTTCCTCCTCGTCCACGACATCCGGCCTCTCAACCTGGATAGGGATAATTACTGACTCAATCAACCAACGAGGTTGTTGGGCTGGACAAGGCTGAAGAACATCAGAAGCTCTCCTCCTCACACCCGTGGAGGCCCTACGAGAGCTACTCGACTGATCTAAATCCATAATCTGAGGAAAGTCTCCAAATCACCTCAAAAAGGGTGAGGTAAGTTCTAAACTTAAAGCTTATTAAATTCAAACCATTGCTTCGTGCATAATCTAAGTCCTAATATATGCATTGTGTTAACATATATCCACAATAGAGTTAAAATTGTATGTTCATTAAATGCCCAGACTCGTTAAAAAATTTCACCAGTCTCTTTTGTAAAATGGATTGTCCATATGCACATAGGCATGACTAAGTGGCCATTCAGTAGCACACCAACCCAAAGTCATGAACATCTCATATGCATGAAAACAATCAAAATTAAACCCACCATGGCAGCAAAATTACGATAAGTGTTTATTTGTAAAAATGTGCTCATTTGTCCTCAAATAGGATGAATAAACTAGCAAAAAAAAAGGGTGTCAAATGACTGTTTCAAAAGTCAGTTCTTTTCACATCAATACGTTTAGCATGGTAAAATATGAACATTTACTAAGTTAAATAATTTTTATCAAGTTATATGAGCATGCATATTCATTATATTGTGTTTAGAAGCATTCTATATGAAATCTAACGTTCTAACGATCAAAACATAAAAAGAAAACATGTAAACGTTACCAGCGTAATGTAGAACATTTGTACGGTAACGGATTTTGCAAAAAGCAGCCCGAACTCAGTAAATCTAAAGAGAAAATTTTGGATTTTCTATATAGTTCAACTTGAAAATGACTTATGAAAGAGAAGAGACAGAGTAATTATACCCGATGGGAGCCACGGGTCTACCTACGGCCACCCAAGGTGGTCCCTGCCCCCTTCGGCTTGATCAAATTTGAGTTACAACGAAGTTCCAAGAAGCTGAAAAGTCAAATCAGGGAAAAAGGTGCTACACGATTGAGCGAAAAGGGCCTGAAACCCTGAATTCATATACCAAACTTCTGATCTACATGTAAGGCGTTGGTATTAACCTGGATGTAGAGTTCAGAAAGCCGATAATAGAGTTTATTGAAAATGGCCCTTGTCAGAGCATCGGGAAGGTCCGGTGTCATGAACCATGGGTATTGAGTGCAATCAAAACATCCAGATTTGTTCCAGGGTATAATTCATCATAAAGATATCTCCAACAGAGATATTAGGCATGTATGACAGTGTAAACCATTGATGACAACTCCAGCGTAGCATCGGGAATGGTCCGGTGATGTAAGCCGTTAAAAACTACTTCAATTAAGGTTAGAATGACTCACATTGCAAACCGTTGGCGACAACTCCAGCGTAGCATTGGGTCTGGTGATGTAAGCCGTTGAAAACTACTTCAACGAAGGTCAAAATGACTAACATTGCAAACCGTTGGTGACAACTCCATCATAGCATCGGGAATGGTCTAGTAATCTAAGTCGTTGAAAACTATTTCAATGCAGGTCAGAATGATTGACGTTGCAAACCATTGGCGATAACTCCAGTGTAGCATTGGGAATGGTCCAGTGATGTAAGCCGTTGAAAACTACTTCAACTAAGGTCAGAATGATTGACATTGCAAACCATTAGCGACAACCCTAGCGTATCATCGGGAATGGTCCAGTGATGTAAGTCGTTAAAAGCTACTTCAACGAAGGTTAGAGTATCTGATATTACAAACCGTTGGCGACAACTCTAGCGTAGCATCAGGAAATATTTGATGATGAAAACCGTGGAAAACTATCTTCCTCGGAGAGGAACGATGATGGAATCTGTTATATAAATCCTCAGTCGAGGTACCACGAAGGTTCAATGATTTCAAGACCGTTGTAACTACTGTTCAAGTAGGCACCGAGGAAAGTCGGTGATGGTCAACCTTCACAAAACTACCGTTCGAGTAAGTATTGTGAGGATGTTGTTAAAGCAAGTAGTAAAAATTATATCTCCAGTGGAGCTATCGCCATCAACCTGATAAAAAGCCCGGGCGGTGCTGATAATCCCAGTGTAATGGCAGGAAGAATTCAATGATGGCAACCAAGGAAAGCTATCATCAAGATAAACATCAATAATCCCCAAAGAGTCACTCGCAAAAGAGAGGAACATCTTTGGCGGAAATAAAGTCAGAAAGCACATCTAAAAGATAAAGAACATTGGTGATAAACTCCACAGCATGAATCCTGAAAGCATATCTGCAAACTTATCACCGAATCAGTCTCAATAGTACTAACAGAAATTTCAAGCCATTGGCAACAACCCCAGCATAACAACGGGTAAGATCTAGTGATGAAAGCTTTGTAAACTACCGTTCGAGTATACATCAAAACGGTTCCGTGGAGACCGTCAATGATAATTCCATCCCCGATAGAAACGACGAGCGCAGTCAGTGATAGAATCCCGTTGGAAATAATTCCAACCAAAAACATCTAACATCCAGAACATCACATCATACTGCATTGCATGACATCATTTGAAACATGTCGTATTTCAAGTGTCTAGTAATCTTTATCCTTTTCATGCCATTACATTGCATAAACATGATAAAGAGCGGCATTTGTAGACACTCAAAATTTTGCATTCTTGTTATTAACCATGCATGAGGGCAGAATCCTCTTTCATCTTCCAAAGACAACCTTGGAAGTCAAATCATCAAATCTAAGGCCCTAGAGACAACCCTGAGAAATTAAAATCAATCCCCGATGAAAACCCCCGAGAAATCAAATCCAAAACCCCAGTGATAACCCTAGGACATCAAGTCAAACCCCGGTGACAACACCGAGAGATCAAATCAAACCCTGACGATAACCCCGGGACATCAAGTCAAACCCCGAAGGTAACCTCGGGACATCAAGTCAAGCCCCGGTGACAACCCTGGGAGATCGAATCAAGCCCCGATGACAACCCCGGGAGATCAAGTCAAACCCCGGAGACAACCCCAGGAGACGTACTAGGACGAATGAACCCTATATCTAACAATTCCTGCAGTTTGGTCTTTAACTCCTGAAGTTCAATATGAGTCATTCGATATGGGGCTTTAGAAATGGGTTTTGTACCGGGTTCAAGGTCAATATAAAACTCGATTTCACGCTCTGGGGTAGGCCAGGAAGTTCTTCAGGGAATACATCAGGAAATTTATTAACAATAGAAATATTATTCAAATCTGACGTATTTTTGTTTAAATCTGTGATATGGGCTAAGAAAGCTTGACATCTATTTTTTAATAAACGAATGGCTTTATGGCTTGATATGACAGTGATTGACTTTAGTGGTTTGGTTACTTGAATTCGCATAATAGGTTGGTTAGGAATATGGAAGCTAACAACATTATGAAAACAATCAATTTTAGCATGATGAGTAGTTAACTAATCAATCCCTAAAATCACATCAAATACAAGTATTTTCAAAGAGATAAGATCGACAGGTAACGTGAGAGTGCCGATTTGAATTAAACACGATTTATAAATAGTGGATGTAATGAAGGTTTCTCCCAACGGAGTTTCAACAGATAAGTCAAAGTCTATCTTCTCTGGAGTCAAATTTAAACGTTGAGCGCAAGTAGGTTAAATAAAAGAATGGGCAGAATTGGTATCAAATAAGGTATAAACTTCACAAGACATCTTTGGTGTCTCCATCCCAATGGGACTTAACTTCACTACACAACAAAATTGGGCTAGGTGACCTTCTCTTCCATAATTGTAACACGCTTTGGGTTATTGCGTACAATTTGAACTGTTGTGTCCCTCCCCTCCGCATTTGTAGCATACGACCAGTGGTCGTTCTCCTTCCTTGAAAACGGGTACTGATGCTGCTGTCTTTCCATCGAACCTTCTCTTCTTAAAATTTCCACTTGACTCATTTCTTCTATTATCTTGGCCAGGGTTACCACTGAAGTGGTTACCATTTTTGGCATGATAATTTCCTCCACGTTTGCTGTCACCGCTTCGATGACTGCTACCATTGGTTTTATAATTTTTTCGGCTGTTATCTCTTGGTTGGGTTGACTCATTATCGCGCTCCAATAACTGAGCCCTATTCACAACATCTGAATACAAGTAAAGTTTGTGAGAAATGAGGTATTGACGTATATCGGGTTTCAAATCTCTTAGAAACATTCGTGTCATACGCTTCTCATTATCTACCAAATGGGATGCAAACTGGGATAACTCCGCAAATTAGCCTCATACTGCGATACGATCATATTATTTTACTCCAGCTTGATGAATTCTACCTCCTTTATATGACGAATACTTTCGGGAAAGTACTTGTCATTGAAAAATTCTTGGAACTTCTCCCAAGACATCTTTAGTGCGGCAGGCTGAGTACGTTTTACAGATTCCCACCAATGGTCTGCCTCTCTTCGCAACATGAAGGTGGCAAAGGGAACCTTTTGCTCCTCGGAGCATCCTAAGACATCAAATATCTTGGTGATCCGCTTAATCCACGTCTCTGCCTTAAGTGGTCCTATCTTTCCCAAAAACTCTGGTGGTCCCAACTCCTTGAATTGCTTAGCGGTGACCAACCGTGAGTTTTCAGTGTTTCCACCTGTATTTTTCATAGGAGTCTCTCTCGTTTGATGTTGCATAAATTGCAGAAAGCCTCTGAACATCCCATCGTTCATCATTTGGTTGGTGTTGTTGTTTACCTAAGGATTATTGCCTTCTTGATGCACATTATCCTAGTTATTAATCATCGGTTACACAACGGTCTCATGTGCTCCATTGCTTATCTCAACATTTTCAGATTGATGTCATTTTCAAAAATTGCCACAAAACAAGGGTTAATTGACATGCCACATATTATCCCTATATTCTGACCGACCAATTAAATAACAAATAAGATTAGGTAAGTCATACTAGCGAAGGATTTGTCCATCTCTCCCCTCCTAGTTTTAGCCTCAAATCTATGCCAGGGATCATATCCCTAAGCTTCAATACCAATTGTAACCCCCCCCCCCCCAAAAAATAGGTATACATAACCCATTCTGAGTCGCCAAATACATGGTACAGAATTTTAATACAAACTTCATTTATACAATACGACAAACGTAAGTTGAGAGGTTTAACACGAATATTGTCTCATAGACAATATCCAAACTCAAATGAAGTCCTCATTACATTTATTATCACATTATTTCATAGAATAGTGAGGACTACTATAGCCACCATCTCGGACAGTCACTCCATTCCTCGACTAGTCCCAGCTATATTCTCATTTACTGAAGAGAACAATGAAAGTAAAGGGTGCGCTCAACTAGCCCAGTAAAGAATATTATGACTAAGATAATGCAGAATAAATTATCGTTAGCCTTCAACAGTGTTAAACTGATATAATACAATAAACAACAAGTTTAACTGCAACGGAACAAACAATCCATTAGAAGAGTCAAGTAGAGCATGATATCTATTATCTTCTATGATTTCAAAGTTCATCATCAATATTTTATTGATGTAACACAGCTCAATAAATAATCAACATCACCGAATTATCCATGCATTACGGGCCAAGGATATTAATTATTATCACATCCATGAATTATCCATGCACTACGGGCCAAGGATATTTGTTATTATCACGAGTGGTCATGATCATGCCAACAACTGTACATCAATGCACTACAGGCCAATGAGGACTTTTGACACATCATTTGTAACATTACAGGCCATGATTATACTTATACATAGTCATAATCATACCAACCAACAGTCCATCTATGCACTACGTGCCAAAGATGACTTTCCTCACAGTATAAGCACGAGGATGATGACAATGATATAAGAATTCAATTAAACGAAATCAAGGATAAATATTAAAGATTTATAATTCAATTTATCCAGAGTTTAAGAATGTTCAAATTGTCAACATGATAACTGCTTTGTAGAGTAAAATTCAATAATAATATTCATGTAAAAATAATTTGGACAAAAAAGAAATCATTTTTTGTCATGAATAGTACCCCGGGTGAATAGTACCCGAGTGAATAGTACCCCGTGAATAGTACTTCGTGAATACTACCCCGTGAATAGTACTCCGACATAAAAAGATCAAAATTTAACAAGAATGTTCAGAAAAATATCTTTATGAAACAATACTAGATGAAGCACAAATTTCAAGGATATTCTACTAATTTCAAGGAGTATAGAAGCAATACTTAACAAAATGAGTGTAGAATTCGAAATCTGAAATGAAATAATATTACTTACATACTATAAAGTATGGAAGAAAATATTATTTCTTACGAATATTGAACAAAAATAATATCCATTACCTTAAAAGGAGAGTATTTCTGACTGGTATGGCGGGAATATTCTTGAAGAAAACTTGCACTATTTTTTACACTCAAAGCTTCCTTAAACTCTAAAGAAATACGCTCAATATTATAGGAGAAGAATTATGTGATTCTGGTGTGATTTTCATTTCTAAACTAAGCATCCTATTTATAGGAGAATGGCAGGATACTATTTGAACTAGAAAATCACAGACTGCACAGTGACATATCACAGACGAATTCTTCACGAGCGAATTATGAAAATTTTTGATTTTACTATGCAGCACTATGCACACACTATGCAGTACTATGCAACACTATGCATAATAAAATATAACATATTCTATTTTTATATAAAACAAAACTTATATATATATTTTTATATATATATATAAGTAATAAAATGGGTAAGTGGGGGTCCATGTAATAAGCCAATAAACTGAGATAACTTTCTACCGATAATTGTGAAAAATGGGTAAGTGGGGGTCCATGCAATAAGCCAAATTTACAACAAATACATCATAAAAAACTCCTCTATTTATCTCAATTCACTTGGCTTCAGAAAACACATTTTTAATAACATTTATTCATCATTAATAGTATAACTCGCAATATTAACAACCAGATCATTCACATGAAAGAGGGGGCTTTTCGATAAGGACTTCTCCTTATTGGCGCACAATTAGGTAACCAAACCCCTTTCCTCGACAAAACTTTCTAGACATCGTCAATAATGCAAATAATGATATGAATAACTTTGTCGTCTCAATTATTGATTTAATAATATAAAATATTGTGACAATAATTGAATCAATAACGTGAGATACTATGCAACAATTACTGTGGCAATAATTGAGTATAACTAAGTGACTTCTCACATAATCATCAATAATCAAAGATATTGTACAATACTGTGTGCTATTATGCAACCACGTGCATTACTGTACTTTTACCACCGGGTATTTCAACAGTTAACGGTAAAACTTTTACCGTTATTTTTATAAAAAGTTATTTTTGTCGTTTTCTAACTCCGACAGTAATTTCGTTGTGGGGTCCACCAATGATTGTGTCGTTGTAAGAATATTCCCTGATAAAACGAATATTCCCCGACCAAAGAATATTTTATGACAACTTGCATACTTTGCAAATTTTGTAAATATTACCCTTATAACATTATATCAAATCCACACATTATTATTGAAAAAGATATTTCGAGAAAATTAAATCTTTATTCATAAAAGTTGGGGTCTTACATTTACTACTTATATATATATATATATATATTGTTATCGAACTCTGATCGATTGAGCCTGGGTGTGATATCTGCTGGTGCGTTTACATATATATATATATATATATAGGGGTTCCATCCACAGTAACCGGTTGCTGTGGAGCAACCCCTTTTTAAGCTTGTGAATTTTATTTTATTTTTGTTCCAATAGAAATTTCACAAGCGAAAGGGGGTTGCTCCATGAAGTTAACCGGTATTGTCAGATGGAACCCATATATATATATATATATATATATATATATATATATATATATATATATATATAAACCGTTTATCAGCATGCGGGCTAGATTTGCCTAAATCTGGCTATTTCTTACTTTAACCGGTTCATGGTGACTAAACTGGAACCGTTGAAGCTGGAAACCTCATATTTACTCAAATATAGTTTATTTTCTAGCTTTTGTACATATTGCTTTATCATGTGAGCGTAGGAATCATGTGATCACATATTCAGTTCCTGAATCTAGATTCGGTTCCCGTTATGGACATTTTCACCTGTAGCCAGCTTGTAAATTATTCACGGTGTCTGAATTTCCTTAGATGGCTCTCATGACCACAAGGAGTTTGGCACTGCTATGTATCTTATTTTCTTGAAGATGCTTCGCATCTCAAAAAAATAGTAAAAGCAATCCAGCCGAACACATAATAAAATGGAAGTATCAAATGCCTCAATTACTATTAAGCATAAGGGTTTGAAAAACCTGTTTTATAAAACATCATTGCCATATCTCGTTAAAATTGAACTTTTATACAAAATTCAAACTCTTTGTATATAGGTGCAAATGAGGCATAGCACTACTTCCAGACAACTGCACATAGACCTATACACACACACATTCAGATAAAAGTTTAAATTGAAAAGTGGCGGTAACCGTGTTATCACGGATGTCGGGGGGTGCCTAACACCTTCCCTCCGCATAATCAAGCCCCCGGACCCTAATGAATTTCGGTTTTGCAGACCAATTAAATAGTGTCACATCACGAGGTCTATGTGCAAACCATTTCTCAGTTGAGTTGGTGCAACCATTTAAAAATACCAACTGGAAACTCTTACAGTCAAATCGTCGACATATACATGTCGGACCTTTTCAAACTTGTTTTTTCAAAAAAAACTCACCTAACATGAGATCACCAAAAAATAAGAACAGAAAGGGACAAATAAAAATCCCGATGTCGACAACGGCTAGAAGGTGGGACCCCCTCGCCACAAGATATGAACCTTGAATTTTACGGGGTAAACCATAAAACAAATGAAACAAGTCCCAATAAGATAATCGATAAAAATGGAGTCGAATCCATGATAAAAATGATAAATCATTAAACGGATATCATCGGCTAGCTAGGAGGAGATCACATTCATGGGAAATCATGCTTCATAGTGTATTTCTGATACTTTCAGTGTTGTTGTTCTTTGACAGATCACTGCTTCCCCATTGTTGATACTATCTTCTTAGAGATGTGTGAGTTCTTCTTCTTCATGTGCATCAGAAGGAAGCCTTGTGTATCTCCTTCTTAATGAAGTCATCATTATCAATTAAATTTTCTTGTATCATAGAAATGGATATCTTCAGGACTGTTCATTCTACGATCAATTGACAGCAATATGAACGTAGTCTTCTTTGACAGTTTGTGCTTGCGGAGTTCTGCTTCTATGATAAGTTCCTTGAGGGTTCTTCTCAGCTGATTTGCTTTGGATGATTGAGCATATATGACCCTTTTTATCTTAGGGTGAATGGTCTGCTTCCATATGGAGATCAGCAACCATCTGAGCTTCATTCATGTTAGCTCAACAAGTCTTCAAGGACAGACTTTGACAAATAAGGAAATTGTCAGAAACATTTCTGAAATGTCTTAAGCCTTCTGCTGGTTGAATCTTCTTGACTGAAGTCATCTACTTCAGTATTCCTTAGTGTGGTCAGATAGACCAAGTACCTGCAGGTTAGATAAATTTCTATTTTTGGTACCCATGGTTAATTGGGTCCTGCCAGGTTATTTTTCTAAATCCTTATTCCTTATATATTTGAATTGTCATCATATTGATCACCAACAATCATATTCATGCATGTATCCAATTTAGATATTACACTTTAAGATGCATGATGATGAGTGTGTGTAAGATTAACCATTTTAATAAAACAATCTTTTTCTTTGATGGTTTCATCATTTGCTTGGTTATGTTTACAGAGTTTAAATGTTCACAAAGTGAGAATCAACTACATCACTTATTTATGTCTGGTTGATTCATGGAGGTGATTAGTTTCTACGAATCTTCAAGATACTCTTGTAGAACTGATCATACTCTATGTATTATCAAAAACTTAGAACATAGGTTTGTACATACATACTAACCTATCAGCAAAGATTACTCCACTTAAGATCAATTAAATCTTGATATGCTTATGACCTATTTCAGACTTCTTTCAAGATGTAATCTTCAACCTAAAACTTGGATGGAGAGAAATTTTATTAGCATTTGAGTTTCCAACCTCGGTGTACTTTCTCTCGTCCCCTTTTTAAGTAGAGTATGGCTACTTGTTGGTGTTGGTGTTGTTGTTGTTGGTGCTTGCTGCTAAGATGTCTTTAAGCTTGAACATCTTATGTACTTAGCAGCTCAGGCGTGTTCCTCTTAGCATGTTGCGTAGAGTCTGGACCACATCTCTTCTGGTGCAGCTGATCTTCATTTTGTTCTGCTCATCTTCATCCAATGTCAGTTGTGCACCATCACCATTTAGGTTTGCTATGTGTTTGAGCTTTTGGTAGACTTCGTCTGGCACTTAGCATTCCCTGAACCCATCTTGACTGGTTTGCAGACATGGTTCTGCACTTGTTCTATTTTAGCTTTTAGTTCATGGTGATTCGTAGAGTGGCTCTCTAGATCTTCTTTGTGCTCTGCCACTTTTCTGAATGCTATCTTCTTGTCCTTCTCGTTTCTCAGCTTAGCTGCCATCTTCAGTGCCATTCTCATCTTTGTTGAGTGAAGCTTTAGTCTGTTTGAGTCCTTCTTCAAGTCTGCTTCACTTCCACCTTCGTAGTCTCACTGTCACTGAGACTTGTTCTTTAAAGCTCTGGTGGAACTCTTAGAGTCAACAATATAGCATTCCAACAACTCAATGATTCTGCAACATCGCACTTCTTGATCTTTGAAGCTCTTGTTGACTTATACAGTTTCACAAAATTCCCGTTGGAATGTAGCCGTTGGGAGCTATTTGAATTGCTTCGCAGATCTCGACTTATTTGATGTAGACTGCAGATGTGACATGATAGCTCCTTTATGAATTTTTGACACTGCAGTCTACTATTTCACCTACCCCGTCAGAGATGTCACTTTGATGTTTTGGGTATGTAATAATCTTTATTTCTCATTTTTGACTTCTAGATTAGAACGTCAGGAACTGTCCTTTTGCATCGATGTTTTCAACTAGATATGTTTGAATATTAGTCTTCAGATTGAACCATTGCCAATGCTTAAATCCTTAGATGACTGAACTCTACGATTCTGATGTAGATGTTCTTGGACCTGATCGTAGTGTATCTTATTGAATGTAGCTCATTGACAAGTTGAGACAACACTACGATCCTGAAGAGTGTTCATTTGATCTTCAATATATAACATATCTTCCTTCTCTTGTGCAGTGCTTCAACACTTCTGTTTTCCTCGACAGATCTCTAGAACTGATAACTTGACTCCTTATTCTGGTCTCTTCTGAATAGCAAGACATATCAGATTTGTGGCATGCCCAGTTTGCTTTCTCCTTGTGATCTCCGGTTCACTTATCATCAATCGACTGACCCAATGCTTAATCACTTTAGCCTTGTTCTTCATAAGCTGACCAGTATCTATGTGTACACTTCATCAGTTTCTGCTTTGTTTGGCAAAACACTACGATCCTGGTTACTTCCAAGATTGTTGTCTTCTGTTCATTTGACAGCTACTGCACTTGCCGACTTTGCTTAGTTAGTCACTTTTACTGAAGTCTTCTTCTGATCAATATTCTGGAAGACTTTATCTTGAATAGCTTCACAACTCAATCAGGATGTTGATTGGGTTGGTGCTTGGATTTAATATTAGCTTACATGCCATTTGTTGAGTGCTCTATGGCTTCCCTTCAGGTGAAATGTATCTATGACGCCCCCAAATTCGGTTCCCTTCGAACCTCGGATTCGGTTTGCCACGATACTACTATCGTCAAACTATTTATATCTTTTATTCATAACTTAATGAATATAACCTTGCTTATTACAATTTAGAATATAATTTTTTCCCATTTCCAGGATCTGTATAATGACCCCAAACTTTTATAAGTTTTAAATCTTGGTCATTTACCATTCCTATTTTATATCACATTCGATGTTATAAAAATATGCGAAAAAATTTAAACTTTTTCAATCTCCTTTGAAAAATAAAACTTTTATTGATTTCTTAACTTGAATCAATTACAAATCCCTGAATCAAATTATGCTATGATTCATTCTATTCGAATTACTGTATAAATCTTTACATCTCGATTCGAATTCCTCTATGTATCACATAGTACAACTTAACATGTATTACATATCATAAACTATTATCATGTACATCTCCTAGAACCTAAACATGGTTCAAGAGTATATATTTAAATAAATGAATCAATCTCCTTTGATACTATTGAACTTTATCAATCAAGTAGCACGTAACTGTACCGTGAGTCCTTAACCTACAAAAGTGGTTATTTGCAAGGGTGAGCTCGATAGCCCAGCAATTCTAACAGTTTTCATGCAGCACATAGCATATAATAACATACTCAGTTCATGCATTCATAATCAATTAACATTTACTACGCATATTACTTCTCACATAACAGGCATAAAGATTTACTCCACAAGCATATCATCAACGATCAACTTTCAATATTCATACATATCTCATATGCATTTCATATATATACATCAACATTTGCATAGCATAATATAGCTCAACTAACAGTTATCGAATTCATATATCAAATAGGAACTGAAAGACTTGCCTGATTCGTAGTTTATAAACTACGACTTAACTGATTAACGCTTATCTGCACTTCGTGTATTCCTACACAGTTATATAATCATGGATTCATATCCATCAGTAACATATTTCATGCATTCTCAATGTAATAACAATGTTACATTGTTTCCTAACTAGGTTCGTAAAACCTACATTTCACTTTCTCATCATATTCTTGGAATAGCTAGGTACGTATAAGTATACCTTAACCACTTGTACTTGACATCAACATTCATATATATCTATCACGCACTTGACTCGCTAAGTGTTCGACACATTTAAAACTCATTTATGTAAGTTCAAACGTACACATAAACGTCTAACTTAGTTGTAACTTCATACAACATCACATATCCTATATTTTTCATAGCACAAATCAGATTATAAATTCAAACAACGTATCGTTGCTTTATATCTTGAAAACATTCCTTTGGACTTTAACATTTGAAAGTCCTAATTATCATTCATCTCTATCACCTAGCATGCTTCCTACATATTACGTAGCATGTTGGTCATATATTACAAATTAAAGTAATCATATAAGCATGCTTCAAACATCAGATCAAAAATAGAACCTATTCTAGACTGCAGAATGGCGCAGTGGTGTGCCTGTCCCAGCTTAGGAATGGCAGAATTTCTTACTTGACTGTCCTCTGGCCAGACCAAGGTTGAGCTTTTCACTTCCTATTTTTAGTCCAAACTTTAACACACATATACACTTATACTTAACATGCATACAGGCTAGAGGTCTTTACATACTTGTATGACCACATCAAGTTCAACCTTATATGTTAGGGAATTTAGTTTAGGATTTTCACAAAATCAAAACCAAATAGGGTTATGTAATCACTAGGTGTACTAATTAGCTTTATGTTCTCATAAAGAGGTCACATAATTTTTACTACACATGCTCATAAATATTCATATCTTTTACTCATAGCTAACATCGTTTAACACTTTAAAACATGCTTTAACCTCATGCTTGGTTTACTTTCATTATGTTTAACATATAAGACTTATGTTTAGAGACATAATAAAACATATCATGGCATCTCAAGCCTTTAGAATCTAAATACTCATATGTAATGCCACTTAAGTTCAAAAGCATGCTTGAGGTTGCCTTTGAAATCATTTTTCATGAATGATGCAACATGGCACATATAAGACAACTTTAAAACTCTTATCATAAGTAAATAAGTCATGATATCCTCTTTTCAAGATCAGAATGTATAACATATAACATTCATGCATATTCACCTTAACCATATCAATCTTTTTCCCTTAAAACATTTTCTAACACAAAGCTAACAAGTTTGATCATGACAAGGACACTATTACACCATAACTTACTTATTCCTCTCTGAAAGAAATCATGTATATGAACCATTAAGTTCAGAACTTGAAATCATAAGTTTCCACAAGGTTTGTCTCCAAAACCTTAAGTTTTAGTTAAAGATCTTCTACTAAATCATGTTGGACATTTCATACTACATAAGGAAACTTTATAACACATGTCATACATATTTCTCATATATATACAAGTCATAATACCATAGTAGCAACAACCTAGCATGACAGAATCCATCACTTGTCATGACAGTTGATCATGACAACTCATGTTTGCTTTCCTTTTCACTTGTTCTTGTCTGAACCTTCGGGTTGATCATACCTAGCTGAAAATATTTAAATTTAAGCAAGGATGAGCATTTGGGTGCCCAGCAAGTAATAACAATTATGAATATAATTAGCTGAAAGAAATAAATGTTTTCTTTGTACATCACTTCTACAACGAATTTATAGTTGTGAAGTAAACTGAACCGATAATAACAACATAACAATTCTATCTCAAATTTTTGAAACTACGTATTGACTATATATATAGGTATTAGTCGACAGATTATGAACATTGTTTTTAGTTTTCGCTAAGGTTTAGCAGAACTTCATTTGCAAACCGTCATAACTTACGGGCATTAAGTTGTACTTCCCATGGGCCCTGTATTGATCAATACTGCATTACAAGAACGATATTATCGTTTCATTACATCGCCTTGGCCAAGATAAAAGTTTTCTCGTGATCGGGATGTTCATACTTAGTCTAGAATCCAGAACCAAAACAATTTGATTGGATACAAAAGGTTTTATCATATTCAACGAATTTTTTGAAATCGTGTCTGGTGGTCAATTAGCTTGGGACGTATATATATATATATATATATATATATATATATATATATATATATATATATATATATATATATATATATATATCAACATATGATTAAATCTGATGGTTATCCAAGTGTGGACACTTGTGTAACCATGTTTAGAAATTAACGAACAGAATATATATCTGAATTACCATATACTAACATGTTGATAAACAATGATCAGATATAGAATATATGACAATAGGGTTAATAATATAGCATAATAATAATATAATTACGAAACTTCTTACTCATGTCCATTGCATAAAAGAAATGCAAAGGTAAGATACTTTTGCTCGATGCTACCGCTACGATTCAGTAACTTAGTTCTATCTTTATATAACACCTATCAGTAATAAGATCAATTGATTGATTAGAATAACATACTATAACACATAGCACTGCTTATTTCAGTCATCACATAACCTAATCACATTGTCACATGTGTTCCACAACCATTGAATCACAAATAAACACATATCTAATCAAATTATCTAAGTATAGATCAATTTCTGAAACATGTCGGTATACCGACGGCTTTATCGGGTAATTATCGAGTCTAAGACCTTGTACTATAACTCAACATCTGTATGTATCAGTCATATTGTTTTTAAATGACTTATAATAATTTTAAAACATTTATTATAATTTATCATGAATTTCCAAACATCGAAATCATTATTAAATGATTTAAATATTAAAAATTCTATTATCATTAATATTAAACTATTAATGAAACCATTGCCAAACTATTAAAGTTATTTATAATAACTTAGAATATTTTTAAAGTATTTATATTACCCTTAAATGATTTTAAAATATTTAAAATTATTTTTAAATAATTATCATTAATATTAAAGTATTAATGTTTTATTTATCAAAATATTAAAAGTCATTAAGTATAACTTAAAATATTTTTAATTCATTTATATCCTTTTTAAATGATTTTTAAATTAATTAAACCATTTTCAAACTATTTATTTAATATAATTATTAAATAAATTTAATATTATTAATAATAATTTAATAATCATTAATATTAAATTATTAATGAAATTATCCTTAAAATATTAAAAGTTATATTTTATAACTTAAAATATCTTTAAACACTTTATTTTCAGCTTTAAATGATTTTTCTATTATTAAAATCGGTTTTAAACTAATTTATTTAATATAATTATTAAATAAATCTAATATCATTAATATTAAAATATTAATATTTTTCATGACAAAATATCAAAAGTTATATTTATGACTTAAAATACTTTTATAACCTTTAAATCATTTTTCTATAATTTTAAATAATTAATTCTATTTTCATAATTTATTTAATATATTCAATAAATAACTTAATTATCATTAATATTAATTCATTAATAAAATTCATCACAAAATATTAAAAGTTATTAAAATAACTTCAATTATTTTCTTACGCCTTATAATATAATTTTAAATGATTTTTCATGTATTAAAATCATTTTTAAATAATTTATTTAATATTATAATTAAATAAATTAAATACTTTTAATCTTCCAAAAATATTAAATATTTATGAAAATAATTTAAAACTAATTTTTGGATTTTAAAATAATTTTTAATAATTTATTTTGTATTTTTAATAATTTAAAACTATTTAATACTAATTATTTAATAAAAATAATTAATTTATAAAGTAACTGTCGCTAAAGACCGCCTATAGCGACGAAACTGTCGTTATAGGTGTTCTTCGCGTTCTTGAGTCTGCCTAGAAATTCATAGACAGTCACCGAGTAGGCAAGTTTGACCACCAATAATTGTTATTCTATGATGGTTCTTGGAATGATAAAGGCTAGATGTTGTAGTACTCATGTAAAAGAACAATATCCAACAACAAGTAAAGCTATAACAAGCACTAACTGCAAGCTAGAAGCCTTCAAAGAGACTGTTAGATGTGTTCTTCATTTCTGGGTTACCCAGAAATGAAGAACAGTTCGACTGCCTTACTTTGGGCTGCTACAACGTGTGATTCTGGTAATGGTTTAGTGATCTATAAGCTTCAGTATGTAGCCAACATGTATGGCTAGAGATCCATTACATAAAACCGATAAAACAACAACAAAATCAAAATATATATGCTAGTCAAACCTTGTCAGAGATCATGCTCTTAAGTTTTCTGGGTTACCCAGAAAACTAAGTTCGTGATCTTCTGACCTGGTTTGACCTTCCACTAACTTGGATCAGTTTGATATTTAGGCGATATAAAAGTTTAATCTTAAAGTCCATATACTAGAGTACAAATCTATTACAAGAAAAACAACCAGCATCAAGATCCAGGCTCATCAATATCTTGTCAGACGCTGCAAACTACTTTCTGGGTTGCCCAGATTTTCTCTGGTCATGCCCGGTCAACGGGTTTTGACCAAGAATAACTTACGATCTATACATGTAATCACAGTGTTTTAACTTCCAGATTAAAGAACACATACCAAGCTACATATTACAACTTTCAAATATCAAAATCAAAAACCTACAGAGATCTACAGCTACTGACATTCATTGTCAGACCACAGATGAACTTTTTTCCAGATTTGGCAAATCTTCAAATCCAAGTCTCTAGATGTTATGGATCTAACATCTAGCAACCCAGATAATCTATTGACACCATAACCAATATGTTTAACACAAAAAAAATAACATCTAACAAAGGATCAAAGTCAGATTTTAAAATTAGGGTTCTACCTGTTTACACCTTGATCCTTGATTCTGATCTTGTGATTTGTGACGCCCCCAAAATTAGGTATATATCACCCATCTTGAGTCGCCAGATACATGGTACATAATTCAAATACAACTTAATAATACAATTGTCGTGTACAATACGACAAAACATAAACTGTGAGTTTGAATACAAATATTGTCTACTAGAGAATATACAAACTCAAAAGGAGTCCTCATTACAATTATTATCACACTATATCACAGAATAGTGAGGACTACTAATGCACCATCTAAGACCATCACTCCGTTCCCCGACTCGTCCCAGCTATTCTCATTTCCTTAAGAGAACAGTGAAAGACAGGGTGAGCTCAACTAGCCCAGTAAGAAATATTATGACTAAGATAATGCAGAATAAATTATCATTAGCCTTAAACAGTGTTAAACTTATACAATATAACAAACATCAAGTTAACTGCAGCGGAACAAGCAATCCATTAAAAGAGTCAAGTAGAGAATAAAATCTACTATCTTTTATGATTTAAAAGGTTTTTCATCACTTTTATCGCAGGGACTCAGTTTAATAAATAATCCACATCATCGAATCACCCCTGCACTACGGCCAAGGATATTCTTTAGTATCACGACCACAATTATCCATGCACTACGGGCCAAGAATATTTGTGCATTCATTAATGGTCATGATCATGCCAACAACTATCCATCAATGCACTACGGGCCAATGAGGACTTTTACCACATCATTTATAACATTACGATCATGATTACACCGGATAATCCCTGGTCATAATCATACCAAGTCCATCTATGCACTACAGGCCACATATAACTTTCAATAAAATATAAACATGAGGATGATGACAATGATATAAGAATTCAATCAAACAAGTTCAAGAATTAATTTATCTAGGAACCAATAACGTCCAAACTGTCAACATGATACTGCTTTGTAGAGTAAAATTCAAGAATGCTCAGAAGAATATTTTCATGAAAAGATCTTTGGATGAAGCTTAAATATCAAGGATATTCCACTAATTTCATAGAGTATAGAAGTAAAAGTTTTAACCAACTGAGTATAATAAAGAATGGAATAACAAAAGAAATAACCATGCATGCGATAGACCGCACAGGCAGGTTATTCCAACAGAATAATAAATAACGGAACCCGGTCCGCGTAAACGCATTGCATGACAAGATATTCAAACAAATAATAAAGAATGGAACCGTGTCTAGCGTAAAAGCGCATGCATGAGGATATTCCAGCGAGAATAATAAAGACTAGAACCGGTCGGCGTAAAACGCATGATGGATATTCCAAATGAATAATAAAATGGAATAATGTAAGAATTTCACCAAGTATAGGGTAGGCCGCGTGATACTGGGATATTCAATAGAATAAATAATGGAATAACAGAAGTTCTCTTCATGAATACAAAAGAAATAATACCCCTTATATTAGTAGGAGATTGAATACTGTAGTAGTGTAGTAACAGAATACTCTTCTTCTTTCTCTCTTATACTCTCTACACTTTCTCTCTCTATAGCTTGAATGAATTCGTGAAAAATAATGAAGAACTAGGCCTCTATTTATAGAAGATTTCTAGCTTAGCACTTGCAATGTGAAAAGGCAAGCGGCTTGACGACTGGTGATGTGAAAAGAAAAGTGGTTTAACGCCTGTAATGTGAAACACCAAGTGGTTTGATGCCTGTAATGTTAAACACCAAGTGGTTTGACGACTGTAATGTGAAACGACAATTGGTTCGACGCCTGTAATGTGAAACCAGAATTGGTTCGACGCCTATAATATGAAACGGCAATTGGTTTGACGTCTAGTAAAGGTAATTACTATTGGCGAAAGAGACTCTTAGATGATGACATATTGGGCCCCGTAGACTAACCAAATTTACCACAAACGTCTCATAATAGACTCTTTATATACATCAAGGATTGAATAAATATAACCACAAATCATTTTATTTTTAATCAACACATATTTAATCTTTCAACAATTATTAATCATTAATATTATAACTTGTCGTCTCAATTATTGATTTAATAATATAAAATATTATCTGAGATAATCTTGTGACAATAATTGAATCAATAATATAAGAGATATCTTTGCAAAGAATTATTGTAGCAATAATTGAGTATAAGCGAGTGACTTCTCATGTAAGCATCAATAATCAATCTGTAGTGTGCTACTATGCAACCACGCGTATTCTTGTACTTTTACTACAGGGTAGTTCAACAGTTTTAACGGTAACACCTCTGCCGTTATTTTTATAGAAAGATAATTTTGTCGTTTTCTAACTACGACAATACTTCCGTTGTGGGATCCACCAATGATTGTGTCGTCGTACGAATATTCCCTGACAAAAAGAATATTCCCCGACCAATCGAATATTATATAACCACTTGCTTACTTTGCAAAATTTGTAAATATTACCCACAACTATAACATTATATCAAATCAACACCATAATATTCAAAAATATAATTCGAGAAAATTATTCTTTATTCATAAAAGTTTGAGTCTTACATGATTTGTTAATGATAAACGTGGGGCTGTGTTTTGGGACTGGTATGCAATATAATTTCGTGGGTTTGGGTGAGAGAGGGTCTAGTTGGGTGTTTGTGCAAAAATGGCCTAACAAATGATCCTTTCTCTCTCTTAAATCTATTTATAGTGCTTGTATGCAATGTATTCAGATGAAAAGAGCTGATTTGCTGGAGTTTTTTAGCACATGGGGTAGTTGGGTTTGGTCACCAACTCACCTAAAGTCAAAATCTACAAACTAGCTTCAATTATGCAAGAGGGGCAATTTGATCTTTTCGCTTTTATTTTTAATGGCAATCTTGTAAACATGACAAACCCTTAGGGTTTGACCCTTAGGGTTTAACCCTAAGGTTAGCACAAATTTGAAATTCTAGGATTTTTATTTAGGGTTTGTGCAAAATTTTAGTTTCTAAAAAAAATAAAATTAGGGTTTTCCTTAAGTATATTAGATTTCTAATTATCTAAAATTGAAAATTAAATTAAGAATTTACTAATTATAATTAACCTCGCTAATTTAGCAATTAGGGCACCAATTAGCAAATTAGGGTTTATAATATAAATATTAGGATTTTTAGAAATTTAATATTTCTAAATATTAATTAGGGTTTACTTAATTAATTATAGAATTTTATAATACTTCACCATAATCGTAATCACACAGTCACGTAGCAGTTTCGAACTCAAATTGAGTTTTAAACTAGGGTTTCTAATTAAAGTTCCTAACTTTTAGAAATTAGGGATTTTAAGTTTAGAAATTAGGTTTTCCTAATTGTTATATAAATGTATAATAACTGTCATTAGACATATTAACATAGTATTAAAACTACAAAATGACTTAACAACTTCTTTAAAGTCGTAATTAACTTTCGAATTAGGGTTTCTAATCAATTAGAGTCCATAAATATTAATTAGGGTTCAAAATAATTAGGGTTTTCCCTAATTAAAAATTATATTCTATCATACATGTCATTATTCATATAACACAGTGACTTAACAGATTTCAAAGTCTTATTTGACTGCAAAACTAGGGTTATCAGTAACACTAGGGTTTGGTCATAATACACCATAATTGACCAACTATTATCAATGTGTACTTACAGTACATATCTATAGCACTGAAAAATCAAAATATAATATTATTATATTATTATTCTCATCCCTTGATAAAAATCCAAAATTAGGGTTTGCATTTCATATCTGATTTATTATTCATATTTAACATTATTAATTAACTTAATTAAACTAGCATAAATTCATATATTAAAATAGATTAATTATTATAATAATTCTAATAATCATTTCATATATTATTTAAATAATATATAATTATATTTTCTTGGAAAATAAATAATAAAAACATTTCTACTTTAAAATTAATTATTAAAAGAATAAACTTTGTAATAATTAATAATTCTAAAATAAAATTATTTGTAAACATTCATGTAATAAATATATTATTATTTATTACATAATTACATACACATTATCTTGTACAAATCCTCATCCTTAAAATAAATAAAAAAATATACGCATAATTTTTGATTTAATTATATAAAAAATATCGGGTTGTTACATTCACCCTCCCTTATAAAGATTTCGTCCCCGGAATCACCATTTTAAAATCTATACATACAAGGGTATATAGCATACACAACCATTACCAGTAGATCTCGATCATAATTTGATCGAACTGATCTTTAACTATTCACATAAAACTTGTCTATCTGATTAAACAGAAATTTGATTTCTAAAAGAACTCAAATTCCTCCTTCAAAATAATTTATAAAATAATTTTACTATATATAAGAAAATAATATTTATTAGAATAATACCTGGAGTTACATCCCCGGCTGCCACGATATCTTGAACGGTCATGTTGAAGACGCTTGCGGTTGATTTCGTTGGTTTGTTTGTTGATGTTGGTCCCGTTGTCATCAATGTCCTGCTGCCTTTTCTCATATTCGCATTCCTTGCCTCCCATCTCCTTCTTGGACAGTCTTCCACCTTATACTCCATTGATTCACACTTAAATCACGTAGACTTGCCCTTTATCTCCTTTCATTTTATCGTATAGGTGACAAAACTGTGACGCCCCCAAAATAGGTATACATCACCCATCTTGAGTCGCCAAATACATGGTACAAAATTCAAATACAACTTAGTTATACAACAATCGTGTAACATACGACAAAACATATGCTGTGAGTTTGAATACAAATATTGTCATCTAAAGAGTATACAAACTCAATGGAGTCCTCATTACAATTATTATCACACTATTTCACAGAATAGTGAGGACTACTAATGCACCATCTAGGACCATCACTCCGTTCCCGACTAGTCCCGACTACGTTCTCATTTCTGAAGAGAAACGGTGAAAGAAAGTGTGAGCTCAACTAGCCCAAAGAAGAAATATTATGACTAAGATAATGAGAATAATTTATCGTTAGCCTTCAACAATGTTAAAGCGATAAAATATAATAAATATCAAGTTTAACTGCGAGATGGAACAAGCAATCCATTAAAAGAGTCAAGTAGAGAATAAAATCTACTATCTTTTATGATTTAAAAGGTTTTCATCACTTTTATCATTTGGGACTCAACTTAATAAAAATCCACATCATCGAATCACCCCTGCACTACGACCAAGGATATTCTTTAGTATCACGACCACAATTATCCATGCACTACGGGCCAAGAATATTTGTGTATTCATTAATGCTCATGATCATGCCAACAACTGTCCATCAATGCACTACGGGCCAATGATGACTTTTACCACATCATTTGTAACATTACGGTCATGATTACACCAAATAATCTCTGGTCATAATCATACCAAGTCCATCTATGCACTACAGGCCACAGATGACTTTCAACATAATATAAACATGAGGATGATGACAATGATATAAGAATTTAATAAAACAAGTTCAAGAATTAATTTATCTAGGAACTAATAACGTCTAAATTGTCAACATGATACTACTTTGTAGAGTAAAATTCAAGAATGCTCAGAAGAATATTTCCATGAAAAGATACTGGATGGAGCACAAATTATATCAAGGATATTCCACTAATTTCATGGAGTATAGAAGTCAAAGTTTTAACCAACTGAGTATAATCAAGAATGGAATAACAAAAGAAATCACCATGCATGCGGTGCAGACAGGCAGGTTATTCCAACGAATAATAAGTAAGCGGAACGGTGTCAAAGTAAATTGCACCGATAGGATGTTCCAATGAGAATAATCTGAGGCGGAACCGGTCCGGCGTAAAATGCATGCATGTGATATTCAGCGAGAATAATAATAAAGATGGAACCAGTCCGGGTAAAAGCGCATTGACGGGATATTCCAACAGAATAATAATAAAGATGGAACCAGGTCAAGCGTAAAACGCACAGACAGGATATTCCAACAGAATAATAATAAAAACGGAATATTAGAAGAATGTCACCAAGTATAGGGTAGTCCGCGTATCTTTGGTTATTCAATGAGAATAATAAATAATGGAATAACTGAAGTTCTCTTCATGAATATAAAAGAAATAACACCCCTTACATTAGTAGGAGATTGAATAACGCGCAGAGTGTAGTAACAGAATACTCTTCTTCTTTCTCTCTTATTCTCTCTATACTTTCTCTCTATAGCTTGAATGAATTCGTGAAAATAATGAAGAACTAGGCCTCTATTTATAGAAGATTTCTAGCTTAGCACTTACTGATGTGAAAAGGCAAGTGACTTGATTATTTAGTGATGTGAAAAGAAAAGTAGTTTGGCCTTTTGTAATGTGAAACACCAAGTGGTTTGGCGCTTTGTAATGTGAAACACCAAGTGGTT
The DNA here is from genome assembly GCA_020205615.1 of Panax quinquefolius. NCBI lineage: Eukaryota > Viridiplantae > Streptophyta > Magnoliopsida > Apiales > Araliaceae > Panax > Panax quinquefolius. The sequence continues at coordinate 50,762,833 of CM035167.1, read as the reverse complement.
TAGCGCTTTGTAATGTGAAACGACAACCTGGTTTGGCCTTTGTAATGTGAAACGAGAATTGGTTCGGCCTTTGTAATATATAAACGGCAATTGGTTTGACGTCTGGTAAAGGTAATTACTATTGGCGAAAGAGACTCTTAGATGATGACATATGGGGCCCCGTAGACTAACCAAATTTACCACAAACGTCTCATAATAGACTCTTTATATACATCAAGGATTGAATAAATATTACCACAAATCATTTTATTTTTATCAACACATATTTAATCTTTCAACAATTATTAATCATTAATATTATAACTTGTCGTCTCAATTATTGATTTAATAATATAAAATATTATCTGATGATAATCTTTGTGACAATAATTGAATCAATAATATAAGAGATATATGTAGAATAACCATCGTAATAATAATTGAGTATAAGCGAGTGACTTCTCACGTAAGCATCAATAATCAATACCGTGTGCTACTATGCAACCACGCGTATTATTGTACTTTTACTACCGGGTAGTTTAACAGTTTTAACGGTAACACCTCTGCCGTTATTTTTATAGAAATATAATTTTGTCATTTTCTAACTACGACAATACTTCCGTTGTGGGATCCACCAATGATTGTGCCGTCATACGAATATTCCCTGACAAAAAGAATATTCTCCAACCAATCTAATATTATATAACCACTTGCTTACTTTGCAAAATTTGTAAATATTACCCACAACTATAACATTATATCAAATCAACACCATAATATTCAAAAATATAATTCAAGAAAATTATTCTTTATTCATAAAAGTTGGAGTCTTACATGATTTGTTAATGATAAACGTGGTGCTGTGTTTTGGGACTGGTATGCAATAAAATTTCATGGGTTTAGGTGAGAGAGGGTCTAGTTGGGTGTTTGTGCAAAAATGGACTAACAAATGATCCTTTCTCTCTCTTAAATCTATTTATAGTGCTTGTATGCAATGTATTCAGATGAAAAGAGCGGATTTGCTGGAGTTTTCTAGCACATGGGGTAGTTGGGTTTGGTCACCAACTCACCTAAAGTCAAAATTTACAAACTAGCTTCAATTATGCAAGAGGGGCAATTTGGTCTTTTTGCTTTTATTTTTAATGGCAATCTTGTAAACATGACAAACCCTTAGGGTTTGACCCTTAGGGTTTAACCCTAAGGTTAGCACAAATTTGAAATTCTAGGATTTTTATTTAGGGTTTGTGCAAAATTTTAGTTTCTAAAAAAAATAAAATTAGGGTTTTCCTTAAGTATATTAGATTTCTAATTATCTAAAATTGAAAATTAAATTAAGAATTTACTAATTATAATTAACCTCGCTAATTTAGCAATTAGGGCACCAATTAGCAAATTAGGGTTTATAATATAAATATTAGGATTTTTAGAAATTTAATATTTCTAAATATTAATTAGGGTTTACTTAATTAATCATAGAATTTTGAAATACTTCACCATAATCGTAATCACACAGTCACGTAGCAGTTTTGAACTCAAATTGAGTTTTAAACTAGGGTTTCTAATTAAGGTTCCTAGCTTTTAGAAATTAGGGTTTTTAAGTTTAGAAATTAGGTTTTTCCTAATTATTATATAAATGTATAATAACCGTCATTAGACATATTATACATGTAAGACCCCAACTTATTATTAATGAAATTTAATTTTCTATTTATTATTTTGAAATAGTAAGGGTTGATTTGATTAATGTGGATAGTTATGGGTAAAATACGCAAATATTTCAAAATAAGCAAGTGGTTATAAAATATTCATTGTTGTGGGAATATTCGTTTGGTCGTGGAATATTCAGATCGTTGGGAATATTAAATGACGATCCAACACGTACCATGTGGGCCCCATAACTGAAAGCGATTGGATGAAGAAAACGACAAATATAAGTTGGTTAAAAATAACTGGCGTAGTTGTTATCAATTATAATTGTTAAAATACTCGGTGGTTAAAACACAAGAAGTATTACCAGATTGCACCAATTATTGATTCTTACGTAAGAAGGCACTATTCAATAATGGTTACGAATTATCGCTCAAAGATTTTATTAATAATTGTGCGTTGATATTTTATATTGTTGTTGTTTCAATAATTGTCATTACACAAGATTTTTCATTATCGAAGCAATAATTCATATTATCTGAATAATATTATTAGATAACATTATTGGCAATGTCTAGAAAGTTCGCCTCAAGGAGAGGTTTGGTCACCTAATCATGGCGCCAAGAAGGAGAAATTTTATTGGAAAGCCCCTCTTCCGGGAACCGCCTCGTTGTTAATATTGTGATTCTCGTAATATTATTTGTGAATAATTAATTATTGATTCATATGATGAGAAAATATTGATTTTATGTGGATATAGATGGAGAAAATTTTATTGTGACAATTGTTGAAAATTAAAATTTTATCTTTTCTCGATAAATAAATATATTATTATATTTTAATAATATAATAATGGTGATATTTTTACAACGAATGTGGGATATATGAGTATACGAGGAGGATGAGTATTTTTGTTGCAATAAATGTTTAAAACATGTTAAACATGCTCTGGTGGACCCCATTTATTGATCGAAATTTGATTATAGCACCGTAAAATCGCTGCTTATGGATTTTGGTCATTTTCGCATTTGGAATTTGGAAAAACTTTCTTTCGCAGTTGTAGAGAATTGAATTTTCTATAAAAACTCGTGAGATTCGAATTTTCCGATAGAAGGGCTATTTATTATGAATTATTAAAGTTCAAGTTCAAATAATTGATTTTGGAAGTTTAAAATATTTTAAATAATAAAAACGTTTTTTGTTTGTTTTGTGGTCTACAACATGTGCAAAATGAGCTGAGATCAGATCTAAGAAGGTTGGCATGAGAAATTTTAATATATATATTAATATTTTATTAAATTTTCGCTTTGGTGTTCTAAGCATTTTCCTATAAATAGGTGCTTAGGTTAGAATTGAAAATCACACCGTAAACTCAAGTTTTCTCTCTATATTATCGAGTTTATTCTTGTGAGTATTTTGAGTATACTTTGAGTATTGTTATACGGTGCAAGTCCAAGTCATAGCCTATATATCCTGTTTCAAATTTAGAGGTAACCGATCTTTCGAGGTAAGGGATATTATTATTTTTTTCAGAATGATATTATTTCTTCAATATCATTATGTTGAAATATTGATCTCAAGTTTTTATCAAATTTGGAACTTTTGGTGTCTGAGTTACTATTCACGATACTGGCACTATTCACGATATACTGAGTATTATTCACTTAATACTGGCACTATTCATCGAAAAATAAAATTTCTTCTTTTTGTCCAAAATATCTACTATGGATACTAGCTTTGATTGTATCCATGTTTTGATCATTCTTGAATTTTACACCACCGTGATTATTTTTGAGGTATTGTTGGACATGGATAAAACAAAAAGTACTAATCCTTAATCCTTAATCCTTGTCATTTGCTTTTGGATTCGATTCGCTTTTAAAAATATTTTCATAATCTTAGGCCTTAAATGATGATATTATGGAATATCTTTGGCCTGTAGTGCAAAGATGAATGATTTTCAAGAATATCTTTGGCCCGTAGTGCAAAAAGATGAACAGTGTTTAGATGAACATGACTAATCGATGAATATCTTTGGGTTCGTAGTGCAAAAAGATGAATATTTGATTCCAGATGTATATTGATTGATGTTACAGGATAAAAGATAGACGATGAACTTTTAAATTCATACATAGAAGATAGTAGTTTGCATTCTCTACTTAACTCTTCTAATGAATTATTATTTCATTGCGTAATATTGATTTAAAATTTGTTGTCTATTGTATTCTATTAGATTTTTCCTGTTGAAGACTAACGATAATTTGTTGTATATTATCTTAGTCATAATATTCTTTATCGGGCTAGTTGAGCTCACCCTTTTTCCTTTTGTTCCATTTTTCTTCTCGTGAGGCTAGAATATAGCGAGTATTTAGTCTGGGTATGGAATGAAGGTTTTAGAAAGAGTTGTTTAGTAGTCCTCACCATTTTTGTAAAATAATGTATCAATAAATGTGATGAGGATTTATTTGAGTATAGATATTGTCTAGAAGATAATATTTGTATTCAAACTCACAGCTTTACTATTGTAATAATAAAGTTGTAGTTGTTTCGCACTCATGTATCGACAACTCGTAATGGGTGATGTATACCTATTTTGGGGGCGCCAGTTGGTATCGTAGCTTAGTGATATGATCTCCAAGAGATCGGGGAATAGAACTAGGAGGGAGAGACGAGTAAATCCTTCGCTAGTGTGTCCTACCTAAGCTTATTTGTTAGTTGGTCAAGATATATAGGGATATTTTGTGATATATTGATTTCCTTAATTAACCCTTTTTTTGGCGACAAGATTTGAGAATGTCGAATCGAGAATATTAACAATGGAAATGAGACCGTGGAGACGCTCAGACTCACCAACGAGGAGAACGTGCAACAGTCGGCAATGTTCCTCCCGTGAACAACACCACCGAAAGCGAGATGATGAACGAGGGATGTTTAGAAGCTTTTTGCAGCTTCATGCAAAATCGCATTTAGGAGACTCGTGTTCAAAATACAGGAGGAAATGATAGCAATTCACGGGTTGTCACAAACCAAGCAGATTCAAAGAGTTGGGACCACGAATTTAAGGGAAAGCCGATCCGATCATGGCGGAAACACGGGTCAAGCAAATTACCAAGATATTCGATGTCTTGGGATGCACGGAGGAATGAAGGTTCCATTTGCCACCTTTATGTTCCGTGGCGAAGGCAGATCATCGGTGGGAGTCTGTGAAGCTGCACTCCATCCAAACCGCACTCAAGATGCCTTGGGAGACATTTCAGAACTATTTAATGACAAATACTTTCCGAAAGTGTTCGGCTATATGAAGGAAGTGGAGTTTATTAGATTGGAGCAGTAACAACATGACGATTGTCTCAAAGACGAGGCAAAGTTTGCAGAGTTATCCGTGTTTGCACCTCATTTGGTGGAGAATGAGGAGCGTATGACTTTTAATGTTTCTTAGAGGTTTGAAACCCAAGATACGCCAAGATCTCATTTCTCATAAATTTTCTCTATTCAGATGTTGTTAATAGGCTCAATTGTTAGAGCGAGATAACGAGTATGTTCAACCGAGGGACCATAACCAGGATCGCACCGTAGATAAGCAATCAATGTAATAATGATAACCAATGGAGAAAGAAACAGACGGACAAAATGGTAACCACTCTGGTGGTAATCATGGCCATGAAAATAGAAGAAGCGAAGTCGAGGAGATTTTAAAAGAGGAGATTTAACAACGACTATGTGAAGACGACAGCGGTCGGCAAAGAATCGGTTCTAAGGGAGGAGAACGACCAACCCATTATATGCTATAAATGCGGAAAGAGGGACATATCACCCAAACCGCCCACAACAGTTCAAGGTATGCTATAATTGTGGAAAGGAAGGACATATCGCCGAGATTGTATGCAGAAGCGAAACCTAGTTCAATGGGGACGGTGACTCAAAAGACTATCCCGTAAAAGTCAAAGTCAACGATTTCCGGAAGAGCGTTTGTTGTGGATCGGTCAAAATGCGAGGAACCCAAACGAGGTGATCACGGGTAAGCTATTTATAAATTCTCACTAAGTTTATACCTTACTTGATACCGGCATACCCATTCATTTATCTCTCCCGCTTGTGCTCAACGCTTAAACTTGACTCGAGAAATTAGACTTTGACCTATCTCGTGGAAACTCCGTTAGAGAAACTTTCATCACATCCACTCGCTTATAAATCTTGTTTGATTCAAGTTGGCACCATTACCTTACCGCAATGACCTTATCTCTTTAAAGATACTTGCTTTTGATGTGATTTTAGGGATTGATTGGTTAACTACTCATCATGCCAAAATTGATTGTTTTCGTAAGGTTGTTAGTTTTCATATTCCTAACCAACCTGTTGTATTTAATTCAAGCAACTAAACCATTAAAATCAATCACCGCTATATCTAATCATAAAGCTATTCGCTTATTGAAAAACGGATGTCAAGCTTTCTTAGCCCATGTTATGGATTTGAATAAAGACACGCCAAATTTGAATAATATTCTGTTGTTATCGACTTTTCCGACGATTTTCTCAAGAACTTCCCGCCACCCCGTAACGTGAAGTTGAATTCTTTATTGATCTTGAACCTAGTACAAAGCCCATTTCTAAAACCCCATATCGAATGGCTCCTATTGAACTTCAGGAGTTAAAGGTCCAACTACAGTGAATTGTTGGACATCGGTTTCATTCGCCCCTAGTACATCTCCTGGGGTGCTCCTGTTTTATTCAGTAAAGAAGAAAGACGGGAGTATGCGACTTTGTATTGACTATCTGAATTGAACCATGTCACCATCAAGAATAGGTATCCTCTACCTCGATTGATGACTTGTTTGACCAATTGCAAGGGGCACAATTCTTTTCAAAATCGATCTTCGCTCGGATATCATCACCAAGATTAGAACCGAGGATATTCCAAAGACCGCTTTCGTAACTCCTCAGATGGGCATTATGAATTCTTAGTCATGTCTTTCTGACTAACTAATGCTCCCGCGGCTTTCATGGATATGATGAACCGAGTATTCAAGGAATATTTGGATCAATTCGTTGTTGTCTTTATTGATGACATCCTCATATATTCCAAAAGCCGTGAAGATCATGAGCACCATTTGAAGTCGGTACTCCAAAGGCTTCGTGAAAACCAACTATATGCCAAATTGAAGAAATGCGAGTTCGCTCGAGGAAGTAGCATTTCTTGGGCACGTGGTGTCAAAACATGGAGTATCCGTGGATCCCGCCAAGATTGAAGCAATACAAAGTTGGGAGCAACCAAGTTTCGTGATCAAGCACGTAGCTTTTTGGGCTTAATTGGTTATTATCGGAGATTCGTGGAAGGATTTTTCTAATCGCTACTCCATTAACTCAAATTGACTAAAAGATACAAAAAAATTTGCTTGAGCGTAAGAATGCGAGAAAAGTTTCCAAGAGCTTAAGAGGAGACTTATTTTAAGACTGTTTCTAACAATACCATCCGTTTGGATGGATTTGTTATTCACAAACGATGCTTCGTGCAAAGGGTTAGGATGTGTTCTCATGCAACGTGGGAAAGTCATAGCCTATGCCTCGCGACAACTTAAAGAGTATGAGAGGAATTATCCTACTCATGATCTAGAGTTGGCAAGTAAATATTTTCGCTTAAAGATATGGAGGCACTATCTATATGGGGAGAAAGTGGAGATATATTCGCACCATAAAAGCCTTAAATATTTCTTCACTCAAAAAGAACTCAACACGCGGCAATGACGCTGGCTCGAGCTATTGAAAGACTACGACCACACTATTCAATACCATCCCGAAAAGTTTAACGTGGTAGCCGACGCGTTGAGTAGAAGATCATATGCGGAACGAAAAGCGATGATGTCAAGTATACGACAGAGCCAACTTTAATAGAAAAGTTAAGGTTGCTCAAGCCACCAACCTTGAGAGTCGATGCGTATGAAGAAGAAGAAAGTACAAGAAGGAGCTATTCCTAAGCTTAGAATTGATGAAGAAGGGATACTTTGAGTCCACTCTAGACTTTGTGTCCCTAACGACTCGATTTGAAGTACAAGATTATGATGGAGGCACACAATACACCATTTGCAATCCATCCCGAAGTACTAAATGTACCGTGATCTTCGACATACATTTTGGTGGAACAATATGAAGAGAGAGATTGCAAAGTTTATCTCGATGTGTTTAACTTGCTAACGGTAAAGGCGTGAGCATCTAGTACCTAAGGGTCCGTTGTAACCACTTGAGATTCGAAATGGAAGTGGGAACACATTACCATGGATTTCATTACGGGTCTTCCTACGGCTTTCAAGGCATCAATGCTATTTGGGTTATTGTTGATAGATTAACCAAGTTCCGCTTCATTTCTTGCCGACACGGAGACTTATTCCTTGAACGCCTTGCTAGTATGTATACATGAATGAGATTGTAAGGTTGCATGGCATGCCAAGATCCATAGTTTTGGATCGTGACCCAAGATTCACTTCAAGATTTTGGGTTAGCTTGCAAAAAGCTGGGGGCACGGATTTACGATTTAGTTCGCATACCATCCCAAAACGGACGGACAATCGAGAGAGGACTATTCAAACTCTTGAAGATCTATTAAGACTCAGGTCCTAGACTTCAAGGGCGTTGGGATAAGTATTTACCATTGGTAGAATTCTCCTACAACAACAGCTTATCGTGCAAGTATAGGTATGGCTCCATTTCAAGCATTATATGGACGAAAGTGTCGCTCTTCCAATATGTTGGGATGAGGTGGGTGAAGCAACATTGTTGGGACCCGAAGTTAGTACGTATGACTCACCGAAAAGATCCAAATGATTCGACAACGATATACAAAACGGCACAAGATCGACAAAAGAGTTATGCGGATCTTCATCGAAAGGACGTGGAATTTAGTGGGGGATCATGTATTATTGCGTGTTGCTCCATGGAAGGAGTTACAAGATTTGGGAAGAGAGGAAAGCTCAATCCACGATTTTATGGTCCATTTCAAATTCTTGACCGAGTAGGAAATGTAGCCTATAGACTTGCGTTACCTCCAAGTATGTCTCGTGTTCATAATGTGTTTCACATATCCGATTTCGTAAATATGTGAAAGACCCGAACCACGTTATAGAGTTAGAACCGGACAAAATAGCCAAGACTTTAACGATGAGGAGGTACTGTCAAGATCTTGGATAGGAAGGAGCATGTCCTACGCCAAGAAAGGTCATACCACAAGTTAAAGTTTTGTGGAGGAATCATGCTATAGAGGAAATGACTTCGGGAATTGAAACGGAAATGAAAGCGAGGTATCCTCACCTTTTGAAAACACTGTGTACGCACGTCAATTTCGAGGACTAAATTTCATAAGGAGGGAGGTTGTAAGACCCCAACTTATTATTAATGAAATTTAATTTTCTATTTATTATTTTGAAATAGTAAGGGTTGATTTGATTAATGTGGATAGTTATGGGTAAAATACGCAAATATTTCAAAATAAGCAAGTGGTTATAAAATATTCATTATTGTTGGGAATATTCGTTTGGTCGTGGAATATTCGTGCATCGTCGGAGAATATTCGCATTTATTTGCCAGTGACCATGTGTGGTCCCCATAACTGAAAAGCGATTGGATGAAGAAAACGACAAATATAAGTTGGTTAAAAAATAACTGGCGTAGTTGTTTATCAAGTTAATATCCGTTAAAATACTTGTGGTTAAAACACAAGAGTACATTACCAGATTGCACCAATTATTGATTCTTACGTAAGAAGGCACTATTCAATAATGGTTACATGAATTATCGCTCAAGATTTTATTTTATTAATAATAATTGCGTTGATATTTTATATTGTTGTTGTTTCAATAATTGTCATTACACAAGATTTTCATTATCGAAGCAATAATTCATATTATCTGAATAATATTATTAGATAACATTATTGGCAATGTCTAGAAAGTTCGCTCTAAGGAGAGGTTTGGTCACCTAATCAAGCGCCAAGAAGGAGAAATTTTTATTGGAAAGCCCCTCTTTCCTGAACCGCTCGATTGTTAATATTGTGATTCTATAATATTATTTGTGAATAATTAATTATTGATTCATATGATGAGAAAAATATTGATTTTATGTGGATATAGATGGAGAAATTTTTATTGTGACAATTGTTGAAAAATTGAAATTTTATCTTTTTCTCGATAAATAAATATATTATTATATTTTAATAATATAATAATGGTGATATTTTTACAAACTAATGTGGGATATATGAGTATACGAGGAGGATGAGTATTTTGTTGCAATAAATGTTTAAAACATGTTAAACATGCTCTTGGGGTGGACCCCATTTATCGATCGAAATTTGATTATAACCAGTAAAATCATCGTTTGTGGATTTTTGGCCAATTTCATTTGGAATTTGGAAAACTTTCTTCCGCAAAGTTGTAGAGAATTGAATTTTCTATAAAAACTCATGAGATTCGAATTTTCTGATAGAAGGGCTATTTATTATGAATTATTGAAGTTCAAGTTCAAATAATTGATTTTTGGAAGTTTAAAATATTTTAAATAATAAAACGTTTTTTTGTTTGTTTTGTGGGCTACAACATGTGCAAAATGAGCTGAGATCAGATCTAAGAAGGTTGGCGAGAAATTTTAATATATATATTAATATTTTATTAAATTTTTCGCTTTGGTGTTCTAAGCATTTTCCTATAAATAGGTGCTTAGGTTAGAATTGAAAATCACACCATAAATCAAGTTTTTCTCTATATTATCGAGCGTATTCTTGTGAGTATTTTGAGTATACTTTGAGTATTGTTATACTGGTGCAAGTCCAAGTCATAGCCTATATCCTGTGTTTCAAATTTAGAGGTACCGATCTTTCGAGGTAAGGGATATTATTTTTTTCAGAATGATATTATTTCTTCAATATCATTATGTTGAAATATTGATCTCAAGTTTTTATCAAATTTGGAACTTTTGGTGTCTGAGTTACTATTCACGATACTGCAAGACTATTCACGATACTGCAGATTATTCACTTAATACGGCACTATTCATCTAAAAATGAAAATTTCTTCTTTTGTCCAAAATATCTACTATGGATACTAGCTTTGATTGTATCCATGTTTTGATCATTCTTGAATTTTACACCACCGTGATTATTTTTGAGGTATTTTTGGACATGGATAAAAACAGTACTCTAATCCTTAATCCTTAATCCTTTTCATTTTGTTTCATCGATTCGTTTTTTTAAAAATATTTTTCATAATCTTCGCCTTAAATGATGATATTATGGAATATCTTTTGGCCCAGTAGTGCAAAGATGAATGATTTTCAAGAATATCTTTGGCCCGTAGAGCAAAGATGAACAGTGTTTAGATGAACATGACTAATCGATGAATATCTTGGGCTCAGAGTGCAAAGATGAATATTTGATTCCAGATGTATATTGATTGATGTTACAGGATAAAAGATAGACGATGAACTTTTAAATTCATACATAGAAGATAGTAGTTTGCATTCTCTACTTAACTCTTCTAATGAATTATTATTTCATCATGTAATATTGATTTAAAATTTGTTGTCTATTGTATTCTATTAGATTTTTCCGTTGAAGACTAACGATAATTTGTTGTATATTATCTTAGTCATAATATTCTTTACCGGGCTAGTTGAGCTCACCCTTTTCCTTTTTGTTCCATTTTTTTCTTCTCGTGAGGCGAGAATATAGCGAGTATTTAGCTCTGGGTATGGAATGAAGGTTTTAGAAAGAGTTGTTTAGTAGTCCTCACCATTTTGTAAAATAATGTATCAATAAATGTGATGAGGATTTATTTGAGTATAGATATTGTCTAGAAGATAATATTTGTATTCAAACTCACAGCTTTTACTATTGTAATAATAAAGTTGTAGTTGTTTCGTACTCATGTATTGACAACCGTAATGGGTGATGTATACCTATTTTGGGGGCGCCAAAATAATTAATTATTAAAAGAATAAACTTTATAATAATCAATAATTCTAAAATAAAATTATTTGTAAACATTCATGTAATAAATATATTATTATTTATTACATAATTACATACACATTATCTTGTACAAATCCTCATCCTTAAAATAAAAAAAAAATATATCGCATAATTTCTGATTTAATTATATAGAAAATATCGGGTTGTTACATTCACCCTCCCTTATAAAGATTTCGTCCCCGGAATCACCGTTTTAAAATCTATACATACAAGGGTACATAGCATACACAATCATTACCAGTAGATCTCGATCATAATTTGATCGAACTGATCTTTAACTATTCACATAAAACTTGTCTATCTGATTAAACAAAAATTTGATTTCTAACAGAACTCAAATTCCTCCTTCAAAATAATTTATAAAATAATTTTACTATATATAAGAAAATAATATTTATTAGAATAATACCTGGAGTTGCATCCCCAGCTGCCACGATATCTTGAACGGTCATGTTGAAGACGCTTGCGGTTGATTTCGTTGGTTTGTTTGTTGATGTTGGTCCCGTTGTCACCAATGTCCTGCTGCCTTTTCTAATATTCGCATTCCTTGCCTCCCATCTCCTTCTTGGACAGTCTTCCACCTTATACTCCATTGATTCACACTTAAATCACGTAGACTTGCCCTTTATCTCCTTTCATTTTATCGTATAGGTGACAAAACTGTGACGCCCCCAAAATAGGTATACATCACCCATCTTGAGTCGCCAAATACATGGTACAAAATTCAAATACAACTTAGTTATACAACAATCGTGTAAAATACGACAAAACATATGTTGTGAGTTTAAATACAAATATTGTCATCTAAAGAGTATACAAACTCAATGGAGTCCTCATTACAATTATTATCACACTATTTCACAGAATAGTGAGGACTACTAATGCACCATCTAGGACCATCACTCGTTCCCGACTAGCTAGTCCCACCACGTTCTCATTTCAAGAGAAACGGTGAAAGAAAGGGTGAGCTCAACTAGCCCAGTAAGAAATATTATGACTAAGATAATACAGAATAATTTATCGTTAGCCTTCAACAATGTTAAACTGATAAAATATAATAAATATCAAGTTTAACTGCAGTGGAACAAGCAATCCATTAAACGAGTCAAGTAGAGAATATAATCTACTATCTTTTATGATTTAAAAGGTTTTTTATTACTTTTATCGCTGGGACTCAGCTTAATAAAAAATCCACATCATCGAATCACCCCTGCACTACGACCAAGGATATTCTTTAGTATCACGACCACAATTATCCATGCACTACAGGCCAAGAATATTTGTGTATTCATTAATGGTCATGATCATGCCAACAACTGTCCATCAATGTACTACGGGCCAATGATGACTTTTACCACATCATTTGTAACATTACGGTCATGATTACACCGAATAATCTCTGGTCATAATCATACCAAGTCCATCTATGCACTACAGGCCACAGATGACTTTCAACATAATATAAACATGAGGATGATGACAATGATATAAGAATTTAATAAAACAAGTTCAAGAATTAATTTATCTAGGAACTAATAACGTCTAAATTGTCAACATGATACTACTTTGTAGAGTAAAATTCAAGAATGCTCAGAAGAATATTTCCATGAAAAGATACTGGATGGAGCGCAAATTATATCAAGGATATGCCATTAATTTCATGGAGTATAGAAGTCAAAGTTTTAACCAACTGAGTATAATCAAGAATGGAATAACAAAAGAAATCACCATGCATGCGGTATTGCAGCATGGCATGAGTTATTCCAACAGAATAATAAATAGCGGAACTAAAGTCAAAGTGAAATTGCACCGCAAGCGGGATGTTCCACAGAATATCTGACGGAACCGGTCGGCCAGAAATGCATGAGATGAGGATATTCCATGCCAGAATAATAAAAAAGATGGAACCAGTCCCGTAAAATGCATGTGAGACAGGATATTCCAGCAGAATAATAATAAAGATGGAACGTGTAAATGCGTAAAAGCACGAGACGCATGTGATATTCCAATTGAGAATAATAATAAAGGCGGAATATTAGAAGAATGTCACCAAGTATAGGGTAGTCGCAGATATCTTTGGTTATTCCAATAGAATAATAAATAATGGAATAACAGAAGTTCTCTTCATGAATATAAAAGAAATAACACCCCTTACATTAGTAGGAGATTGAATACTGCAATAGTGTAGTAACAGAATACTCTTCTTCTTTCTCTCTTATTCTCTCTATACTTTCTCTCTCTATAGCTTGAATGAATTCGTGAAAAATAATGAAGAACTAGGCCTCTATTTATAGAAGATTTCTAGCTTAGCACTTGCAATGTAAAAAGGCAAGTGGCTTGACGACTGGTGATGTGAAAAGAAAAGTGGTTTGACGCCTGTAATGTGAAACACCAAGTGGTTTGACGCCTGTAATGTGAAACACCAAGTGGTTTGACACCTGTAATGTGAAACGACAACTGGTTTGACGCCTGTAATGTGAAACGAGAATTGGTTCGACGCCTGTAATATGAAACGGCAATTGGTTTGACGTCTGGTAAAGGTAATTATTATTGGCGAAAGAGACTCTTCGATGATGACATATGGGGCCCCGTAGACTAACTAAATTTACCACAAACGTCTCATAATAGACTCTTTATATACATCAAGGATTGAATAAATATTACCACAAATCATTTTATTTTTTATCAACACATATTTAATCTTTCAACAATTATTAATCATTAATATTATAACTTGTCGTCTCAGTTATTGATTTAATAATATAAAATATTATACAGATGATACTGTGACAATAATTGAATCAATAATATAAGAGATATGCTGTAGCAATTACTATAACAATAATTGAGTATAACTGAGTGACTTCTCACGTAAGCATCAATAATCAATACCGTATGCTACTATGCAACCACGTGTATTATTCAGCTTTTTTACTAAGGGTAGTTCAACGGTTTTAACAGTAACACCTCTGTAGTTATTTTTATAGAAAGATAATTTTGTCATTTTCTAACTATGACAATACTTCCGTTGTGGGATCCACCAATGATTGTGCCGTCGTACGAATATTCCCTGACAAAAAGAATATTCCCCAACCAATCGAATATTATATAACCACTTGCTTACTTTGCAAAATTTGTAAATATTACCCACAACTATAACATTATATCAAATCAACACCATAATATTCAAAAATATAATTCAAGAAAATTATTCTATATTCATAAAAGTTGGAGTCTTACATGATTTGTTAATGATAAACGTGGTGCTGTGTTTTGGGACTGGTATGCAATATAATTTCGTGGGTTTGGGTGATAGAGGGTCTAGTTGGGTGTTTGTGCAAAAATGGCCTATCAAATGATCCTTTCTCTCTCTTAAATCTATTTATAGTGCTTGTATGCAATGTATTCAGATGAAAAGAGCTGATTTGCTGGAGTTTTCTAGCACATGGGGTAGTTGGGTTTGGTCACCAACTCACCTAAAGTCAAAATCTACAAACTTGCTTCAATTATGCAAGAGGGGAAATTTGGTCTTTTCTCTTTTATTTTTAATGGCAATCTTGTAAACATGACAAACCCTTAGGGTTTGACCCTTAGGGTTTGACCCTAAGGTTAGCACAAATTTGAAATTCTAGGATTTTTATTTAGGGTTTGAGCAAAATTTTAGTTTCTAAAAAAAATAAAATTAGGGTTTTCCTTAAGTATATTAGATTTCTAATTATCTAAAATTGAAAATTAAATTAAGAATTTACTAATTATAATTAACCTCGCTAATTTAGCAATTAGGGCACCAATTAGCAAATTAGGGTTTATAATATAAATATTAGGATTTTAGAAATTTAATATTTCTAAATATTAATTAGGGTTTACTTAATTAATCATAGAATTTTGAAATACTTCACCATAATCGTAATCACACAGTCACGTAGCAGTTTCGAACTCAAATTGAGTTTTAAACTAGGGTTTCTAATTAAGGTTCCTAACTTTTAAAAATTAGGGATTTTATGTTTAGAAGTTAGGTTTTTCCTAATTATTATATAAATGTATAATAACTGTCATTAGACATATTAACATAGTATTATAACTACAAAATGACTTAACAACTTCTTTAAAGTCGTAATTAACTTTCGAATTAGGGTTTCTAATCAATTAGAGTCCAAAATATTAATTAGGGTTCAAAATAATTAGGGTTTTCCCTAATTAAAAATTATATTCTATCATACATGTCATTATTCATATAACACAGTGACTTAACAGATTTCAAAGTCTTATTTGACTGCAAAACTAGGGTTATCAGTAACACTAGGGTTTGGTCATAATACACCATAATTGACCAACCATTATCAATGCGTACTTACAGTACATATCTATATAGATGAAAAATCAAAATATAATATTATTATATTATTATTCTCATCCCTTGATAAAATCCAAAATTAGGGTTTGGATTTCATATCCATTTATTATTCATATTTAACATTATTAATTAAGTTTAATTAACTTAATTAAACTAGCATAAATTCATATATTAAAATAGATTAATTATTATAATAATTCTAATAATCATTTCATATATTATTTAAATAATATATAATTATATTTTCATGGAAAATAAATAATAAAAACATTTCTACTTTAAAATTAATTATTAAAAGAATAAACTTTATAATAATCAATAATTCTAAAATAAAATTATTTGTAAACATTCATGTAATAAATATATTATTATTTATTACATAATTACATACACATTATCTTGTACAAATCCTCATCCTTAAAATAAAAAAGAAATATACGCATAATTTCTAATTTAATTATATAGAAAATATCGGGTTGTTACATTCACCCTCCCTTATAAACATTCCGTCCCCGGAATCACCGTTTTAAAATCTATACATACAAGGGTACATAGCATACACAATCATTACCAGTAGATCTCGATCATAATTTGATCGAACTGATCTATAACTATTCACATAAAGCTTGTCTATCTGATTAAACAGAAATTTGATTTCTAAAAGAACTCAAATTCCTCCTTCAAAATAATTTATAAAATAATTTTACTATATATAAGAAAATAATATATAAGAAAATAATATTTATTAGAATAATACCTGGAGTTGCATCCCCGGCTGCCAGATATCTTGAACGGTCATGTTGAAGACGCTTGCGGTTGATTTCGTTGGTTTGTTTATTGATGTTGGTCCCGTTGTCGCCAATGTCCTACTGCCTTTTCTCATATTCGCATTCCTTGCCTCCCATCTCCTTCTTGGACAGTCTTCCAACTTATACTCCATTGATTCACACTTAAATCACGCAGGCTTGCCCTTTATCTCCTTTCATTTTATCGTATAGGTGACAAAACTGTGACGCCCGTAAAATAGGTATACATCACCCATCTTGAGTCGCCAAATACATGGTACAAAATTCAAATACAATTTAATTATACAACAGTCGTGTAAAATACGAAAAAACATATGTTGTGAGTTTGAATACAAATATTGTCATCTAGAGAGTATACAAACTCAATGAAGTCTTCATTACAATTATTATCGCACTATTTCACAGAATAGTGAGGACTACTAATGCACCATCTAGGACCATAACTCCGTTCCCCGACTAAGCCCAGCTACGTTCTCATTTCCTGAAGAGAACAGTGAAAGAAAAGGTGAGCTCAACTAGCCCAGTAAGAAATATTATAACTAAGATAATACAGAATAATTTATCGTTAGCCTTCAACAATGTTAAACTGATAAAATATAATAAATATCAAGTTTAACTGTAGTGGAACAAGCAATCCATTAAAAGAGTCAAGTAGAGAATAAAATCTACTATCTTTTATGATTTAAAAGGTTTTCATCACTTTTATATTTGGGACTCAAATTTTATTAAAAATCCACATCATCGAATCACTTCACTTTACTGGCCAAGGATATTCTTTAGTATCACGACCACAATTATCCAGGCACTACGGGCCAAGAATATTTGTGTATTCATTAATGGTCATGATCATGCCAACAATCGGCCCATCAATGCACTACGGCCAATGATGACTTTTACCACATCATTTGTAACATTACGGTCATGATTACAAGAATAATCTCTGGTCATAATCATACCAAGTCCATCTATGCACTACAGGCCACAGATGACTTTCAACATAATATAAACATGAGGATGATAACAATGATATAAGAATTTAATAAAACAAGTTCAAGAATTAATTTATCTAGGAACTAATAACGTCCAAATTGTTAACATGATACTACTTTGTAGAGTAAAATTCAAGAATACTCAGAAGAATATTTCCATGAAAAGATACTGGATGAAGTGCAAAATATATCAAGGATATTCCACTAATTTCATGGAGTATAGAAGTCAAAGTTTTAACCAATTGAGTATAATCAAGAATGGAATAACAAAAGAAATCACCATGCATGCGGTATTTCGCATAGACAGGTTATTCCAACAAAATAATAAGTAATGCGGAACTGTGTCAAAGCGAAATTCAAGACAAAGCTGGATGTTCCAACAGAATAATCTGACGGTACCAGTCCGGCGTAAAATGCATGCAGAGTGATATTCCAATGTAATAATAATAAAGATGGAACTGTAGTACAGAAACGCATGCGAGGATATTCCAATGTAATAATAATAAAGATGGAACTGTGTCCCGTAAAAACGCATGCATGTGATATTCCAATGTAATAATAATAAAGGCGGAATATTAGAAGAATGTCACCAAGTATAGGGTAGTCGTCGTATCTTGGTTATTCCAATGTAATAATAAATAATGGAATAATGTAAGTTCTCTTCATGAATATAAAAGAAATAACACCCCTTACATTAGTAGGAGATTGAATACCGCAAGTGTAAGTAACAGTAATACTCTTCTTCTTCTCTCTTATTCTCTATACTTTCTCTCTCTATAGCTTGAATGAATTCGTGAAAATAATGAAGAACTAGGCTATATTTATAGATGATTTCTAGCTTAGCACTTGCAATGTGAAAAGGCTAGCGGCTTGATTTAATGGTGATGTGAAAAGAAAAGTAGTTTGGCGCTCAGAATGTGAAACACCAAGTGGTTTGACTCTGTAATGTGAAACACCAAGTGGTTCGACTTTTTGTAATGTGAAACGACAACCGGTTCGACGCACCGTAATATAAAACGACAATTGGTTCGGGACGCCTTATAATATAAACGGCAATTGGTTTGACGTCTGGTAAAGGTAATTACTATGGCGAAAGAGACTCGAGATGATGACATATGGGCCCCCATAGAATAACCAAATTTACCACAAACGTCTCATAATAGACTCTTTATATACATCAAGGATTGAATAAATATTACCACAAATCATTTTATTTTTAATCAACACATATTTAATCTTTCAACAATTATTAATCATTAATATTATAACTTGTCGTCTCAATTATTGATTTAATAATATATAATATATTATCTGAGATGATAATGTGACAATAATTGAATCAATAATATAAGAGATATGATCAAAGAATTATCGTAGCAATAATTGAGTATAATCGAGTGACTTCTCACGTAAGCATCAATAATCAATACCGTGTGCTACTATGCAACCACAGCGTATTATTGTACTTTTTTACTAGGGTAGTTCAGCAGTTTTAACGGTAACACCTCCGTAGTTATTTTTATAGAAAGATAATTTTTCGTTTTTAACTACGACAATACTTTCATTGTGGGGTCCACTAATGATTGTCTTGCCGTCATCACGAATATTCCCCGACAAAAAGAATATTCCCCGACCAATCGAATATTATATAACCACTTGCTTACTTTGTAAAATTTGTAAATATTACCCACAACTATAACATTATATCAAATCAACACCATAATATTCAAAAATATAATTCGAGAAAATTATTCTTTATTCATAAAAGTTGGGGTCTTACATGATTTGTTAATGATAAACGTGGGGCTGTGTTTTGGGACTGGTATGCAATATAATTTCGTGGGTTTGGGTGAAAGAGGGTCTAGTTGGGTGTTTGTGCAAAAATGGCCTAACAAATGATCTTTTCTCTCTCTTAAATCTATTTATAGTGCTTGTATGCAATGTATTCAGATGAAAAGAGCTGATTTGCTAGAGTTTTCTAGCACATGGGGTAGTTGGGTTTGGTCACCAACTCACCTAAATTCAAAATCTACAAACTAGCTTCAATTATGCAAGAGGGGCAATTTGGTCTTTCCGCTTTTATTTTTAATGGCAATCTTGTAAACATGACAAACCCTTAGGGTTTGACCCTTAGGGTTTAACCCTAAAGTTAGCACAAATTTGAAATTCTAGGATTTTTATTTAGGGTTTGTGCAAAATTTTAGTTTCTAAAAAAAAATAAAATTAGGGTTTTCCTTAAGTAGATAAGATTTCTAATTATCTAAACTTGAAAATTAAATTAAGAATTTACTAATTATAATTAA
Organism: Panax quinquefolius; assembly: GCA_020205615.1. Taxonomy (NCBI): domain Eukaryota; kingdom Viridiplantae; phylum Streptophyta; class Magnoliopsida; order Apiales; family Araliaceae; genus Panax; species Panax quinquefolius. The sequence continues at coordinate 50,742,743 of CM035167.1, read as the reverse complement.
CCTCGCTAATTTAGCAATTAGGGCACCAATTAGCAAATTAGGGTTTATAATATAAATATTAGGATTTTTAGAAATTTAATATTTCTAAATATTAATTAGGGTTTACTTAATTAATCATAGAATTTTATAATACTTCACCAATATCGTAATCACACAGTCATGTAGCAGTTTCGAACTCAAATTAAGTTTTAAACTAGGGTTTCTAATTAAGGTTCCTAACTTTTAGAAATTAGGGATTTTAAGTTTAGAAATTAGGTTTTTCCTAATTATTATATAAATGTATAATAACTGTCATTAGACATATTAACATAGTATTATAACTACAAAATGACTTAACAACTTCTTTAAAGTCGTAATTAACTTTCGAATTAGGGTTTCTAATCAATTAGAGTCCAAAATATTAATTAGGGTTCAAAATAATTAGGGTTTTCCCTAATTAAAAATTATATTCTATCATACATGTCATTATACATATAACACAGTGACTTAACAGATTTTAAAGTCTTATTTGACTACAAAACTAGGGTTATCAGTAACATTAGGTTTTGGTCATAATACACCATAATTGACCAACCATTATCAATGCGTACTTACAGTACATATCTATAGCACTGAAAAATCAAAATATAATATTATTATATTATTATTCTCATCCCTTGATAAAAATCCAAAATTAGGGTTTGGATTTCATATCTGATTTATTATTCATATTTAACATTATTAATTAAGTTAAAATAATTAACTTAATTAAACTAGCATAAATTCATATATTAAAATAGATTAATTATTATAATAATTCTAATAATCATTTCATATATTATTTAAATAATGTATAATTATATTTTCATGGAAAATAAATAATAAAAACATTTTTACTTTAAAATTAATTATTAAAAGAATAAACTTTATAATAATCAATAATTCTAAAATAAAATTATTTGTAAACATTCATATAATAAATATATTATTATTTATTACATAATTACATACACATTATCTTGTACAAATCCTCATCCTAAAAATAAAAAAAAAAATATACGCATAATTTCTGATTTAATTATAAAGAAAATATCGGGTTGTTACATTCACCCTCCCTTATAAAGATTCCGTCCCCAGAATCACCGTTTTAAAATCTATACATACAAGGGTACATAGCATACACAATCATTACCAGTAGATCTCGATCATAATTTGATCGAACTGATCTTTAACTATTCACATAAAGCTTGTCTATCTGATTAAACAGAAATTTGATTTCTAAAAGAACTCAAATTCCTCCTTCAAAATAATTTATAAAATAATTTTACTATATACAAGAAAATAATATTTATAAGTATAATACCTGGAGTTACATCCCCGGCTGCCACGATATCTTGAACGATCATGTTGAAGACGTTTGCGGTTAATTTCGTTGGTTTGTTTGTTGATGTTGGTCCCGTTGTCGCCAATATCCTGCTGCCTTTTCCCGTATTCGCATTCCTTGCCTCCCATCTCCTTCTTGGACAGTCTTCCACCTTATACTCCATTGATTCACACTTAAATCACGTAGACTTGCCCTTTATCTCCTTTCATTTTATCGTATAGGTGACAAAACTGTGACGCCCCCAAAATAGGTATACATCACCCATCTTGAGTCGCCAAATACATGGTACAAAATTCAAATACAACTTAATTATACAATAATCGTGTAAAATATGACAAAACATATGTTGTGAGTTTGAATACAAATATTGTCATCTAAAGAGTATACAAACTCAATGGAGTCCTCATTACAATTATTATCACACTATTTCACAGAATAGTGAGGACTACTAATGCACCATCTAGGACCATCACTCTGTTCCCCGACTAGTCCCAGCTACGTTCTCATTTCCTAAAGAGAACAGTGAAAGAAAGGGTGAGCTCAACTAGCCCAGTAAGAAATATTATGACTAGAATAATACAGAATAATTTATCGTTAGCCTTCAACAATGTTAA